>OY829529.1:3055299-3466052 GCA_963691665.1 Clepsis dumicolana
GAATCATAAAATAAACACCGAGAAAACTTTAAAAGAAAAAGTACTTCAGTCTGCCGATGCTGTCAAAAGAAGGTTAAACTACTTCGTGATATGAAAAATAACAACATATGATTTGGAATCAGTCTTTAAACCAATAACAGACCCGCTTAATGAAATGGTTAAAAGTAACGACAATAAATACTATAACACTAATGAAACCGATTTTGATGAAGACATATTTAAGTGGCAAAAGGCGCCAAAAACATTAAAATTTAGTCCTAATGAAGGGAAGAGAAGTAGTATTAATAATCAAACAATCGTACGAAATTTTTCCGAAACGACTTCAAATAATGATGATGAGGTATCAAATAGAGACGAAAACAGACAAGATGGTGATGATGACATGTTATGTGAAAGTGACAACAATGATGTCTTGGAATCAACAAATGATACTTCATTTAAGACTACCGGTTCATATGCATCTCCTCGCGAAGACCCTGCATGGCAAAAACAATACAACACCGACTTGGACATTCCTTTTGGCATACGAACAGAACGCGATAAGCTTATGTTAGGATCTTGTTTAGTTTCCGTTAGTGGCGAAAACTCAAAGTAAATGGACGTACTTACAATTTAACACCAGGTTTATATGATTTGTTATTTAAGAAGTTGCCTGATTTAGGTATCATAACTGAAGACGATAAACGTTATTATAAAATGTTGCTACTAGAAACGAATGTCCATAGACGAGATTTTGATCCCAATAAACCAATAAAAAGTAACAAAGGTCAGAAATATTTATACATTATAAAACCGCTTTTCAAATTATCGAAACAACGTTCAATAAGCGAAGATTTATGTACTTACGGCAAAGGACTACCAACAATGAAAAAAGTTAAAAGAGATGTTTCATATGTCTATTGGGATAATCCAAACGAATTAGTTGAAAGATTGAAATTACTCATTGCTTCCGTGATGCCGGTAACACAGGATTAGACAATGAAATAATATCAATTGTAGAAGAACTTCGTGAAGCGGGCTTGGTTAATCAATGATATATAAAACTGGTATTTTACTTTTACCATCAGTCGAAGCCGGAAATTTGATGATACATAAGTGCATAAAAAATAAGAAGTGAAAATGAACATAGACAAATTCGGTCATCATGTTCATAAACGTTTGCGTGTATGTGAAGTTTTTGAACTTAACAATAAAACTTTGCTGCGTTCTGATGATGGCGATTTCGATCTACAATCATCGCGATTTAAAGGGGGTAGCGGATCCTTTGACACCCAATGATGCAGCTAATAAGCAATATGTCGATCAGCTCGTCCAGGACACTTACGAGAAGAAGCATCTAGATTCTTTATTTAAAACTATAAATTCTCAAATTCATCAGCTTGCAAATCAGTTGAAAATAAACTTTTATACAAAAAGGGACATAGACAATATTTTAAGTAATTTCAAAGATGACAAAAGAACAAGTCGTGAATGAAATCCATAGATCGGCCCGAAAAAATTTCAAGCGTCGCGCAGTTATATTAAAAGGAATTGATGATTTGTGGCAAGCAGATTTAATTGACTTACAGAATTTACATACTGTAAATAAGGGATATAAATACATTTTAGTTGTTATTGATACATTTTCAAAGTACACGTGGTGTATTCCTACGAAATCTAAAACTAAAACAGAAGTAAAAAATGCATTTGAACTAATTATCAAGTCGACCAAACGAATACCTAGAAACTTACAGACAGACTTTGGAAAAAGAATTTTACAATGATCATTCGATTGTTATGTGAAATCCTTAAAATAAATCATTATTCCACGTATTCAGTTAAAAAGGCGTCTATTGTTGAAAGGGTAATAAAAACGCTCAAGAACAAACTTTACAAATATTTCAGTTTCATCGGGAACTACAAATGGCTTGGAAAACCTTTCGATGAGATAGTTCAATCTTATAATCAAACTGTGCATAGCACAACAAAATTTAGCCCAAATGAGGTGAATTTTAATAATGAAGCCGAAGTAAAGAAAAACATAGATAAATCACAATCCAATCGGCGTTTTAAATTAAATATTTTTAATGTAGGAGATCATGTGCGTATAAGCAAGTACAAAAGCGTCTTTCATAAAGGTTATACGCCTAATGGTCAACTGAGCTATTTACTATTAAAAAGGTGAATCACACTCGTCCTGTTACTTACCATATTGAAGACCAACGAAAAAACTCAATACTCGGTACATTTTATGAACAAGAACTGCAAAAAACTAAGTATCCAGACGTTTACCTCATCGAAAAGGTAATCAAAAAAAGAGGGAAAAAATTGTATGTTAAGTGGTTAGGACTTAACGATAGCGAAAACAGCTGGATCGACAGAAATGCCATTGTATAAATATATTTAAAAACTTTCTCGCGCTAAGTCATTAACTTTTGGGATATGAAAGGAAGAGGACTTCTAAACAGTATTATTAATCACTTACCGTTTGAACTGCACTTACCTGGCTACAATTATTGCGGACCAGGCACAAAATTGCATAAGCGATTGCAAAGAGGTGATAAAGGAGTTAATGAATTGGACAACGCGTGTATGCAACACGATATAGCATACGATAAATATTCTGACCTAACAGACCGACATCGTGCAGATTTTGAACTCTATAAAATGGCTAAACAAAGATTGAAGTCAAAAGGTGTTGGAAAAGGAGAAAAACTTGCGTCTTGGATAGTTAGCAAAGTGATGAAATCTAAAATGAAAGCTGGTGCAGGGATAAAATCATTTAAGCATTTTGTTTCTAAGATACGTACCGAATTGAAAAAAAACAAATCTAAAAAAGAAGGCACTGCAGTCAGTCGAGCTTTTGCTGCAGCGAGTAAAGTATTTCTTAATAACAATACGAGTAAAATGAGAGTTCCTCGATTAATACCGATTCCTAAAACTGGAGGTATATTGCCACTAATACCTATTTTCGCGGGACTTTCTGCGTTAGGGTCATTGGCAGGAGGAGCTGCTGGGATCGCTAAAGCTGTTGGTGACTACAAAGCTGCAAAAAAGAGCTTATCCGAATCAGAACGTCATAATAAAATGATGGAATCTATTGCATTAGGTAAAGGGTTGTACATTAAACAGTATAGAAATGGAAAGGGTTTGTGTTTAAAACGATTAAAAAACTAAATAAAAGGCTACCCAGACGTGCTCTTACAAATGTTGATATTTTAAAACATTCAACAGATATTCCTTATTTTCGTGGTGTTTACATGAGAGACAAATTGCCAAACCGTCCAAAAAGAGTAGAATGTGCAATCGTAAATTTAGATAGTTCTAAAAACCAAGGGACTCACTGGGTAGCCTATGTCAAAGATAATAATCATTGTGAATATTTTAATAGTTATGGTGATCTTCAACCGCCGCTAGAATTAATAAAATATTTGAAAAATTATAATATTTCATACAATTATAATATTTATCAAAAATTCGATACTGTTAATTGCGGACATTTATGTTTAAAATATTTAAAAAAATATTGGAATAACCGTTTAAATATCTCTGAACAATAAATAGCTTCTCATTCTCACGATGTCTTTCACTTTGTCCATAACGGGATCCTCCTCTACCCTGATTACGAATCACTCGCCAGCTCTTCAACTAGATGGTGAATATGAATGCGGGTTGCTATACTTGTCGACATTTAACTCGATACCTAATATTGACAACCGAAATAATAAGTTTTATTATGGTGATAACGAAGTAGTAGAAATTCCTGAAGGGTCATATGAACTTCAAGATCTTGATGATTATCTTAAAAGACATCTCCAAGGTTGCACCTTTACACTGACATGCAATAATAATACGCTAAAAACATCTATATTGTGTTCCAAAAACGTCTATTTTAAAAAACCAAATTCGATTGGTAAGTTACTTGGTTTTGGAGAAGAAACAGTTCAGGCGAATATATTAACTGAGTCCCCTTTTCCCGTGTCCATTCTGTCTACAACTATAGTACGAGTTGAATGTGACATCGTGAGCGGGTCATTTATAAACGGAAAACCTAGTCATATAATTCATGAATTTGTGCCAAATGTACCGCCTGGTTACCGGATTATAGAAACACCTAAAAAATGTTATATATTTTCCTGTTACTCAAAACAGCTTAAACGCTCTTATAATAAGAATACTGGATATAAACGATAATTTAGTGAATTTACGTGGCGAAGAGATTCAGATATATTTACATCTCAGAAAAAAATGATAGACTTTAATAAATGTACGGTCTCAAACAGCAAGCCGTTAGTGCTCATTGTGCTATCAAGAAAAGAAGACCTAAAGGACAACTAACGAAGGAAAACAAACAGTTTTTAAAAAACATAGGATTATTAAAATGAGTATACTAAACTTATCAGACTCCTTTAGCTTTGATAGCACGATTGAAAGTTTCGAATATCATTCGTATAAACCGTACGTAACAAGTTTCAATTTAAATGATGAAATCCGTATACCTATCAACCAGCAAGATCTATACGTATTACCATCAGCGAGTACTTTATACATAGAGGGTACTATAGAAGTATTCAACAGAGAAACAAAAGCGAAGGTGTCCAGTGTTCATTTTACAAATAACCCTATACTTCATTTATTTCAAGATATTCGATATGAGCTGAATGGGATTGAAATAGATAAAATTAAAAACGCTGGGGTCACAACAACAATAAAATCTCTTGTGTCGATGAATGAACTTGAATCATCGATGTCAAAGTTATGGGGCTGGGATGTTGATGGCACAAAAATTACGCATGGATCATTTTCTGTGTCAATTCCTTTAAATAAGATTCTTGGCTTCGCAGAGGATTATAACAAAATTATTATTAACTGTAAGCATGAACTTATTCTTTTACGATCCAATACTAATTTAAATAGCGTAAAACTGAACACAAATGAGTATATAGGTAACATAACTATATCTAAAATAGTATGGCGCATGCCGCACATTAAGGTTTCTGATCGTGAAAGATTAAGTTTGCTTAAATATTTGGAAAGAGATCGAGCTATTCAGGTAGCATTTAGGAACTGGGATCTGTACGAATACCCGCTTTTACCTAAAACATCAAAACATTCTTGGGCCGTCAAAACTTCGTCTCAAGTTGAAAAACCTCGATATGTTATAATTGGATTAAAAACAAACAGGAAAAATGTTGCTGATAAAGATATATCGCGTTTTGATCATTGTAATTTGCGTGACGTTAAAGTTTTTTTAAATTCAAATTATTTTCCTTATGAAAACTTGAATGTCAGTTTCTCGGCTCAAAAATTTGCTATATTATATGAACAGTACGCTAAATTCCAACAGTCTTATTATAACCGCAGCCAAGCACCGTTGTTGAATCCACAAGACTTTATAAATAAAGCACCTCTGTTTGTTATCGACTGTTCTCGTCAAAATGAAACCTTAAAAACGGGTTCAGTCGATGTGCGGATTGAATTAGAGTGTGACACAGATATCCCTGACAATACCGCGGCTTATTGTCTTATTTTGAATGATAGTATTATAGAATATAAGCCGTTGACCAATATAACAAAGAAGATATCATGAAACTAGACCATCTATTCGTAGATGTTCAGGGGTTTAAATCATCTAAAAATGAATTTATTATTAAAGAATTTGCATACAGTACCTATGAACACACGCAGGCGTATTTAATAAAACCTCCATATTCATTTTCTACGTTATCAGAAAACGAAAAAAGGCATGTGAAATGGATAGAGAGAAACCTTGGCATTATGTGGCGTGAGGGGTATATCGACCACAGAGAATTTAAGAGAATGATTCATAATTTCTTGGAAGGCAAAAAAATATATGTAAAAGGTTTTGAAAAAATTAAGTGGATTAATGATTTATGTGCTGATTGTACTGTAATAGACTTGGGAGAGAAAGGTTGTTCTAATTTTCAATTAATGTATAAAAAGTATTGTATCGACAACAGCTCTTATAATTGTCTACATCATAAAAAAGCTTGTGCCTTAAAAAACGTTATATGTCTTAAAAAATATTATTTCGATATTATGCATATTTAACATTGTAATAAATTATACCTAATTTTCAAAAATAAATATTTACGTTTAATCATTTTTTTATTTTTTAACCCAGTCAAAATTAGTTATCATTTATTTTGAACGAAGACTTTTTATATTAACCCATTTTTAAATAATTGAATTTGTTTGTTTAAAAATATGAAATAAATGATAACGATTCATACCTGTGGCTAATAATAGTGTTAATCTATTTAAGCGATATTTACTGAAAAGATTTTTCTTGTGCATTTAATCATGATAATTTTATTTTCGTTTGAATTATTGCTTTATTGACATACTTACAAAAAAAATCTTTCCTGTTGACGTATCGCTTAATCAAAGGAATAAAACAAGAAAATTGTTGACCATATTTATTTTCAAAATTATATACAAAAACAGTAAAAACATTAATAACTAACACTATATCCGCACAACTTCTTGGATATCTTATTTATTACACTTTCTGTACTGTCTATTATCTCATCGTATCCGTCACTTGCCACATACTGCGCACTGAGCATAACGTTTTCACCGGTTTCGTCGTTTTGATCCGGCGCGGAGTCACTTATGTTAATTATTTGGATTTTGACAAGTCTGTTCCCCTTAGTTGCTTCATTGTTTATAACGAACGACGGCGGGTGACCTCGTACACTTCTCTTTACCACTTTGTTTAGCCTTAGTTTTGGTTTACTAGACTTGGTTTTCGTTTTGGCACTTGCAATTTTTTTTACAAATTCACTGACTTCTTCTTCTTCTTCATCTTCTCGGAATCCTAATGGACCCTGTGCATATTGCGAAAACATGATTTGAGTGTCTTGCGTTCCTTCCATATTCTGAAACAAAAGAAATCAAATAAATAAACGCATCTGGCAACACATATGAGCATTTTCATACGCTTACAAAACAATAATAGCAACAAAATAATACGAATAAATATTAAATAATGCCAATTTTACTTACCGAATCGGGAATGGATCAGCTCGTCTTAATTTTCAAAACTTTGGAACGACTTTACTCAGTTATGAATGTAGAGTGCAGAATGATAACTTACTATAACAGCCGCTATTTATAATTACAGTAATTTCATGCGTCAGCAAATTAAATTAACACGCGCTTCGGAGCATGCGGTGCATACCGCCGCGCTGCTTAATGCCGATCAAATTACAACGACACGTAAGGACTTGTTATAATTGGTACCAAATGCAATAAATGTGAATAGGTATATTTCACGTGTCAGCAAATTACCTTAGCACGGGCTGCATGCCGCCGCGCTGCTTAAGACACGTAAGGACATGTTTTAATTGATACCCAATGCAATAAACGAGGATAGGTATTATTTGCCTGTTCAACAGAACATGATTTTACTTACCATTATCAAAATATTACATTTAAAATTAAGCCTGAGCCCTGAGCTTTTTGATGACGGAAAACATCGTCAGGAAACCTCCGAAGCGAGAAAACTCAATTTCAACTCAAGTAAAATGTGTTTTCAGTCGGTATCCTCGCAGTCTATATATACTTAGGTGGGTGAAAGAAAAAAAGAAAACAAATGTTAATAACACTTCATATTTATTTATTAAAAAAAAAGAACAAACCATACAATTTACAAATCAATGTGTAATTATAAAAAATAAAGTACTTAATGATAATCTACTTATTTGGTATAGTCAGCGTCAAAAGTCGCTCATCTGGTCGTAGAGCGAAAAGGTACAAAAGTGATGAGCGGCTTTTGACGCTGACCCTACAACATACATAATTATAATTTTACAATAACGTAAGTACTCAACGTATTTTATTTTATTAAACACATTCTAATTTTTTATTACCCATTGGGTGCCTACGAAATAAAATTACAGCTCGAGGAAAGGTCGCTTAGATAACTACTGTACTAGAAAATAGACTCATGTCCCCAAGATTTGGTTGAAATTTTGTCTGATAATATATGTCGTTTATCGTCTTTGTTAGATAAAGCAACTTTATTGACAGATTGAGTGAAGATCTCGTGCCTAATCGATTTAAATAATATGTGTTTTTTCCGAACTATTTTATCATTGAATAACACATCCCGATAATCATTTAATGTTAACTCTTGAACTGCTGGTTTTTTTATTCCTTTAGCCTTTTTGATAAGAGATTTATCACTTTTGATACAGTATAGTTTAGAACGTAACCCTATAAACTCGGTAATAAGTTCTCCTCCTAACTCATCTTTGAATAACCCAGGAATCTTCTTGTTACGTAAAGGTATTTGCAAATCATTTACAGGGTTATAATTGCTTGTGTCAAAAAAGTTTAAAAAAATATTTTTTAAATCGCTGTAAAAGTCTGCAGTTTCGATTTTGTAAATAAAACTGTCGGTATCAGTGTAGCACAGAGTAACTTGATCTTGGTAGTGTTTTTTTATTACCGTGTAGTGAAATTGGTACATATGACTTTTAGAAAGTTCTAATACAGAGAATCCTACGTAGATTGGTTTATCTAAAATTACTTTTTCAGGCTTCATTTGTACGACAACCAAATTTTCAGACAACACTGTTGCACTATGGAAATTCGGTTTGGCAATTAATTTGTTAGCACAAGTAAACTTTTTTGTTTTGTTTTGACGGTCGTGCCACTTATTTACTAATTTGACGTCAACTCGCCGCTCACTGTCTTCAAGAGTTTTCCCAAAAACTGAGTTATTCATTAATTTAAAAAGGTCTTGTTGGAAAGGAGTAGTAGCTTTTTTTCTCAGTTCTGTATTTAAATGAATATACTGTTTTAAGAATGGACTTTGACGAAACCTTATAACGCGATGGATTTTATCAAGAGTTAAGCCGTTGCGTAAACATGTTTTCAGATGGACGTAATGAATGACGTATTCGTATTTGTTATATAAATTTGGGATCAATTTGGTCGTTTTTCCTCCTGGAGGAATAAATTTTTGTGCGCAAAATGGATAGTCGTTATGGTTATGGTGTAAATTTTCCGGATATAGCAAGTCAACTTCCAGAATAAATCCAAATGGAGCATCATCTTCGACAGACAAAATATCTAGTTGGGCAATTTCATGATGATCTAGAAAACTAAAATTAGACATGGGCAACGATTGACACATACTGTAACCATATAAGTTATTGCAATCGATATATACTAAAAACGAGTCTGGTTTATTCATGTCATAAGTTTCCATGTACTTATTATTAGCCTGAGCATATCTGGTCGAACACATGCAAATACCACCTCTTATTCCTTTTTGTATGAGTCGAATTATTTCTAATTCGGATATCAATTCAAGCTTAACTCCGGTTTTTAATAACATAGCATCAAACGATAAGCTTGGAGCAGTTAAATAGAATGCCGGATCTAAATGATAATTTAACTTGCAAATGAACCGAAAGTTCTCAAAAATATCTGATAAAAGCAACACATCAGTTTTTAGGTAAAGATCAGTATATTCTCCCATATCTTTGATTTTAAATTCGGACCATACAGATTGCGCATGTGCGTAATCTGAATCGCTTATTTGTTCGTTGGAAAGAGAATTAAAAAACAAGTTCTGTGATGGAAGCTCGGTCTCTGTAAACTTATCCCAGCTCGACATATAATCGTAAGGATAAATACCTTTGCGAGTTAATAATTTATTTTTTTTAGTTTCAGGATAAAACTTGTTCAAGTGAATAAAATCATCTTTATGTAAACCATTCGCTAATTTTTCCAAGCTTGTTCCTAAAAATTTAAAAGAGTCTACAAATCGAATTTGTGCATACTTTTGATCTGAAATCCACAAAAACTTAGTGAACGAAATATAATTTTCTTTATTTTTTGGGATTACTTTCACAGGCCCTGAACATTTACTAAGTTCCTGTATAAACAAATGACAATCGTAACCTGCTAAGTTATGAAAGAAAACAGGGACCAATTTAGGAACGCGAAAGCGCAGATTGCAGTACTGGTGCGCGGCACCGCGATAACGGCCCGTTAGATGACAGTGATCTCTTACTTTGTCTGCAAACAATAAACCTTTACACATATGACAATTTTTGGCACGTTCATGAGCTAAAGAATCTTCTACAGTAAATATCATGGGAATTTCTTTTTCTAAAACGTTATGGATGTCTTTAATATGTCTATATAAATAATCTACGAATTTCTGAGCACAATCTGGCCCTCGGTATTGAACAAAACGATTAAGTTGCTCATCATAAGAGCAAATTATATGGTACGCGAAAGCGGCTGGTAAATGTATTTGTTTATTTGTAGTAAAACTACTGTCAGTGTTAGGTTCACAGTTCTGATAGGGTTTAAGGATTGTCTCAAAGTCAGCATACACGACAAATGGAACGTCTTGTTTTCGTTCAAAATGCTTAAATTCGAGATAGGTGCCTTTCTCCGGAAGTACCGTAGCAACCCCACTACAAACGTGACTATTGAAACCGTGTTCAGTTTGAAAAAATATCAGACAGTCTTCGCAGAAATAAAGCTTAGCATGATGTTTGGTAATCTGACCGCGAGCAAGACGCGGTAAATTAGTAATCAAAACATAATGCGACTTATTACCGCGTTCGATTAAAAGTAAATTGATTCGATGTTTCCTTTTATATTGCGATCTGTATAGAGGTCCTACAAGAGTTCGGTTGTTTTTTAAAGAATATACGTTAATACTGATATCAATATTGTGATGCTCAAACGTAATGATATCGGCTAAAGTGACAGGGAAACACATATTATCAAGTTTTAATACGTCTTTAAAATGAGGATAAGATGATAGACGCTCGCGATGGTTTTGACATGGGTAAAGAGCAGCAACAACACACCAGAGAAAACAATAATTATCATGATTTTGAATATTAATGCAAGCTTTTTTATTTTTTATTATCTTAGGTAAGTCTATGTAAGATGACGCTTTCAATGGTTCATACTTATTTATGTTAACTTCTAAATACAAATTAGATAAGAAAGTCCAACCAGAATCGCGCTCCTGAAATTCTTCGATTTTTTTCTGTATACTAATAATTATTGTGTTTAAAAGCTCTTCGAATTGATAATTTTGATGTATAGGAAAATTTTTCGTTGCAAAAGATTTCATTTCCTGCTTGTCATCTTTAAACAAAAGAAAATCGCCAAAATATTCGAAATTTACTTTGAGGGACACATGTTTTTTAAGCGAATTTTCCAAAATTTTTTGCATTTTAGGTTTTACTGTAATCAAAAATGATTCAGGTAAACAAGACTTCAGCTCATCAGTTGCCATTATTCTATAAGATGCTATGCGACCTTTAAAAGCAGACGAAATTTCAACAACCTCATCGTTTAAATTTACACCCGAATTTTTTCTATGCTTATTACTTCTAAGGTGCCCTACCCACTTCCTGCTTTCTACTGTAATTGAACACTGAGTGCAAAAGGGCATGTTTTATGTAGCGACTTTGCTTAAGCTGTAATCCTGGTTTTATATGTTAAATACACAATTTGATAGTTTCAATTTTAATCAAATAATAAAAAGAGACAACCTGCAGTATCCGTTAAAAGCAAAAATAAAAAGTACTAAATTAGTACTTACTTAGTATCGTTACAATAAATTTGACGTTAGCGTCCTTGAAAAGTACATTTATCTTTTTAACAAATTTTTGCTATGCCCTCCATTCAACAGTTTTATCATCGATTTGCGCCCTTAAAGTAATATCGTTAAAAGCGTTTAAATTATGGTTTCATAATAAATCGTTAACATTTATTAAAAACATTTATTAAAAATTACTTGATACACAATTTGATGCAGTTTAAATTTTATTCAAATAAGTAATAAAAAGAGACAACCTGCAGTATCTGTTAAAATCAAAAAAGTACCTACTAAATTAGTACTTAGTATCGTTAGAATAAAATTTGACGTTAGCGTCCTTGAAAAGTACATTTATCTTTTTAATAAATTTTTGCAATGCCTCCCATTCAACAGTTTCATCATCGATTTGCGCCTTTAGAGTAACGAGAGCCTTTTTCCAACGCTCCTGACGTAACTCACCGCGAATATCAGCAGTGTTGTACACCCGCAGCTCCAAGAAAAAGTCTCCGTTGAGGGTGCAAGCTCGTTTTGTTGACCCGTTCGGTACCCGGCTTATAATGGATGAATCAAGCGGATCAGTCTCAGCAGGCTTATGGTTAACAGCAACGTCTTCAGGAAATATTCCGAACACGTCAAACGGGTTTTTAGTTTCTTTTTTCTTGGGTGCAGCAGATCTGAAACATAACAGACATTAAACAATGAATAAGACAGTTGTACTTAGTTCGTCGAAATTCATTAAACAAATTACAAGAAAAATACCTTGGGGTTGACGGCTTTCTTTTTTGAGCAGGTTTTTTTATTTTTGGGATACTGACATCTGCAGCGGCAACGCTCTCCTCTGAATCAGATCTGAAATAAAAAATATGTTTTTATTACTCGACATTTAAAATAACCATATACATCGATAAAAAAAGAAAAAAAAATACCTTTTTTAAATGAAAAAAGTAGACAAACAATATTTAAGTAAATATGTACCCAGCTGACAAAATAAAAAACATGAAATATGAAAATAAATATAAAATGGCTACCTGTTTGGAGCTGAAGCTTTTCGTTTTTCAGCCGACCTTCCCACTTTTGACCGAACGGTTCCGCTGTTTGCAACAGTGATGGGTTCAAACTCGGAATCAGACCTGAAAGGAAATTAAAAATATTAATGCCTGTTGGAACCCTACAAACAATATGAACCAAATGTTTTAATTTCGTTAGGAAAGTAAAGCGTTAGGTACGTTGAAATACATACTTACATTTTAATCGATGTATAAAGCAAATAAACTTTACTAACGTAGAAACTCTGCACAGCTTAACCTCTGAGCTGAAGATGTAGAAGACTTGATGCACTGTGCACGTCACGTTCGAAATTGGAAAGGAACAAATTAGCCCCGCGCAAAAGTTTTAAACGAAATTATTTGCTGATTTTACTAAATGAACTAGGGCTGTCGCATTCCAAATCACAATTGTGTATTATGCTTATGTGCACATAACAGTTCTTTATTTTACATTATTTAATTCTCGACGCGATGGAAAGAGGAACGTTATGAATTTGTCTATCTGTCTGTTGGTAAATCTGCCTACTTCGTATTCCACATATGCATGTATTCAAGATACCAAAAAACTAATCGAGAGTGAGTTGTAAGCTTTTTTTAATTTACTTTTTTAATTTTTAATTTACTTATTTATTTTTTATTTATTTATTTCTCACCAGCTAAATTAAGGAATTACCTAAATATTAGTATTTCAGTAATTGTAGTAATCATTATTTCTTTTAAGAACATTTATATTCGCATTTAATAGAGGTACCCATTAATTGTAAATTTATCCATTGATCATTGTCAACCCTACACCTTTATAATATGAATATTATTTCGCAACCACGCTTCATACATGCACCGCATTTGTATGTCAGCAAAAAGACGCCGATCGCACTGTGTGTCACATTACAACTTGATAACGTTGCGCAATAAAATTGGCTAATACCTAATTGGTAACATTTTCATGCTCAGTTCTGTACGTTAAAATTATAACGGAAACTGGAAAAAAACCTCCTCAGATCGTTCAAATAGCCTCAGTATTAACCGACTTAATTACTAAGTTAATGGGTAAGGTTAGTAATTGGTTAGCTCACACAACCAAATATCATCTTACCTCACCTACTAAGACGAAGATTTAAACTTAGGTAAAAACGTGTTCTAACTGTAATGTTTGCTACTTTACATCGTAATTATAAATACACATACAATTGTTATTTCCTAATACGAAAACAAACATTGTCTTGTTACAGGTACAAACAGGTATAAACCTTTTTCAATTTGAACACAAAAATAAACAATTCCTATATTATTAACATTTATGATAAGATAACCTAACCAACTTAGAAAAGTCGAAAAACAATAGACATTTTCGCTTCAAAGGTCAATATCTTAGAAACGGTTGAACCGATTTTGATAAAACAAGTCTAAGAACCATTGTTAGAAAACCTGTTAAATGAAAAACCGCATTTAAATCGGCTCATTCATTTAGGAGCTATGGTACCACAGACAGACACACAAAAATCTAGGTACAAATTCTAGCGCACGATGTCAAAGTTTAACATAAGCGCTGTCTGTGGGTTAAGCACTGAACTAAGTAGGTGTAAGTAATGATTTAAGTAAGTACCTTTGATGTACTGGTTTCGTATAGAATACAAATGGTTTCGAATAATTTCGATAGATGTCATCACCGCCTACTCGTATGTCCATTTGCATGTTAAGAACAATAAACCTTAGCGAGCGCGCTCGCTACGTAATTTGATCGAGTACCTAACTTACACTACAATGTCTTCGAGTTGAAATGACTTAAGTACATAATCATGTATATCACTTTACAACTCGTTTCTGATCAAACTTTATATTCTAGTCAGCAAGACAATTTTTACGTCAACATGATAAAGTGATATAAGTTATTTAGAAAGTGTGATAAAGTATCGCGGTCTCACAGATGGAGTTGTTCTACATTAACATCAATTAAATCACACTATTTGACTTAGTTTTAGCGATACCAATTTAAAATCATATTTCGGTTTTCACTAGTGTAGTGAGTTACACATTTTTATGTTTTCGTAATTTAAATAATGTTTACTTAGTGCTTTATTCCAGCGTAAATTAGTTTAAACCTAACTCGCGCTAACGATGGTTTTGAGATTCGTTGATATAAATAAATCCGACATACAATTTGCCGTGTACATAAAACGCGGTCATAGCGATACATCCGAAAACGGATGCCGGGAACTAACGCGTCCTGGGTGACCCGACCTTGTCTGTGGAGTCTGATCAGCTTTGCGGATGAGTTGTATACAAGCCTCGGTGGGAGGCATCCAAAACCACCACGCACACAAAAAGCGGTCATAGCGATACATCCGTAGGTGGATGCCGGGAACTAGACGCGTCCTGGGTGACCCGATCTTGTCTGTGGAGTCTGATCAGCTTCGCAGACAAGTTGTGCAAACACCTGAGTTAACCTGAGTCAAAGGCTGCGGCTTGAGACCGAGGAGCGCTCAGTGGCTTCGGCCTCGTGCATATCGGACTTGATCAACCCGGTGTGCATGGTGTACTTTTGCTTTTACTTTATCTAAGCTCAAACATTATTAAACATATCTATGTTAGGTTGTCAATTAGTTGAGACTTGAGTTGGACTGAAATTTAAATACATTGAATAAATTCCCGTCGGGTTGGCTTGTCGTTGAACCTCGAGTCAAAACTTCGCTCATTCGAACGAGAGGTGGATGCCCAATGCGATTTCAGGTGTAGGTTGAGCGTTATGATGAACGTGAATTCTGATAGGTTACTGTTAGGTTGGGTTCCGTTAGGTTTGAGTTGCTGTTGGGCTGATGTATTCGTTGCGTTGAACGAGAGGTGAAACAGAATGCCCAATGCGATTTCAGGTGTAGGTTGAGCGTTATGTTGAACGCAAATGCTGATAGGTCACTGTTAGGTTGGGTTCCGTTGGGTTTGAGTTGCTGTTGCGTTGAACGCGAGGTGAAACAGAATGTCCAATGCGATTTCAGGTGTAGGTTGAGCGTTATGTTGAACGCAAATGCTGATAGGTTACTGTTAGGTTGGTTACCGTTGGGTTTGGGTTGATTGTAGGTTGTGTGCAATTCATTGTATTATTGGGCTTCTGGATCACCACGAATGAGTGAGGGCGAAATTTTTCGCCCGATCGAATGAATGGTGGTCCAGAATGCCCAATAATATACTACTGCTGTCATCGGCCAGTTTGCGTGACAACCCCATTAAAATAACCATAAAAAATAACGTTGTAACTCCTGAGTGATATCAAAAATAGTCCCAGAACACACGTGTGCCTTTTAATAGCACGGCGTTCAAAGAACTTCACGTGTGTTTATTTACCTAACGCAAACCGAACGCTAACCGGTGAATGGGTCGGGATTGTGTAATGTTTTACTCTCTTTTACTCTAGATTTGACTAGAAATTCAAACATGAATCGGCGATTGGAAACAGATAAAAAGTAAACCAATCAGCAGCACACAGCATTGCTCAAACTTCCGCCTCGCGCCTGAACGACCAACTATAAATCACTATAAACTTTTGTTGTGCGTATTTCGGGAAATGGAGCGGAAAATATGTTGTGTAGTGGGGAAATTACGGTAATCCTACTCGGAGTATAACACTCAAACAGTGAGCTCTTTACTTCATGCTTCATGTTAACGTGAGTCTTCTAAGAAATAATACCATTCAAGAGTGGCAACGAACTAGAGCATTTTGAAGGCATTATTGTCAAGTGAAATCTAAAATGATTTACACAAATAAGACCTGCATCTGCGTTTATAAAATAGCCGCTAATGCCGCAAAAAATTGCTAAAAACAAGAATCAACCAACTTAATCTGCAACACGACAATTGGCCGAAAATAAAAATGTGAACCAAATTCGACGCCACTAGCACCATTACCATTAGTCACACTATCACTTTTAGCTCGCTAAACGTATTCGGTAATGGAGTGCATCTAAAGTCTAAATGCATTTCGTAGTAGCGTGTGTACCGAAAAATTTAAGCCTGATCGCCTTAGGAAGTAGGTTAACGGGCGGCGCTTAAGCAAAGCTCTGGGATGGAAGTTGAAACTGGAGCAATCTACTTTTTTTCATGCAGATGTTGGCTCTTGCGCTGACGTTGAGTCCACTCACTTCATGCACAAAGTACCTATGCAGGTTCAGTATGGTTTTAATTATGTTTAGTCTGCTACGGACTTCAATTATAAATACACGTAGCTAACTAGTATTATGATGGTATTTGCATGCAAAAGCATAAAACAGTAAAGAAATTAAACATAGATGGGTGATGTTTCACGTTGTTTGTATCTCGTTCCATTTAAGGAAGAACAATTAAATTTTCTCCTTTACGTTTCTAGTCTTGCTAGAGTACAAATATTACCACAATGCTACGAAGTTAGCGATGTAGAATTACAATTTACGACTCGCTCGCTTTCATAATTTGCAATTAACAAACGAACAACAACCATAAGAGTTCTCATTACAATAAATTTCCTTTTTCACGCATCAATCGACAGAATTAACTAACTCTTGAATGTGCAATCGTAAATCCACATTAATCTTAATTATAGATATTCTATAACACATTCTATTACGGATTAACGTTATTAATAAACCTATTAATTAACGTAGCAAAAAAGAAATGATGACGGCAAAAGTTACGAAAGATAAAGTTAACAAGACGAACGTTACTTCAAAAGATTCAGGCGACGATAAGTAGGAACATGATTTTTTTCAAAGTCATTATTATTCAGTCAGCATTTTCCAGTCCCTAACAATTGCTACGTGATTACTATATTTAAAGAGTGATAAAACTTTTGACATCATTTTAATTTTTTCCGTTAAAAGTTTTCAGGAGAACATTAAGCAAGAGCAATTTTTCACAGCTACCAGAAGACGGCGTTTTGTTCCGCTTCATGGGAAATAAATTACCTAAATTTGGACTTGCGAGTCTCCACCGACGTTGCTCTATGAAATAGTAATCATATTTAACAGGTTCCTATTTTTTTAGCACAGGGAAATTATATGTCTAGGGCATAATTCTTGTATACCTATAGATTTAATTTATCGCGATGACTTGATATTACATACAGACTGTATTTACCCAAGTAGAGTTCTAAATAAATACTAGTTGACCCTTGGTTTTTGCCACTTGACGTAAAGCAGCTAGTTATCTGAATTACTCTTCAAGTTTAACACTTGAGAGAGGAAATTACCAACTCCAGAACAAAGATGTGATGGTACTTAAATGTGCATTGAACTAATTAAATGCACATTTTAGTACCATTAAATATTTATCTTTAATCTGGTTCATTCAGGCTATTTTCAATTCTTTGTTTTTTATCAAGTCATTTGACGCTTGGGTTGTTAATAGTCTATTATTATGTATTGCTAATTTAATTATGACTAAAGATTCAATGTTGCCCTTACATATTGGCTTTGTGTAAAACATATGTAAATAACGAATTTATACTTAATATGAGGACACAGGTTGTCTCGTCTTCGACCTTTGTTACAACATCATCTAACACTTGGGTACGTACGAGAACGTGAGCGTGCCTACAAAGGTGACTAAGATAAGAAGATTCTAATGACGCAAAACGGCGTCATACTTAAATATAAACAATCACCGTACGGTACGCCTGCAACCAGTTTCCTTAATGGCTGAACTTATTAAGTAATGAACCAGTCAAATATGCGACTATAATTGTCTGTCTAATATTCGTATCGGTAACAACCTGGTTTTGGTTGGAATTTCTTAACAGTAGCTATGTTACTCAAATCGTAACAATGCAACTGTAATACCTGCTAACTTCAAAAGCGAAAAAAGTTTCAAACTTCTCGGCGATTTAGTTGAGTCTCGTATGAAATTCAATAAGTACCTAATATCTATTCATACCTTATTCCTGTGAGAGTGTCTGTGATGAGTGACGGGCGGCGGGTGCTGAGGCGGCGGCGGCACCTGATCACGCCCGGTCACCACCACGGGCAGTCCGTCTACGATGGTGACCATCACTCGCTTGTCGGTGCTCCGTCGGCGCTCTGCAGAATTCCGGCGTCGGCGTTGCTCGTCGGTTACAGGCCTCGCGAACACTGTACGACGATCGATGAAATTGCCGCGCGGATCCCCTTGGTTCTCAGCAGCCCTGGTAGCAGGAGTGTGGCTCTTGGATCGCTTCAAGAGTCGCATCACGTGCGATTTGAGAGCGTCAGGCTTGCTGACCGGCGGAGGCAAGTCCGGCTTGTGCTTGTACGATTGAGAGTGCGCGTGATGGCGCTGCACGGACACCGTGTGCCCCATCCCTGGTGGTATCACGTTGGATAAGCTCTTGACTGCGTAGGCAGCGTCTACTTTGTTGCCGGCTACGCACGACACTTCGTACATTCCGACGCTTCCTTGCACTAAACCC
The DNA here is from genome assembly GCA_963691665.1 of Clepsis dumicolana. Taxonomy (NCBI): domain Eukaryota; kingdom Metazoa; phylum Arthropoda; class Insecta; order Lepidoptera; family Tortricidae; genus Clepsis; species Clepsis dumicolana. Next base: position 3,074,342 of record OY829529.1, read on the forward strand.
GACCAAACGGGAGAACTTCTACGAACTCGAACTGTTTGTTTACACTACAGCCATGTTTTTTATCCGTGGCACTGCAATCCTTCACTCACACTCGTCGCGGCATTGTCGGATCTTACGCGGAATCACACTCGCAAACACTGGTCACTGCTTACATTTGCAAGCTGAAATCGTATTCGAGTGTCGCACGCGATGGCACCTTTTGTCGGGTCGGACCGGTTAGCGGAAAAAAACTGTTGAGCATCGCCATAAAAAACATAAACAAAAAGTTGTGTTTTTATCGAACCCCAGTTTAATTAACTTCCTATCGAAAACAATCACGTCATTGAATGTTTAATTAAGCTTTTTTGTATACTATGACCGGCGCACGTCCGTCCAGTGCGAGTGCTCGGAAGATACTGGCACGGCAAACGCACGCAAACGCAACACTACCACAATCGTTCAATGATACAGGATGATAACGACGGATGTGTAGAGGCGACTGTCGAGCCCGATCTAATCCGCTAAAGGTCAATGTTTGCCGGAGCCAGCGGTTGACACTTGATGTAATTATGATAAAGGGGCGAGACAAAATCGTTGGTACATCAAATTCGCGCGACGCTCCGACAAAAGAAGTGATTCTTATATTCAGAGGAGGGCGCGGAAGGTGGCTGGCGATAACGAGATAAACAAAATTTACATGAATAAGCCGTTTTACGCCAGAGCTGTTGACAAATAGGAGGTTAAATATCCATTCAGCTCTTTTATAGTATAATCCGGAAAATGCGGCTGGGTGGAAAATTCAGAAAGAGTCTGGCATTTTTTGTCATTAGCGCCTGTGTCGTGCCATACGGGAAGATTACTTGGCATAGCACACGATAAAGTTAGCCGCATTATCTTAAACGGCGTAGTTAAGGGAACACTAAGCAAATTCCATCGTTTTACGTGGGTGAAGGAATTTCCTTTGTCGACAATAAGTCGAGGCCCTGAGCAGATTCTGACGGCACCGCGAAGGCTCAGAGCTTGTTAGCTCAATAATTCACATTTCAGGTGAGATAACAGCGCTCTGTGTAACCAACACTTCCTTATTAGGAGCTTTGCCTTTCTAAATTAACGCTGAGCATGATGCAGTTTTTACACGTTTTACTTTACAGGATTTTCTTACAAGCAGTTTCCTTGACGTTTATTCGATACGCGCTCCTTTCATTTTGCGCGTGTCAAGAGTGAGCATTGTGAGCACAATTTAGCTATTAAATATCAATTTTAAACACTCACCAACATTGGCATTTTACAACAGGCGTAAAATGTTAAATGGAGGATTTTATCTTCTTTGTGTTTAACAGTTGACTCATTGAAAAACACATCGCAACGACGGAACATACAATCGATTTATCTAACGCATGAACAAAGTGATTCACTAAACTCAAGTTTATCGCAATGAGTGCGGATATGTCCCCAAATAAGGGTTGAAGGATATCCTCACTAGATTAATTCTTCCTTTGCGAACAACGTTCCAACCTGGATCTGTTTTCCACGTTCATTGGTCTCGTCTATTAATCTTATAGTCACCTAAAATAAAAGTATTTTATCCTTCGGGTATACGCGTAGTCCGTAGCAAGTGCCATACGAATCTCTATTGTATGAAAAAAAATACAAACCTCTGTTTTAACTACCAAGCTAGCAAATGGCATGTTATCAAAAAAAATCTATGGGCTACTTTACTGAGCCTTAACAAATAATAGTAACCAGAGGCATTACATTGTATGGCCTAATGCAATAAATAAAGATAATCTACAGTTTAAGACCGGTTCCCAGACAATACTAACTATCTATAAGAACTTGTGCAATTGTTAATTTTTCACGAAGTCAGTAAGCCTCGATAAATCGTAGGTTGAATTTGAATCGCTTGGTGCTATAAATAAAATAGATAAAAATATTCTTCTAATCCCAAGAATTAAATTAAGACGATATAGTACCTAGTTTCTTTTTTTTTTTCAAAAGATAAGTACATACTAATGCATTTATAAGAACAATAATGTAAGGTATTTTTAGCCACCAACTTTGACTCATAAGCCAAAGTGTGACTACCAATTTGTCAGTGCTAACGCAAAAATTACGTGTCATCGTAAATTAAGCTGGCCTTATATGTATTTTAATAAATAGTTAACTAAGTATTCAACACTATTGGTAGTTTTTATGTCAATCATTTAATACAAGGATTCAAGGATGTGCGTCGTCCTTTGACGGTTGTAATGACATTAGCAGCTGTTATCGAATTGTTGAGGGGTAAAATAGGTAAATCTATAGACTATTTCCCGGACATAATATTATATTAGTTTACAACAACCTCTAGCAATTAAAGAAACATTAAGACTGATTGCAACAACGGCTGATAAAGTATGGGAATCCAACTATTTCCTGATGTGCAATAGACGTTTATCTTTAGAGAAGTCAAATAGTTTCTCGACTAACTATTTACAATAGCTACTTTACTGACAATTGTGTATATGACTAGAGTCTGCTCATGTCACCAGTTATCACGATCCGCGCCACTCCTAACCATAAAGTAGTGATCAAGGCCTGCATTATGATCGATACACAAACCACAACCCCTGAACCAGAGAGAGCGGAGAAAGTGCGCGTACGCAATGCAACGCCATCGGCAAACAATCGCTCATTGACGAGATGTTTACGCCGACGTATACGCCACTTGCGAGTGATTTTCATTGGAATCTCAACGGGTTTCGGAGGAAATGTTTTGATAACAAATCAGTTGTCATTTGCTAAATCGAAGTAAAGATTTGATTTAACAAAAGGCGATTCCATTGTAGATTGCGAAAATGTTTGTATGTTTGACGCAGCAACGTATGGAAGAATGGCTTCCAGAAAACAGATAGCACAACGGAAACACATAAAAATGCCTTCTCTTTGTTACATTCCGTGTCGTTGGCTTTGATAAACCGCAAGGAAATGGTCCTGAAACAAAACGGTTCCCCAAAAACTCTGGCACGGGTAGCACACTTGTTTACTTCAGCTCCGAAACGAATTCAGTGACCGAAACATAACAGTTCCTGAAAACATACAGCAAGAGTCCGAACACGAGTTTATATTCACAACAGTAAACCGCATGAGAGTGAAATAAATTCACTCTTCGGTTTCAAATTTACAACATAGTATAACACTTGTTTAAGTATGCTGAGACACAAAAACTGAATTTAAAACCGTATCAGACACGCCCCGGATAGGGTTCCGTAGCTATTATGAAAAAGTCCTTGCATGTGTTTTTTTACTATTTAATTACTATCATGATTTTTTTCACATTTCCAAATACAACGGTTTCGCTGGTATGGGGGACACTTGACTCTTAACAAAAATTAGCACTTTAAAGCTAAATATTTCGCAAATGGATCCCTGAACCGAGAAATGGTTTACACACACTCGTAACATTTTTCTAAGACCTATCTAACGACACCCTACAAAAGTCCATCAACATCACTAGTCATCACCAATTACAAAAGTATCCATGCTATGAATATCCATGGCAAATTACAGCTTTTTAGTACAAGTCTCTGAGCTAAACCGTGGACAGACAGACGTTGTCGACTATGGAAGCTTAATAAAGTAGAAAACGTACCGTTTTTCGATATTCGCTACCCTAACATACCTACTTATTCGAAAGACGTATTCGGTATCTGTTACATATTATGATTTATTGGGATAAGGAGTTGAAAAACAATCCGCTCTTTCGTAAGCAACGATTGTTATTCAAATCCTTTGACGCTTCCTTGGCGAGATAAAATGTTTATTAAAAAGCCACTAGGAATAAGGCTCATGCAAATTATCCAGACTTAAAAAAAAAACATGGCAACCAGACGAGACCGTGCTCCCGGGGTTACACGAAACTATCCAGCCGTCGAGCTCTTTCAAAGTTAAATCCAAGAGTAATTTAAATACGGTTATAAATGATTAACTCCTCGGTTCTTATAGCTTCGGAAATATCAATTGAAACTAAATCTGACGAAATGTTTACTCCTCGAGAGTACAAAATCACAAAAAAGAGCTTCTTAAATTCGTAATTACTTTAAAGGTAACTTAGAAAATGATTTTAAACTAGTCGACTTAAAAAGTATTTAATCAAAGAACCTACCCTAAAAGTTTCCTTAAAAAATTCAGACCACGAGATTCGCAAATAAACCGAAAGTTCGGAATCTCATTGCAAAATATCTACCATGAAATGAACCACCACCAAGTGTCACTTAAATCCCGAACTACCAATAACCACTCCAATCTCCTCCCCCGCCCCTCCGTTCACTATTTCACTAAATATCGACATGGCGACGTGAAAGAAATCCCTCTTCATCCCACTCGAATGCACAATACTACCAGTTTGTATTCATATCATAGCTTTATGTCAATCGTGCCCCGTTCAATACTAGTTAACGACTTGCGATATATATAAGCGCTAAAATGGCTTTTACGATTATCGTAAGTGGGTGCTGGCTGGGCAATAAAATTGCCAATGTGATCCATTCAGTTTAAAAAGAAGTTTGTTGCAAGAAGTATGACATTGATTGAATGAAAGGTAGCAGAAAAGTCGACCACACAGTCTCTTAGCTGATATAAGCTCATAGAATAAAACATTTACCGTTTCAGTCATTTACGTACAAGTCCTTCAAGAGATACCCTACCCTACTTAGATTGAACTAACTAATTAGAATTGATTTTTTGATTCATAAACAAACTGTCTCAAGTAAATTGAATCCCAACTCAACTACCCTAATTAGATTGAAATAACTAATTACAACTGATTTTTGGTTTATAAACATTACAACTGTCTCAAGTAAGTTGAATCCCAACTCAACTGTTCAAGATGTCCAGTCCAAACGAGGCACCAAGAGGCGTAGCAACTCCCCCATTGTGCGTTGCTCCGTCCATCATTTCAAGGTCTTCGGAGAAACTCGCTATAGTAAAATGATAGACGTGTTTTGATAAAGGGACGGGCGAGAAACACTTTCCGGACGATAACGCCTATAGAGGCGTCATCATTCCCGAACAGGCATAGGTCTGTTCGGGAATGATGGGCACCTGATAGGCGAACTATGGGTGAAAATATTTGATTTCTGTCAAAACCCTTAACAAACATTGCAATTTGTTATTAAGGTTTTGACACCTTGTCGATATAGCACGATATCGCGTTGAGTGAGGCTTTTAACAGACTTCACCTCAAACCTTGCTGTTTTCATATCAGCAAAATAATATCTGCCAAAGACATACTGTCACAAAGATGTGACCGTCTTGGGGATTTTTTAAAACCCTATTCCAAATAAAAAGGGGATTGCAAAAACAAAAGAAAAGCATTGTGCTCGAGTTTGCAGTGAAAAGGGGTAGAGATTAAAGATATATCATGGCTCACCTGAACATAGCCCTGTAGCAGACGGGGGGTAGATTGAAAAATAATGAGAGGGTGAAGCAGACAAACATAACTACGAAGCACAAATGGCTTCGGGCGTCAGACATATTTACTTTCAGGTGTAACTAAAGTCACTGTGGCCTTCGAAAAATTTAAATGCCTTATTTAAGTGAAGTATATATGAAGTGTCGTCCATTCACTGACACGACATCACGTGCAATGTCGTCATGACCAATAATTTAGGTTGTGAAATAACATAACATATACATGCGATTGCAATTTAAAATAGAAAATTCAACCCTTTCTCATGCAACAACTCACTGTAATTTACAAAACAGATAACAAGTGCAATCTCGGTAACAATTAACCTAAAACGCTGTTTTAAAAAGCCTACAGAGACTGTACGGCCAATTAGATTTAATGGTAGCATTTACAACGATTTTCAGGAAAAAAGAGGCGGACCATTCGCAGAAAAGGTTCAGCGGGTTTTAATATGCTGGATTGAGGATAAAGAAAGAATCAGTTTTATGTCTAATTTCCCCAGAAAAGAGAGAAATCATTTCAATCAACAACCATAAAATTTACATCCGAATATCTAAACCTACGTAGCCACACTAAATCAACGTGTAGAACATGTAACGAATGAAAACATCGAGGAAATGAAATGTCACCGGTTAGCATCGAACGAGAACACCAACCCTTTTTAAGTTAACATCGACTGTGAGCGTGGATGTTCTACATTCTTTTGTTATGGTAAAACTTTCACAAGGACCGCTGTCAACGAAAGGGAACCTTTGCTAAGTTCAATAGAAAAGGATTATTAAGATGGCTCCGAAAAAAGGTATCGAATTAAAATAATGTATATATCAATGTCTATAAGCCAATCGTTTACAAATAACGATGGACCGTAATCGGACAGGGACCCTTCTCTCTCTTTCAATAGATAAGACTACTCAGAAATGAAAATGCTTTTATTTTGGTCGTTCGTTTGTTTTTGCCAGTCAAATCAATATTTGGAATCAGATTTTTTATGGTGATTTTATTCTTATTCTTCTACAAATATGGACTCAAATAATTAGTCTATCTGTTTTTAGTTTACATTACACCCAGATATGTATCTAAAGAGTTATAGGCGCCAATTTAGATCTGATCTAAGATGGCAAGACAAACCGGATTAGTTGTGTTTTGCAACACAACAAAGGAACAAAGTGTTGGAGGTATTCGTGCAGCATTAGGTGATATAAGACGGCAGTATAATAATGTTAGAACAGAACATAAATATTTTCCGAACGGTAATTATTTCATTTCCACGATGTGCCCTGAATCTGCAAAATTTAACTCCAAATCGTATCTGTGTTTTATGTGGTATTTAATGACGACCGGATAGCCTAGTGGTTAGAGAACCTGACTATGAAAGTTGAGGCCCCGGGTTCGAATCCCGGTCGGGGCAGATGTTTGTAAGTAAGTAAGTAAGTAAGTAAACACTTTATTGTAAAAAAAAACTGATGAATACGAATATTTGTTCTCGGGTCTTGGATGTTTAATATGTATTTATGTATGTATTTATCTATATAAGTATGTTTATCCGTTGTCTAGTACCCATAACACAAGCTCTGCTTAATTTGGGACTAGGTCAATTGGTGTCAATTGTCCCACGATATTTATATTTATTTATTTAATACACATATTTTGTTTTACAAAATTAATCACAACGCCGTACCTATTAGTCGGCGGCAACCAAATAAGGACCGATGCACACCTGACTCCTTGCATCAGCCGATCGAACTCAGGTCGAACCCAATGTGAATGCTAACAACTTCAGTGTCAACGAACGAACTATATTTCTATTTGGATCCACGTAAGTAGGCGATAGCCTAATAGCGACAGCGATACGTGACGAAACTTTTATTTGAATAGGTAATCCAATTGAATTCATTGAATGAAGCCCATTCATTGGCTCTGACGTCAAAGAATATGTCCTATGTCGATACTGATCGAATGACGTTTGCTTGGAAACCCTTTCAACGTAGAAACATGTACATGTAGTTCGGCTTAGTTTAAAAGCTTGTTTGTGTAAGTATCTGACGCAATAAGACTTATATCAATAACTTTGCCTAGTAACTTGTGACGTATTTAACTTATCCAAGTAAATATTTCGTTTAGACTATCGATGTGAAGAAAAAACGTAATGAGCTATACGGGTTCTTCATCTCTGTAACAATAACAATTCAAACCGCTTTCGAGTTTCATTCATTTGCGAGATGAAAAGTTGTGCCCTTGCAAAGTTATTCCTAAATTATTTAACCCTTTTATAGTTTAACCATTACAAAATTTCAACAAGCCATAAAACAATCCAAACTTCAATTTATTCAACTCCTAAATCTTAAAACGCAGGAGATCAAAACACCATAAGAATAAATGTTGGCTTTGTGCCAGAATCCTAGCTATTTAATAAACTACATATAAGTATGTTTCAACTTCCGTGCCGTTCCTTGTTTCTGTTTCGCTACAACAAACAACCTTTTCCACTTGTTATTGAAGTTAATATTGGGTTGTGGTAAAATCTCATATGCAGAGTCATCAGTGGTACATATTGAAGTCTATAATAATAGTCGATTATGGCTATACAATGGCCTACGGCATTGGCCGAGTCGTTTGCATTGAAATTATTTGACGGAGCTGCTAATTACATATTTTTGATAAAAGATATTAATTCGTTTCATTTGCATTTAGGCAAAGAATTAAATATTATTTCAAAACAATATTTGCTTATGGTATAAAACCAAGCAATGAAACTAGAATACTGGCATTTTCAAAAAGAACAATGTCACACTGGATATTTTGCTTTAAAACCATTTCAATCAATGAAAAACAACAACGGTAGTGTTAAAAACTGTGAAAATATTACAAGCATCATTAAGTACCCACATCGTCAATACAACAAACACCGTAGTGACTCGAAAGTGAGGCTGAATTTCACCGAAGAGCCTATTCAAATAGGATCATTAAAAGAAGTGTGAAGTCGTTAGAGAAATAAAGCGAAAAACGGCCCATGAAGGATATAGATGTTTTAGATAGAGTTATAGATGTCTGCTACTTTTCTTTTTCTACGCTCGTCTAGTTTGCTTGGTCAAATAATTTGTATGGACGACCGCCACAAAGACACAGCTATCATTCTGACGGCGACGTTGCAAAGACGCAGCCGAGTCCTAGTGCTGGCCCTGCGCATAGAAACTATTTGAGTAGCTAATGTTTTAACGCCAAGAACTAGAAGACTTTATCTAACTATTGCAACTCTAGCGCAAGAATATTAGAGTTTTTATAATATTTTTTTTAGTCCATATGGAACGCATTATTCACGTGTGCCTGTGTTAGCTGGCACGGGAGGCGTAAATAAAATCATCAACGTAATTACAGAGGACCTTAACAGGATCGTTTATTCACTACAAAAGCTATTTGTCGGCATTTTGGTCAAATTGCGAACTGGATTGAATAATGAGGGCGACGACTTATAGTGCCGTAAATCCTGTGTTCAATAACACTTTCGACTACGCCGAATTTGATTACACAGTAACTATTTCCTGGAAAAAACTGGAGTGTATTTCCTGTCCAATATCATAACCTATCCCGTCCTCCCATTTTTGATCACTTTTACTACAACATTAGTAAGGGCTTTCTTTGTCTTTCTTTATCCTTGCTTTTGATTCATATTTATTTGGAGTCAGGCCTTAACAACAATACTTATCTGTGTAAGGACTGATCCTTCTTACACAAATAAGTATTGTTGTTAACCCTAACGCCAAACATTCTCAAAGTTACAGCAAGTTCTTAATTACAAAGCCGAGAAACTAAAATGTCGTCATCCTGCTGTGTAATTGTCTTTTAAAGCACTACTGTAACTCAAGTGAAGTTCAAATAGCACCTCTTTGAACCTAAAAGGTTTAGTTAGTCCTTGTTATTCTTGCCTCTGACAGACAGAATGGAGGCAATTTAGATACAACTGAAATATTCATTAAGTCAAGCTACATTATTTATTTAAAACTTGAGAATAGTTACAACTTCTTTATCATTACTGCTACTGCTTTCATTTATCAGCTTGAAGTTGATAGGGATCTCGTACAAACCATCTTATAATTGACACATACTTGAAATTATTATTATAACCTCCTGCTTCACCACCCTCCAATTAATATATCTGACAGAAATCAGTCATACCGTCTCTGTTTATTTTGTTAGAACTTACAGAGATGACATCACATTCATATATAAATATAACGTATCTGAGGGTGGCGAAACAGGCCCTAAGTCATCTTTACAACCTGTTTTGTGCCAAAGTTATTGAATAAATGAAATTCGTAACTCTTCACTTTACAAACGCAACACGACCTTTTAAAAAAACACGACGAGGCGTTGCTCCGTTTTGCGTTGAAGAAAGAAACACTTCACATTTATAACAAGTACTAGCTGTTGCACGCGACTTCGTCCGCGTAGATTTCGGTTATCGCTATCCCGCGGGAACTATACAATTTTCCCGAAGAAAAAGTAGCCTAAGTTATTCCTCAATATTCAAACTATCATCTTACCAAATTTCATCTAGATTGGTGTAGCGGTTCTCCAGTGAAGAGGTAACAAACAGACAGCCAGAGAGACAGAGTTACTTTCGCATTTATAATATTAGTTAGGATTAACACCATTGTAGTAGTGTTAGTTTCCTAGTGTCCAACCCAGCTAATACTAGCTGAAAAACTATATCTCGTCGTGTTTCGATATCCCGATGTACAATAGGCGACATTGATGTTAAACAGAGCGTTAACAGATCGGAGGCGCACGTTCGATGGCTGTCCAAAACCAGCGGATATGCATTTTATTCATGTTTTCCTATTGACACGACGTAATGAGAGAAGACGGAGGGGACATAAAGTCACGTTTGGAAAAAGTTGTTCCATATCTAGAGCCGAGTTCTCCCATATTTAACAGCCAAGTAACTCTTTCTATAATTGATTGTGACATTAAAAACAAAAACAAAGTAAAATCGATGCGATGATGTTGAAAAAGCTAAAACTCGATACATGATGCTGTTGAAGCATAAACCATTGTTATCAACTTTCTGTTGACAACATTTAACGTAATAACTCCTTGATAATAGAACATTCCTTTTGAGCATCGACTCGGAATTCCCGACTTACTTCCCCATTATTGAGCTTGAAAAGAACAATTAAAACTCAGAAGCGGAATCAAGCGTCGGGAGAAAAGGTCTAATTTCATTTTACGCGAAAAAGGTTCATTTGGGGTATAATGTGAAAGCCGGAGTTAACGCAGCTTTGAAATTTTACATTAATGAAGTTTGAAATATTATATCCAATATTAGTGAGAACAGAAAGTCATATTTTACGATTAATGCCAATTATGAATCACCCTACATATGGGCAAAGGTCTAAAAGTGGCGAAAGTGGGTTGTAAATATCTACGAGTGTAGAAATAAAGATACTTGTAAATAAATAATCAAATTCCGATCCAGATATAGTTCCAGACGGATAGTTCAACTAACATACAACTATAAAGCAAGTAAAACTTCAGAAACAGATCTCCTCGCAAACGAGTTTCCAATACGAATCGGCGGTAATACAAATCTGTTCGATTTGTACTTGTAACGTCCGCGAGATAAAAACAAATCCGACGCTCGCAGCTAATGGTTCGCAGACAAGGAAATCGTAAAGCATTATTCTTAGAGAAGTAATTTTACTGGTAACTGATTGAGCAATCACGCTGCGTGTAAACGGATACAATAACGGCTAAAAATTCAGGTTAAATAATTAATGCGTAATTGGTAAACTTATAAACATAAAAAAGAGCCTATAGTAACGAAGGAACGCATGATGGTGAACCGACAGACAATGATGATAATATGATTATGGTGTATAAATTTACGTTGTAAAGCGCCCGGAAAGTAGCGAGCGAAAATCAAGCGTGATTGCGTTTGATGTTTGTTTAGTTCTCGCAAATCACTAACTGGTCGTTCTCGCTAGCGGTAACAAAGTCGTTATTTGTTATTAGAAAACGTACAACATGAGAGCGTTGCAGCTGCACGGCGATATAGCACAGCATGACCATGACGCTCAAAGAAACGTTGAGTGGGACTAAATACCAAATCTGGCATTTCATTTGCTAAGAAAGCTTGAAAATAAGAAGGGTTATCAAGTCAGATGTCGTGCTTAACCTACTACTACTTATGCGTGCCTTGCAGTAAAGAAGTTTCTTTTAATTTTAATAAACGAGTTAGTACCAATTTACAGTCTCAAATAGACTCATTGCATGTTGGTTTTTCTCGGAGAAACGTAATTATTGTTAACCTCTCTTAACCACAAGTTAAGAGATACTGCAGACGCAAACAAAGATTGTTAAAAATAAAGTTAACTACGTGCTTTGAAGTGCATCGAGAAATAAAGCAGAAATGAGGTGAAATCGAAATGGTAAACATCTTGTTTATCAGATTTTAGTATGAGTAAAAATATTTATTTCAAGCCAATTTCGTTGTAAAAGAAGAATCGTATCATTACAGCTCTATGAGCTCTACATAAGTAATAATAACAGTCATGAGCTAATTGAAAGTAAAGATAGTGATGAAAATCCGTCCAAGTTCTTTGGTAACATAGCGTGGACCCTTTTTTATTTAAAACAGTTAGGAAATCGTGATTTCAGAGCAGTTAATTCGCGCGCCCTGAAACCGTATTTTTTCTTGACCACGCTCGAGTTGCGCCCGCGTCCCCGAGCAAGGTCAACCAGCATTTCCTTGATCATGGATAATTTGTCACATTATAGACTTCCTTTCCATTCTAACTGAAGCCTGTCTACAACCTACTCTGTATTCGTTTAAGTGTTCAGGGATTGAGTACAAGATTTTTTTTAATTCTATTGTTGGGTCGTCCTAGACCTTTGAATCAGTCATAATTCTCTGCACCAATTAAAACTACTGCATTGTTTTTCTTCACTAGTTTTGGTAACATAATTGCCATGGTTAAATAACATAAAATTAAAAGCACGATTTACAATGTACCGGAATAAAACAAGGATGGCATGATAAATTGTAGGTGTCAAATACTACCCATAGTAAGAACACAAGTAGAAAATCACGATATAAGCATTCCTAAGATCCCGTAGGTGGGTGTGAAGACCTTGCAAGTAGCTGATGCATCACTAAAACACAAAGTAAACAACATTCATGAGATAACAATCCTACAAAATAGGAAAGCGTATATACAGAACGCAAATACTTCAGCCTTGACCGCCTACAGTTACCGTCCACCGAAATAGCTTTGCTTTCGATTTCCAGCTAATAACATCCATAGGAGTAAATTAAGATTTTAGTCCTATATTCGTATTCAAGATTGGTAATATTGGAAAATATTTATTGGCGTGCGTCCCACATTGCGACAGGTGGTTAGCAATAACAAACACCGGCCCAATTTTAACGGCGAGGCGTTTGGGTGGGTCGCCCACGATCCAACTGATTACAACAAAACCCTATGTTTCATTCCAGACAGTCTTAGACAAATTTTACACGACAATGCTAAAATCGTAGAATGCGAGCAAAATCATTGAAAGGGTGAAGTCTGAAGTGGTTGTCATACGGTCATTTCAATCGATTTTGCTCGCATTTTACGATCCCTGATCATTATCCGGATTAAAATATTGATTATATTTCTAGAAAGATATCGGACTCGTGTTATAAAATAAATAAATTAATTAATAATTTATTGAATCAGGCGTTACTTTGCGGAGGTCCATATTTATGAACTAAAAAACAATTACTTTGCTCACCCGCGACCACTAATGACAAATAGTTATATCTGTGCGGCAAATGTATGTTTCCATGCAACACCTCCACCTCCACTGCTACACGAATCAACACATGCCACACAGACCCAACTATCACCACCACCACTATACTAAACGCTGACGCGTTTCGGCACTCTCCACGAGGCCATTTACGAAGCACAGTGGTCAGTAGTGGAAGTGGTGGCATGTTGAGCGGTTGTTGTTGTGCTTCGTAAATGGCCTCGTGGAGAGTGCCGAAACGCGTCAGCGTTTAGTATAGTGGTGGTGGTGATAGTTGGGTCTGTGTGGCATGTGTTGATTCGTGTAGCAGTGGAGGTGGAGGTGTTGCATGGAAACATACATTTGCCGCACAGATATAACTATTTGTCATTAGTGGTCGCGGGTGAGCAAAGTAATTGTTTTTTAGTTCATAAATTAATTAATTTCATGTACGATTTTTGCCAAATTAGTGTTGCCAGAGTAATGTTATCCGATTATTCATTAAAACTTTGTCAATATTTACTTGCATTAACAATAAAATGTACAGTTCAATTCAGTTAATTGCAAGATTGTCCTTGCCTCGAATTTGAAACTCGCTGATCGCAAACAATTGTTTGTTGAAAGTGTATACAAGTACTGTAATCTAGCTTTATTACTGCCTTTGTTTCCAGGAACATCGCCATACGGTGGACACTCTATTGTCTGATAAATGTTTGAACACAACAGTTTCGATTCACCATTACGGTGCAGTGCAGAGATCGGTTGCTTATCAATCGTTTTACAGCTCGATAGTTTCAAAACAAATAAAACTCAAAGCAACTTAAGTTGACCGAACGTTCTCGAAGTAACTGCACAGGTTAATATTGAACTCAGAACAAACAGATTATTTGCAGTCATGTGACACAAAATTATCAATTTGTCGATACGTCATGTGCGAAAATTGAGTGGGGGCCAGTGTAGCGGATGCTATGGTTAAGTTGCTAAATTTGAATTTATGCGTCCGGTATGCGATTGTTGCTCACGCGCTCACTATAGTGCTGAAAATACTCCCGTCAAATGTTTCTTAAAAAATAACAAAGAAAGTTCTTGGAATCCATCAAACATTACGTCTGAACACACTTTTTGCCATGGTCATAACCAATATGAAAGAATGTCTATTAAATCATGTTTACTGTTTACTGTTAGGACAACTTACTCACGCAGCGAAAGACCTCTTGAGGAAATCAATAACACGGACATGGCATGTGCAAGTGCATGGCAGGAGAGTTGAACGCAAAAATAATTATCTGGATCAGTAAATCATACATACAATGACAATGCAAAGAAAAATCCGTTAAGTGAGTGATTAACGAATTTTTCAATGCCTTGTGTCATATTTTTATTTGGAAGATCTCTCCTCAGCGCCATCTATGAGTAGCTTAATCAAGCGGCTCACCCACTACGGAACTTATACAGTTACGCATTAGTGGCAAGACATGGAACTATTTTCTGAATCAATGAAAATAACCGATTTATTGATTATTTTTGTTTTTATTTTTATGAAACATTCATAGAATTAAATTCAACATAAAATGACAATGCAAAGAAAAATCCGTTAAGCAGCTGAATGTTTCATAAAAATAAAAACGAAAATTGATTCAGAAAATAGTTCCATGTCTTGCCACTAATACGTAACTGTAGAAGTTCTGTAGTGGGTGAGCCGCTTGATTAAGCTACTTATAGATGGCGCTGAGGAGAGATCTTCCAAATAAAAATATGACACAAGGCATTGAAAAATTCGTTATGTACACCAACGTTAAGTATAGCTTAATTGGTGGAGCGTGGTACGGATTACCGAGGTTGCTGGTTCAAGTCCAGCTGCTTAACGGATTTTTCTTTGCATTGTCATTGTATGTTGAATTTAATTCTATGTATGTTTCATAAAAATAAAAACAAAAATAATCAATAAATTGATTATTTTCATTCAGTAAATCATGGTACGCAAACACCCAAGGATAGTGCACAGAGTGTACTAGAATATTGTAACTATATTAGCGAGCTCAACGTGCAGTGGATGTTATGCTCCGATGAATTCCTGATCATACGGTCGGTGGCTCCTTTCGGATATCCCCGACGAAGCATCTAGCGATAGGGATATTGAAATTGCTTTCATATGAACTGGACACAATTTAGTACCACACGAGGACCTATCAGATTAAGAATTGTTCTACTATTATTAACAAGTTACTACTTGGTTCAATAAACAAAACTTATTTATTGCGAAGGATACATTCAACTCTGACCAAAATGTTGATCAAGGTGTTCTCATAAGTACTACGTCTAGATAGGAGAAACCCTTAATCAAACATAATAAAAATATGGCTCCCGCAGATTGCCTTGCCTACACGTGTAACTATTATTCCGGCCACGTAAAAGCCAAGATAGGCCCATAGTATTTCGTCTATTATACTGATAAACAATGGAATTTGATGTAGCAACTATAATGTTACGTCAATCAAGTGCGTATTGAGTTTGGATGAAAGGGCTGAACAAAAGACGTAAGAACCTTGGAGATATGTATTGGATGACGTTTCATCAATCTAATGTAACATTATAGTTACTTTGTTTTCCAATTCCAGTATTTACATAAATAGTAGTGGAGAAGTTAGACGAAGCGAGGCATGACGATAAATTACGAGGGTGTGTCACAACTTGGTTGCGTTTCACTAATTGGATCAAATTATCCCATGACATCATCTCGACCTCATGCGGATGATATATCATCTTTTCAAGAGTACCTATAGCAATCATCGTCGTGTGAATGGAAATATCCGAATTAACTTTTAACAATAACTTGGAATTGTCGCATCTCAACAGTTAAACCACAGATGTTGCTGCCATATAAGTTTATTTATCGTTAACGATTTAATTTTCCTTACTTAGCCAACAATATTAAATATAATGAATGGACTACAAAATTGTGTACGGAAAAACGCTCCTACCGTACGGATTAAGTGACGCCTGAGGAATTGTGCTTTGAATATCTTAGTATACCTAAGACTAAATCAACTCGCTTTCTCGACATCTTCATATTCTTCATCTAAGCTGAAATTATTGGTTCATATAAGAGCAAGGGTTTGATATACTGCACCTAACCCCCCGCAACCGATATCACATAAAGTAGCTTCCGACCCTTTCGCAGAATGTATTAAACGAATATGAATAAGGTTATTTAGGCAGCTTCCCTCCTGTGTCCGTGAATTTTGGAGTTATTTATTAAGCAACTTATTAAATTTACAGTTTATAACACTTCAGTTCAGTTGCCTCTGGTGGCGTTTGCGAGAACATTGAACGCTTTTGAAATTTTAATAAAGAAGAGGAAAAAAAGACTTGCTTGCTCTCTAATTAAGCTTTTACATAATGTAGTTATCTGGCGAAGAAAAATATAAAGATAAAAGGAATTTAGCTTGCAGAGTACTCCTCATTAACTTTCTATTAGAATAAAAAATACAAAAGGTAAAGATAAGACTGGTGTGTCTACCACATTAAGATGAAATCAATTATCTAAACAGAAGTACAGCTGCACTCACACATCTTTACGATTGGTTTCCTATTCGGGGAAGGAAATAAAGTCGGTTGTAAATACAGAGTACCCGAGAGCTTTAGAGGACATAGTCGTAAATACTCGCGGTTTACGGTAAGAAGCGATGTTTCTCCGACACGAAGGACCTATACGGATGCATGTACAACATATTTTTAGAGAGCCATTATAGATTTAACTAGGATTGGACTATTCGTCTGAGTAATGGTTAGTACTGCGGTACAGCCCGTACTTACTTCTTTAGATAAAATTTTAAATTCCGTGGAATTTCTTTCATTTTAGTATACAGCCTCGGAAAATATATGGTAATATCAACAGGCAGCAGTTTTTTTTCCAAAAGTTCTGACACGTAATCAAATTTGCTGAAAAGAGGTAAAGCGTGAGACAATGGAAAACAACAAATCACAAGAAGTAGCGGTCGTCAATTATAAGCAAAAGCAAGTTACGGGTGTTGACAAATAAATCTTTTTGCGAGAGAAAAAAAGTCTATCTGTAATCATGAAAAATACTAAGGACGGGAAGTAATCCCTGCTTATTTAGTGGCTGCGGCGTTGCGATAAGGTAATTCTTTGTTGTTTTCCGTCTTTATTTTCGAGTCGACGTGTGGAAGGGAGGATAGTCTATACTCTATGGCATGGTAGGTATGCATGCTAATATCAAGTGGTTGAATGATGCCTAGTGCTCACTAACGATGTCGGGGTGACGGTGAATGTATAGCATAAGTACTGTTACGTATCAAAGTTATGAAGAGTCACGTATAGGATTGAAAAGAGTCGTAGGCAAATTGCTTTATTTTTGTCGACTAGTCTGGTACAGACATAACAGAGGAGAATGTCGCATGTCTATAGAGCATATAGATATAAAGTTGTCGAAAACTTGATACAGTTAATTTAATTACAGCAGCCTAGATAACCCGAGAAATGTCTCGTTAGTAATCAATTAATTTCAAAACCGATACCCAGTATGTCACAGACGCGGCTAGTATCAAATGATACGCCTTACCCAACCGGTATTCACGTCGACTGTAGTTTGAAATTACCAGCTGGGTTGTAGGATGTTGCTACACAAATTGCTTTCCATATGGATAACAAACTCGTGTTCTACTGATAAGTCAATTTAGTAATTAGGCTAATGATCTTCATTTCATGGCCAAACTAACTTGCTTTCCATGGGCCTTATTCATAAACGTCACTCAACCCTCCATTAGCTAAAATAGGTTTTGTCTTCTTCCTACTAACGGAAATGTCAATGTGACAAAAAAGGACAAACGAACTTTAACGGCATTTTAGTTAAAATAGGTTTATGAATAACAGGGTTAGTCTTTAATATGTAGATCAATCGATGCGTCATCAAGTGACTAGAAAATAAATGTGTGCTTAATGCCGAAACAGATAACACTTAAAATAAACGTAATTTCATTGTTTATTGACTTAAGCATCACAGCTCTTTCTATACCCGAACTCGTATACTGATGGGGCGAAACAATACAGGCAGGCTTGCGAGTTGATTGCAATCTCCGACGCAGAGATCATGGTATAGTTGCAGCCTGTGTAGTAATCCAATAATAAACAAGGAATTAATGAGAAGCTTCTCTACTTACGACATTTTGAAGCTCAAATTGAAAATTACAGAGCGTTTAAGGTAGACAATTAGAACATGATCCTGGTCTACTTTTAGCGAAGGTAAGAGAATATTCTTGTGAATGTAGCCAATAAATTGTCTGGGCTTGCGCTGATCCTTAAAGCGGTATTGTACGAAGTCTACAGAAATACTTTATTCTGTAAGTACAGTCTAGACTAGATAACTCTTATAGTAACAGCAATGGCTTTTAGAAAAGAATATACTGTGTTTATCCTCGATAAGTAAATATATGCAAGCAATTTTAAACAGGCAAAAAATGTGAAACATGTTATTAAAATTTTCACCAAGCGGCGTAAAGCGTTCGAAATTTTTATTGTAAACCAAATGGACACTGTAAATTTTTCGAGCGCTAACAAATTTGAAACCTTCACTAAAATATTTAAAACTCGTCACAAATTAAAATCAACAATGTGCGTTGGTGGCTTTATTTCGCTCAGCTGTCTCCGTCAAAGGAAAAGGTTTTGGATAATTTACTGGGTAACATAACTTTGACACAATATTTTGACATTGGCTTCATCGTATAATCCTGGCTTATTGCTAAGTCCGAGGTGACCATAGTCTCAAGAGTTACGACGGAGATTTTTTTTTTCTCTAACAGTTTATTGTCTAATGGCGTACAGAGGATCATCTTAATACCAAGATACCAAAGACAAAGTTACGTACTATACAGTTCATTCACGATTCAGAGTTATTATGCGTTTGTCATTGTTGCATTTTTGTATGAAAATGAAAGGGACGCATGACTGCTGTCGATGTTAAGAGGCAGTAAACAATTGCATCTAAATCCTAAGACACGCTTAAGGTAGCCAGTGTTTTCGTGCCTACATTAAAGTACATGCCACCGGGCGTCAGTATCACTAGCGAGAGTACAAACATACTCCTATCCTACGGCAGAGTTTTCCTCAAACATTTCGCAACTCATGCTGCGCCTGCGCCCAGGTGTGGCTTTAGCCTCAGGTTGCCTGCAATTAGGTAATTATCGTAATGAGACATCCACTCGTTTCCTGGAAACGGTGTGACACTGTACTAGATCCGACTGCCGTGCCTTACGGCTACTACTGGTGTATTCAAGAAAAAATACTGCAATTGATTTGAACGTTAAGACGACCCATTTTAGGTGGTCATATTTTTTTTATGTATATTTTAATGTTTTCGTGATTAGATAAAAACAGATAAGACGGTCCTTAAAAAAGTAAAAAAAAAGTATCGACATCATTACATAGGGCTTATAAATTCCCAAGATTCGAATCATATAAATATTACGTTTATTTAAACCCGAAACCTCTTCTGTCTTACAATTACAAACAGTACATTGCTTTAACTTATAGTATAGTACTTAAATAAGCTTAAATAAGACCTAGTTTAATACTCGTAACCCTCCCACACAATTAGCACGGCAATTCAAGCGTTGTACTCAATTATTCCACCAGTTTTATTTTCTAATTAAGGTAATTTGTTAGGCAGGAGTTGGCAAAGCGGCCGGTCCGAACTCTAAGCCAGTCGTGGACCTCTGTCCAATTGTGGCAGAGGTACAAAGACTGACAGCTTAAACATTTCGAGCATGTTATATTTCGGGACAGTAAACATTTGGTTATTTAATTTGTCAAATGATTTTGCTACTTCGCGATCTCGCGTCCAAAAAAGGTGCGACTGAAGCAACACATGACTTGACCAAGCTAAACCTGCTAAGCGATTTCAAAAAAGGAAGACGAATCTTTTGTTGATTTAACTAACGCATTTTTAGGATCAACATTCAACAGCAGTGCTGTAGATATGCAGTAATATCCAAGAATGGTGGGGATAACCTTGGTGGTCGAACTTGCTTTAGCTTAGCACAATGAATAGTATCGACTCTCATTCTTAAGATGAGAAAAAAAACGGACAGGTGAGAAACCGGTACGGCGACCTTGTGGAATCCCTGCAGTTTTTAGAAGACGTCAAGTCCATTGAGGCGACGTTGATGCTGTTCTAGCGAGTAACGTCAAATTCAAAGAAACCTAATAACATAGCATTTTAAAGTTTTATAAAAGATTTTAGGATAGTTTTATAAAGTTTAACTAGAAACAAGTCTCTTAAAATGTGTAAATATATATTTTTAATATGAAACTATAGTGAGATAGTTATTATTATTAATCATAGTGAAATAAACGGATCACTCACGTACTTATGCCACGTGTGTACGTAAGTCGTAGACCGCCTATTGTCTACCTTGCCTGTTTTTGTAATCTCCTTGTACTGGTTTGTGGTGTTCAATAAAGAATATTCGAATTTGAGTGTCATATGCCATATCGGGCTATAGGTGAATCACTCGAGTGAGTGATCCGTTTATCCAATCTAATACTATAAACACGAAAGTAACTCGTGTCTCTCTGTCTGTCTGTTTGTTACCTCTTCACAGGAAAACCGCTGCACCAATCTAGATGAAATTTGGTAGGAAGATAGTTGGAGTATTGAAGAATAACATAGGCTACTTTTTATTCGGGAAAATTATACATTTCCTGCGGGATAGCGATAACCGAAATCTATGCGGACGAAGTCGCGGGCAACAGCTAGTTTCACTATAAATGGATCAGCGTCTGTTTTTCTTAATAAAAAAGAAAGTTACATGAGTTTCGAGACTATGTCCGTAATCCCTTCAATGCAGGAAGTGCAAAAATACGAATACTGTATTTCCCGTTGACTTTTGCCCTTTCGCGATAATAATATCGGCATACTTTCAGTCTGGGACCGGTACCAGTATAAATACACCTGACATTTGAACGCACACGCTTTTGACTCATATTGAACCTTTTCTTGCAGGAATACGGTTTAATTTGGAAGCTAGTGGTGATATAAACGCTGGGTTTGTGTTTTGAACTGGATACGTTGCATGGTAAGAGTTGATTCTATGGTAGGACGACAGGAACATTTTCAAGTTTGTTGTAGTTTCTCGACGATTATAGTCAGATCATCAGATTATTTCATTCATCGTAGATAAACTCTTAATATTGCACTTATCGGCTTTTTAATGTTAGAATGTTTTTAATTATTCATTGTCCGTGTGGGAAATAAGAAAGTATAGCATTTCCCTCCTATGGTTAACGTTGTCAATAATCAGAAACTTCATAGCTGTGCAATGTGTCAGGGCTGACTTCATAGGTCAGTGTAACTTAAATAAATAAACTTTGAAATGGTAATCTCAAAAAAAAACCTGTCCCTGGTCCGTGAAAGAGACTATTTCCCCCTAATCAACGAGAAACATCATGAAATGAAATACGAATAAAAAAATGGGCCGTAGTAATGAAATTAAATTGACTTAGGTACTGATATTTTAATGAATAAAAAAATACTGAAATTAATCTTCCAAATGGGTCTCAAAAAAGCATTCTACGCAAAGAGGCGGCGAGCCGTCGCAGTCGTCGCAGCAATAAACAGTCATCCGTGTGATTTTCTTCTTTAAAAAGCAATAACTACAATCATGCTTCTCAGTAGTATAAACATCGTATATTCCCTCAGAGTACGAAGGTATTCTCGTCAATCGATGACGTTTTTTCTCTTTAGGTAGCTTAGTCTCTGGCAATGGCAACAGGTCTTCTATTACTTTCAATCTGTAATCGTTGAAATCCATATCTGCAGCGATGCTCGCATTCTTGATACTAGCCATCAAGATGAATATAAAAACTTTGTTTCGCTGTGAAACGTCAGCAACTCCGCATGGATAATATGAGCACATGTCTTGGAATTCGTGTGATTTTGTATTTTCTTTTTCCATGTATTTTCTGATTGCTTCTGGGGGTTGATGAGCGTCTCTTTATGCGCTGTAGTATTGGCTTTAGCGTCGGTAACGATTTTCAAAATAGGTCCGCCCTGTTCAACCAAAACAAACATCTTTAGACCTAAGGTGCTCGTCTTGTTAACATCTGGAGTAAGGCTAATGTGTAACGCGTCTATGCCATTAACATGCAATTGCAGATTTCTTCCTGGACAGTAGTCTCTGCTCATGATTTTGTTAAAATGATCAATAGCTTGGTACTTATGCGGGTCTATACCAGATTTGCGTTCTGAGAGTGCTAAATATCGTAAAATAGCTGTGAACCGTTGTAGTGACATGTATTCGGGAAAGCAAGATTTAAAAAGCCTGTTTTGGATCCAATAGTCCGATAAATTGTTCATCTTAGCGGTGCCTGTGTGTAACAATAGCCCAATAAAGACTTTTAATTCGCTATTAGTCAAATTCGTCCAGTTTTGATCACTTATAAAGCCTAACATCTGGCAGAAACTGGCTTCGTGATTCGTTGCTTCTACGATTTTATCAAGGAATTCTTCGTTAAGGAAGTGGTAAAAATATAATACAGGATTTTCATTTTGCCCCAGCTGCCATGCCTTTGACTTAGTAAAATTAAACAGCGTTGCATTGTTCAAGTCATTGTTTGTTCTTATGACTGTGATATTTGGAAATGTAGCCTTCGGTGTGTTTTCAGTGATTATTCTTTTCCCACATGGTTCCTCTTCTTTAAAAGTAATTAAGTAATCTTCATGGTCGTTCTCCTCCTTAATATCTTGTTCCAGTCGCGGAATTTTAGCACTCGAAGGCATAGTCAACGACTCCGTTTCTTGTTTAGATGTTCCAAGTTGATTATTCATTATTACGACGTTCAAGGCTCTAAATATTGCGCTCCATACAGAGGACAACGTAAAATGACAACTCGACGTGCGGCGATCTGCGCTATACTAACGTTTTGCTTTCATTCATTCATTTTTCGTACTCCACACGCGAGAGAAGGATGCGAGACGAGACGCCAAGCGAGAGGCGAGACGGAGCAACGCACCGTTGCGAGGTCTGGCGAGCGCGTGCGGTACATCCGCACCGATAATAGCGGGAGCGAGTGGGACAGAATTAGGCGAGCTGACAACAGAACGTCCGCAGACTCGGGGAGCGTTCGCGAACCGCGTTATCTATACGACTGCACAAAAGCAGCGTAATGTTTTTAGTGTTCACGAAGTATTTAAATTACTGCAACGTATTTCGGCGCTTTTCTATTCTGAAATTAAATATTTAGGTGGCACAGCTCTAAAAAACCGTACTGTAACTTAACTCAAGATAAATCTGAGTTTCATAAATAATTAAAATTTGTTAGAGCACGTCATAAAAAATATTTTGTATTGTACTTGTGTTAAAATCAACAAGACCTGGCGATCGTTGAATTAAAAGTAAGAAAAGTTTTATTAACAAGTAAACACTTGACAACAGGTTTAAAATTGCATAATTTATTAATTATACTACCTACATACAATCAAACATGACCCCACGAATGATACTGAAAACAGAACAATGCAATATCCAGCGGACCCCAAACCTAGCCTGTATCTCCGGGGCTAGGAAGCGAGTTACAATAATTAGGTATGATATTAAATTAACTCTATAACCAACACAATCATCGACCGCCAGGCCCTGTTCAAATGAACAGATGAAAGTAGATAAATAACTACTTACGTATAGGCAAGAGGGAAACGGGAACATATCGCTAGTATGACAAACATAGTAGGTAGGTATATGAAAGAAAGTAAAATGTGTGACACGTTTTTGAGCCTCCTTTTGACGTCATCCAAGATTCCACGCTAAACCCGTATGCGGAAAGAATGCAAACAAGCCAACAAATACTTCGCAACAGGCAGTTATTGTAGCGAAATGAAATTCTATTCTGAAACTGTGGCAGCGAGAATCCGTGTGTGTACTATTGTATGGAAGTTACATACTGACTGAATGAAACATTCACCGATAACTATTAATTCTTTCCGTTTTTATATTCGCTTTGATAATGCGCGATTCGATGTGTTTATGGAGTCAATCCTTATGTTGAAACATTTTCATACTATTTTCGAAAGCGCTGCTATTTCACTTTGTCGAGGCGAATATTTACGATGAAAATGGACTATTACATATTGCATTCAGTTGAAACCACACTGAATTAACTTACAAAACATGAAACAGGAGTAACACTCTACACGATAAGATGAACGACATCAGACGATAATGATTCAGACAAAGAAACTCATTCCTGCGGTACCTACCTAATGAAAATTGAAATGGTTCGATAATGAGACCAGTGGTCTGCAAATACGGAAAAGAGGTTCCCAAATCAAGTACAGCAGACAAGCATAAAGCAACATAGTTAGCACGGCATCATGTCTTAGACAAACCTAAAATGACAAAGCGCGTAGGTAATTGAGAAATTGATTTTTGTATTAAAACGGATCATATGTATTTGATGCTTACTGATCGATTACACTGAAGGTGTAGCATTACATTGCCGGGCTACAGATTTGCTCGACTGAACACTTATGACATCTGAGAGTCAATGTATTACAGAACGCAGGCATTTACGCACTCAATCCTAATCGGAGCTTAAACAATATAAGAGCGGCTCTTCTGTACAAGCTATTCTAGCAAGGCATTGCGACAAATTGGGTGCAAAAAAGGCACATTTTTTCTTTATTTACATATATTTTCTTAACTAACACCAGACCAGACTGCTGTTATTTTCTCCTTTAACAGAATGATGTAATGGCATAATACGATGACGGACGGGAGCGTGCAAAAACTTATAATTGACGGTTAAGTCGTTTGAACGATAATTGTCTTTCAATTGCCCACTAAACTATGTTCAAGGTTAAAATTACGAGGAAAACGAAAATTTTCTAAATTGAAATTAGCCTTTGTGCTACACTTTCACAGACCACTGCTTCATGTGTCACAACTGACAAGGCTTCAGGAAAGATCCTTAGTTTCAAATCGCTCACGACGCCGGGATCTTAACGAGCGGATAAGAAGAGATTGGATCAAATTTGATCATCCATTACAGATTTCGGTGGCAATCGATCAGTTAACATTAAGAAGCTTTCAATTTCATTATTGGACCATAACTTTAAATGGGCATATTTTCTTTAGGCTTCCAATGCTTTCCCTTACTTGGTGAGAACTTCAAGTACTGGACAAACCAGTCTGCATTGCATATACAGAAAGACAACAGTGTCAATCTCTATCAGTCGTTTATACTATGTATAAAAACTGATACCGTTTTTGGGAAGCAAGAATTCAGAGCTAAAAGATGACCGCCATTTTCTTCTTACCAATCGCAAGGACCCGGGACGTTATACATACTCGTATAAGCAAAGACAACACAAACCCCATATATCTTTACATTTATAAGCCTTCAAGACCGCGTATACAGCACGTACAACATAAAGTATCGTTCACATGCAGCCCCAGAGGTGTAGTTGGGGTTGCGGACATTTCGCTTCCTGCGAACTTTTATCGTGCAACGCGACTTTACAGCTTAGAGGACGTGTGGCGTGGTTTGTGTAGAAGTTGGAAAACAGGGTATTAGCTATAAAGAAGATTGATACACGAATTCAACTGAGGGGCTAAGAGACAGATGCAGCTAGATGGCATTAGTATCGGAGGTAAAATATAAAAAAAAAAAATCACCTGAGTAGTCAAATCTGCCAATATAATTGACTAGTTAAATAAAAGGATAATAACTAAAGTAACTGAATCTAACAGCTACATAACTACTAAAACTAAACACAGTCAAAACACGCGACAATTACCACAGAAATAGTTTTCTACTCATCACCAATTACCACGTTCTGATAATAAAGGTACAAATTTCCTGCACATAGCACACAAACATGCCTCTGTCAACATGGAAACTTCCTTCGATTATTCTACTAGGTACTCAGATACAGCACATGAATATACATTATATTACATTAACATAGTCGCGAACGCAGCTGGTCGGTTGAATTCGTTCAAAGATTAAACTATCGATGTGTATGTTAATTGCGAACGCGGCAGAGTTGCATTTAATATGTGTTGTTTTTATTTGACGTAAGAACGTTAAAAGGGAACCAGAAAAAAATGATAAAAAATAATATAAATGATGAAAAATATCTGAACTGAATTGAAGTCCACAACAGAGTCCTATTCAGATATTTTTGGATAATATATCTGGCCCCTATTTCACAAACTTTACAATGACAATTTGATCTACATTTCTTTGCCAATACGAAGCGTGCTAAAACAAAAGCTCTTCAAGTCAACAATTGATACCGAATTGTCATTGTAAGCTGACATTAGTAAAGTTGGTGGAAGTTGCTGATAGTAATTAACTGCAGCAAGTTAGTAGATAAAAAAACAAGCCAAGTGTGAGTCTCACTCAACTTTGCCGTAGGAAGAATGCTGTCCTTAACATCATCATCATCATCATCATCAAGTCAGCCGAAAGACGTCCACTGCTGGACATAGGCCTCCCACAAAGCTCTCCACTCTCAGGTTCTCTCTCAGACTGTCCTGATGCATCAACTATATAGATCTTAACTAGTTTATCAATCGCAAATAAGTTGATAATCCCAAAAAAATATTCAAGTTCAAATTTTTTGGGTTACCTTGACTTCTGTTGTGAGACCTTACTTCCGAGTAAAATTTCACGATTCTAGGGCAATGGGAAATACCCTATGGGTTTTGATTGACTTGGAATTGTCAGACGGACCGACCTGCAACAGACAGTTAGACGGATGGACGGACAACGAAGATGATCCTTTTAAAAACAGGCAACCTTTTGTCCTTAACAAAATAATTTATTCAAAAGCTTATATTTTAGTTAGCGTCCACATTAAATACGAGATGTTTATGCAACACTACGACTATGCAGAGCTGGTGGTCTCTAGCGGACCCTTCTCACCTTGACCGGGATAGAGGCATCGTGATGCAACATGATGATAGTGACCCATATCTAAATTTAGGGGCAGTGGGTCTCGTAACTATTAAGTCGGATGGGCCGTGGGCCGTGGACCTGCCTTTGGTATAACTATCCACTGAACTATAATAAAAAACTTATTTAGACAAGATGGGAAACTTTGTAGCTCGTTGAGTGACAGCCTGGAAACCAGTTGTGTCAGTCCTATGCTGTTTCAATTATTGTTGATCAGTTTGTGGACTAAATTATTGGTTACTAACTTAAAAAGAATATGAACTGACAGACATACTCGTAATTTCACTAGAAAAGACTATTTACAGTCACAAAGTATCCCATGTTCTAGACGATAACTTCATTTCAGCGGTTATCGTCTTGTGGTCTCTCGTTGACAGAAGCGAACTGTTAATAGTAGTTTATGCAACTGCTACATAATGAGGGTCCTTAAAACACGAGTGTGTTTTTATGAAACGAGGCGAAGCTGAGTTTCATAATAGGATCACACGAGTGTTTTAAGGCCTAATTATATGGCCGAATTCGATATCGAAGTGGTGGTGGTGCTGGGGCTGGCGCTGTCGGCGAGAAGGCGTCGTCGTGCTGCAATGCTGGTCATTTTCTACGGTTTCTGAACGCATTATAGAGGACTTATGGTATGTGTGTAGATAAAAATGTATTCAACTCCATCTACGTCTAATTTACGACTAGGCGAGACAGCTTAGCAACAATGTAAGTTTATTAGCCTTTGTCTACATGCATCGTGTGGGCACTTAGCAAATATTTAGTGGCATCAAATAGGGCACAAATTTCTTTAAGCCGTCATACTTAACTTTACATCAAAGGCGTGTCTCGTCTATTCAATTTTGTGTTCTGTGGTCATTAAAACATAATTGCGTCCTACACATAGATGCGAGTGTCTACAACGCTGTTTGAATTCTAATTTACAAATCACTATATCAATAACTATAAATTTGCATAGTTATTGTCGATAGGTATACTTACACACTTTAGCAGACAAATTAGCAGAATTAAGACATTCGTTATAAATTTAATAGTCAGCTGTTTTTTTTATAACTAGTCCTATTCGTTGCTGATACAATATTCCAAATCATTATGTAGATTGGTATGTAGTATAATAGAATAGCCGTGTTTCAAATAGAACCGTTAATTTAATCAGCAACTTACAACAAAATTCTACATGACCCAAAAGTGTCACGTGACATTGACTGTACCCTTCCAAAACCACACAAAAACAAACTTTACTCCGTTTACCTAAAGGACTTTAATACTGAATGGCACATGTCAGAACTGAGAGCTTAAACATGAAAAGGATTTCAACGTTCAGAGTATACCTACAGTTGAGTTCTCCGATACGCATACATAAGCATAACCTACTAAAAATATACACACAGACCTTAAATTGTAGATATTTCACACACACATACACACACAGGATAAGATGATGATGTAAGATAATTGTTACCAACACTGTTTTATAAACCTTCTAATGAAAACATTAATTTATTAGAATAATTTTAAATTAGAATTAGACTGTCAATTGCCTCTGGTCTTCACGTCACAGGCCTTGAGTCCAGTGTGGAAGCCGCTGATGAATTTTAATTATGTAAAGATCTTATGTTGAAATACATACTTTTTTTATTTAATAACGATTCTGTGTGCAATGTCAATTAATGCGAATAAAATGACAGCGCAAGCAAAATATGCGGACATTGCTGCACAAAATGTCAACAACGTAAACAAAACGCAAGGAAGTGTTCACAAGAACGGTGACGCAACCGAGCTAATCACTCGGCTCCCCGGTTCAATGAAAAGCAAGAAGCGGAGTATCTCGCAGTGTTAAAGGTAATTTAACGCATGATTTGCCGCTAATTGTGTTCGTAAAAGTGAAATTATATGATAGAGAACAGGTGCTTAAACGAATATAGGCGGATTGACAGCAGGATAAACAAATTTAAAAAACAAAAAAGCAATTGGTAAGAAGTGTCGCCATGTGGGATGAATAGTACAGCTTAGTATTTGTTCAAACTGCTTTGTTAATGTACCAAAGTGCTCAAACCGGAGCATGCGCTATGAAGCATTAAACCCTAAGCTAAATTTAAACTTGACACATTTGGGGTAAAGGAGATAGCAAAATATGACTAATTATTTGCGGTTTAGAGGTGAATAGAACATGACATAAATAACATAAATAAATATGTTGTCCTTTTGCATAAGTTCCTGGCATAATGGAATGGTAAATAAATAAGTACTTACTTACTAACAGATTAAAGCAGTTATTTAAGTATCAGCTGGTATTTAGATTTCTACTATTAATTTATAATAAAATATAATGACAGTTAACCTTGAGTGTGCCCTTCCTCCGGTAATGGTCTTAGTTTAGTGGGAATAAAAAGAATAATTTGTTACGCCCTACCATCAAATTACTTACATAGGAATTATGTATGGGTTATTATTTTATTGCATTTACAATTCGTATTCATGATGATATCTTCTGCGATGTATCCGTCGACGGTGAAACCATCAGCGAAGGGCCTTCGCTGACCTAGGATTGTTTAATTAAGCTCTTTGTAATTTCGTACGCATAAGTCATAAGAATGAAGTTATTTTATTCCAATAAAAACTCGTTTAAGTATTTACAAATTGTTTCTTGAAACAGGAAGAGGAATAAAACAAAAGTTACTAAACTCGAGTAAAAGCCTTTCATAGCCCCTTTTACAAGTTGCCGAAACTTGGCGAGAAATGTCTTGAGATTTCAAAGAGTAATTTCAATTTCTCTAGTTACCTTTAGGGTTGCCTCGATTTATAATACTTGAAGGAAGTAACAACGGAATTTTACTAATACTTACTTAGTTCACTAGCATGAAAATAAAATAACAAAGTAAATCAGCACTACATAAGTTATTTGTAAGTACCTACCTACACATTTCATATTCAGTTTATTGTTTACCTAACAATTTTAATAAAAAAAAAAGTTTAAATTTTGGGCAAAGTAAAATTCGATAGATAATAATTTAATAATACAAGATAACAAGTCAAAAAACCGAGATACCCACAATGTCAGTTAAAAATAAAACTTATTAACGATGCAAATTCTCATAACAAACCGGTCCGACCTTCTCAAGAACGCGACTTCAATAAAACAAAAACATTGAAAGAAAAAAAATCATACAAACCACGTTTACAATACGTATACGAACAATCCTTAGCACAGCACAAAAACACCCTTATGATACAATCTTAATCCAAAAGAGTGATCAAAAGCACAACACTGGCCACTAAAAAATCCAACCACTTAAAATCCGTGAATGCGATTGGTCGGAATTCGAATTGTTCGAGCGCACGTGCTGTTTGATTCGGCGATTTGAATTCGGTTTTCGTTCGGCCGCGTGCAGCGCTGTTGTAAAGCGGTGTCAGACTGCCGCAGAGGCCGAGAGCGCGGCAATTGGTAGGTACAACTAACTGGCCAGTGCTTTCTGAACCTATGTTGTTCTTACAATCCATACCACAAGAGTTCAGGCTTAATGGCTACAAGCCACGCCCAAATGTTTTGATTTTGATGCTGCGATGTATTGAGTTGTTCAATGGATTAATTCAAGCACTCGAAGTAAACAGAAGATATCGGTCATCGAACAAGGTACTCGAGAATGTATCTTCGCAACATAACACATTATAACAAAAATGTTACAACTGTACAGACGGTGTTTAGTAGGCACGAAGCAAAGTAGGTTAAGGAAAAATGTGGTATGAAACATGCATTAGGTGTTTATGATCGTGCACTTTGTTTCGAGTAACAAAACAAATACAGAACTGTACATACCCAATAAAAGAGATGAGACATTATTACATTTCCTGGGATCAAATAAAATAGTAGTTTATGCAACTGCTACATAATGAGTGTTTTAAGGCCTAATTATGTGGAGTTGCATACATTACTTTATCTACACACATAAGTACTCTAAGATGGGTTCAGAAGCCGAAGGCACATATCATACCCATATCTGTCACGAATTTGATTGTTTTTTTTAAACCATAGACAAACATACCGAGCTGACGTTTCGTAAACTGTTTTTTTTTGTAAAAAAAAAATACATATATCACATTATTAATTATACATGTCGGACTGAACTCGACTTATAAACGTGAGTGATCCGTTTTATTTCACTATGATTGTAAATTACGTTGGTTGTCAAATTCGAAAAATCGAATTCGATATCGAAAAGTCATTGCGACATCGAACTCGATGTCGTAATTACTATTACTTTACCGCTGGACCTGCAGGGCGGGCGGAGGCGACGATGTACTGCAATGCTGGTCATTTTCTACGGTTTCTGAATGCATTATAGAGGACTTATGATATGTGTGTAGATAAAAAGGTTTTAACCAACAGGAGTGCTATGCATACTATTTGGAAAACATGCGTATGCTATACGTATTCGGCTATTTTACTGTGCCCTAATGTATCTCTATAACATTGAGTGATTTTTAGGTTTTCTAAACCGTTAAAGGAAACCGTAAATAGTTTGAGTAAGAAAAAGTACAAATTCGGTACATCGATGAATAGGTCCCATTCATCCACTCCCATTTCGGTTCCTAAAAGATCACAGGACTTCCTTGTAGGAAGTCCTGTGATCACAGCAAAACTTGTGATATACACATATAACAATATCTTAGTTATTAAGCTAGCTAGGTCCATTTACTTCGACGACAGACGCTTAATATGTCTAGCAATAACGCTCACCATTATGGACGAAACTTCACGGTCTTCATGCCGATTTACATGCACAAGGCACGCATGATTCATGCAACCGTCGGACTTATTACCATTATTAGTACCTATGCCCAGCCACTTAGTCTGCGACGTGTCTGTGTGTAACCTAATTTCGCTCAGTTGTAAATTAATCCAATATGTTTAGACTACTGTGAGCTGTATTCCGGAAAGTTGGGTGTGGCAAAAGAAACACCGAAGTAGAGTGAATGCAGTGGAAATGAGAGCGTTGAGAAGTATGTGTGGTGTGACTTTGAGAGATAGAGTGACGAGTAATGCGATAAGAGAGAAGTGCGGTGTGAAAGAAGATGTAGTGACGAAAATTGAGAAGGGTATGTTAAGATGGTTTGGGCATGTAGAGAGAATGAGTGAAAGCAGATTTACAAAAAGGGTGTATGAAGGGAGAGTGGATGGAAAAGTGGGAAAGGGAAGACCTCGGCGAACGTACTCCGATCAAATCGGTGATATTTTGGAAAAAGGACAGGTCAGGAGTACCCAAAACCGAAGAGCATGTATGAAGAATGTTATGAGATTAAGGGAAGCAAAGGTTGTATGTCAGGATCGTAGCAAGTGGAAGTCCGTGGTCTCGACCTACCCCTCCGGGAAACAGGCGTGACTGTATGTATGTATGTGTGTATGTATGTATTCCGGACGGTCATGCAGTGTCTAGTTAGATTTATAGTACCGGAAACGTTTAGCCGTTTTCAGAAATGCGAGTTGTTTTTTTGTTAGATATTCAGTTCATATGGTATGTACATGAGAAGACTACAGAAAGGCCTCTGGACCAAAGCAAATTGAATCTTATTGTGCAGCAAATAACGTCGTTGTTAAAAGTTTTCCTTTTGTGTTTTCCACCTTTAAAAATCCCAGTGACAGAAGTGGGTGTTTTATTACACACACTACATTTGGAAAATCGTGTGTACCGGATACATGGAAGCCGTTTCAGGATACTATCGTATTTTTCTTAAGGTAGATAGTCATTTTCTTTTCATATAAGATAATGCGTTACTGGAGACGAAAATGTAAATAAGTACATAATGTATTACAGAATTTACAGAATTCTTTAGCTTCCGCGACATAAGATTTGCACGCCTAGTAGTCCACTTTCTGTAGTACCATAAATTCCATTAACCAATTCCAACAATAGCCAATAAATCAGACTTGCATAAAATCCGTACAAACTCGTGAAGTGATGCAATCAAATTAGCATTAAATAATAAGGAACATGCTACAAGCTACGTATTTACTGAATAACCACCTTATTAGTGTAAAATTGATGTAACTGTTTTACACAGGCGGAAAGAATTTACAAATATTACTAAATCATGCAATGTCAAATTACGATTCTTGTATTGGGGCTTTCTTTATTTTTATTATTTGTTGTTTTAACGTCCAAAGTAATTATTATCAATAATTCTGTGAAAATTGAAATGTGAAATTACTGTTCTAAAGATACTCTCTGAACGGCGGTCGGACGAACTGACAGACGGACAGCATAAATAAAAAACGTAATTATAGTAGTTCCAAACGGATAAATCGCAGTATTTGAAGATCTTGAAGTAAAGAACGTCATGAACTTTTACTAAATCTTTACAACGTTTTTAATAATAATCTATTCCTATAAAACAGTACACTGACTGACTAACTGACAGACGACGCACAGCCTAAACCACTGGACCTAGAGACTTGAAAGGACCATGGGCAACTTAGTATGGAGCTTGGACCCAGAACCAACACAGCTGAGAGTTAGGTCATTAAAAGGATCTATAAATATACTTCATTTTGTTCTATTGGCACCAAGTTGTATTCCATTGCAGAACCGAGATATTCATATTTCAGTCAGTGTGTATGTATAAGGTCTATAAACGGGTTACTCTTAATGATAGGCCACCATACCAATCATTAATCGATAGGATAAGAATATAAAAGCGATACACAGAAAATAATAAGTAGGTACAAAACAAGAGGAAGATAACAGGCGGTCTAATCGCTAAAAAGCGATCTCTTCCAGACAACCTTTAGGTAGCGGAAAAAAGTTAAAATGACATGACAGAACCGAGCGTTTGACGTTTGATTATTTTATTTATTAATATAATCAGTATTTACAGCAAGTTAATGTTATCTTATTATTCTCATTATACATTAATAACCAAGTCATTCAAATGACCTGCAGGATGATTAAATGGCATATGCCTGCCTAACCCTAAGTACCATATAATGGAAATAGTGTGAGCACAAGAGCCTATTGTGCGTCTTCCAGTTAAGCAAGAAAAGTAGTAATGAGGGATGGCATCTACGCCATTTTGATTTCTATCCACCAA
The DNA here is from genome assembly GCA_963691665.1 of Clepsis dumicolana. Classification (NCBI taxonomy): domain Eukaryota; kingdom Metazoa; phylum Arthropoda; class Insecta; order Lepidoptera; family Tortricidae; genus Clepsis; species Clepsis dumicolana. The sequence continues at coordinate 3,108,603 of OY829529.1, forward strand.
AATGTAGACGTAGTATTTACGTGCTCGTACGTGTCTCGACTGCACACGGGCTCTAATCAACCATACATTTTCAGTCTGAATATCAAGATATTCCGCTAACTAGTAAACCCACGACGAAGACGAATGTAGTTCACGCCATGTTCGGTAGCAATACCTTCATTATTACTACATATATTGTTTGTTACCTACCCTCCAAAATGTTAAATACCCTAGCCACAGATTCTTCATAGTTCGTTTTCACTCTAAATTAAAAAATGAATATCTCAGTTCTGCAATGGAGTTCCGACTTTGTGCCCATATAATTAAATGAAGTAGATTTAAAGACCTATTTAATAGCCCAACTCTCATGTCTGTTGGTTCTGGGTCCATTTTGACGCATGGTCCTTTGGCAAACAATATACCTTGGGTATCCTAGAGGTGCACTAATAAGGGATTTTTCGAAATTCCCATGGGATAGGAAACTAGCCCATTTTGAAATATTTCATGGGGGTAAAGCCACGGGGCATAACCTAATAAGTATATAAACCAAAACAGTTATAGTGATTTAAGTTATAATGATTTAAGGAAGTATTAACAGTAGCAATATACAATAATATCTTAAACATAAAATAAAATGATTGAGTAAATGAACTAATTATTTATGAAATAATGGTTTGAACCTGCTAACATGTCTGCAGTTTAGGCTTTTATCTACACACATATCATAAATCCTATAATGGGTTCAGAAACCGTAGAAAATAACCAGCATTGCAGCACGCCGTCGCCTCCCCCCGCCAACCACACCACCAGCAGGTCCAGCGGTAAAGTAATAGACATTACGTCGATGTCGTAATGACTTTTCGATATCGAATTAGATTTTTCGAATATGACAACCAACGTAATTTACAATCATAGTGAAATAAAACGGATCACTCGAGTCGAGTTCAGTCCGACATGTATAATTAATAATGTGATTTTTTCATTTTTTTTTACAAAAGCTCGGTATGTTTGTCTATGATTTAAAAAAAAAACAGTCGAATTCGTGACAGGTATGGGTATGATTATATGCCTTCGGCTTCTGAACCTATCTTAGAGTACTTATAATATGTGTGTAGATAAAGTAATGCATGCAACTCCACATAATTAGGCCTTAAAGCACTCGTGAGATCCTATTATGAAACTCAGCTTCGCCTCGTTTCATAAAAACACACTCGTGTTTTAAGGACCCTCATTATGTAGCAGTTGCATAAACTACTATTACGATTGCAAAATTGTTGATAATCAAAACATACCAGTAACGCACGGTGCAACTATAACATATTGTGTACATACATACAAAACGTACGCGGAAATGTTAAAAATTGGGTCAATTCGTGCGAGTTGATTGTTACAGCATAAAAACTAATTTACTAGTAGCGTTAAGTACAATTCGATGTGTCGTAATAAATTTTCATTTGAGTGCTATTTCCAAGAAGGAAATTGGTCTTAAAACAAATCCAATCTAGCTCTACAAGGAGTAAGTAATTAAGATCCTGCTGACTGAACCTTAAACTTTACTCGAATGTTCGTTAAATTTAAACGTTCAGCCACGTAAATTGTAACTCGTATCTATGTTTTCTAATAATTAATTTGTAATTGATAACAATGTTAATGTTAGGCCTAGGATCAAGTTTATATTGAGAATAGAAGCAACAATACCTTATCAGGGGATTGAAAACTGCCCTTAAAGAAACATAACCTGTAACCACTTGCATATTGAAACCATCCGATGGGCTTTTAAATAGAAATTTCATCAGTATTGCTTATTTGTTTGTGCCCGACAGCCAGCGGATTAAGCCTTTAAATCCCTGTATCCCACAGTCATGAACAGCAATAGGATAATACATTGGCAAAACGATGAGCAATGAAAAATTCAATTTGGGCGAGCGTCGAACGGACGCTTACTGGGGACCGTTAATTGGCTTCGACGAATGTAATGTACATACGGCGATAGAACTCGATTTGTCCGTTACTAGATATCCTGAAGGGATATTACGTTAGCTTGGTGACCAATTTCCGCAGAAAAGCAAGCAGATTGCTCAGCCGTTTCTTGAACAAAATGAAAAGAGATTCAGTGAACTAGTTCACAGCTTACTCTACCCATTCATTCACTATGTCCAGTATTTTGCATATTGCGTGCTACTTATAAACGTACGTCGTTTGTAAACGGACAAAAGATCAACTTGACAGACTACAATTAGGTTTTTCCACTAGAACAGAATGAAAATGAATGAATGAGATTCAGCGTTCCAGTTCACAACAAACTCATTCATTTGTGCCCTGTATCTTTCAACATGACACTAACCTACTGTGGAACACAATCATAGCGAAATAAACGGATCATTTAGCCCGACATATTTTGGACTAATTTGTGGACCTTCCCCTGGGAGCGCACAACTCGGCGTTACATTTAGCTGCCGTGTTTCACAGAAGTGCGACGTACTTACGCGAAGAAAAAAGCGACGTAAACGCCTTTACAAAGAGGCCCAGTCCACTTAACCACATCAGGAATAGACGGCAGTTATACATCCTCAATCGGCTGCTACCGTCACCCACCGTCACACGAGTCCAGGGTTACCAGATGAAAAATTTAAAAAAGACACATAAGAAGTTCAATTCCTACAAACAATATTGACATTCAGTCGCAAAATTAATTAACGACTGTTTATTCGGCTAATGAAGTTTCACATAGCCGTTTTATGACCGTAGCGTATATCTAATTAGCTACATAGCCCCTAGGCGACATTTGTCTCGGACTCTCGGAGTCGCAAGCGGCAAGATACGATCGTTTGTCAGTTGCAAAATCTTATCGGGATTCCTAACAGAAGCCCTAATATCCTGATACGCCAGGATACGTATGGTAGCCCTGCACGAGCCGGCTTCGTGGCGCTGGTATAGTGGATAATTGAGTCTGTCCGGCCACTGTGGCCTTGACAGCGCTAGAACAGAGAACACTCAAGAGGATTGGGCTCGAGATGTGGAAGGTTGACATTGAGTCCCTTGAAAATGATGGAGTGCCATCGTACCGTTGCGTGATGAGTTGAGAGACTGTTGATATTTTGTTTTAGTAGCAGTTGAGTTGAGAAGCATGGCACTCGAAACGTGCAATACGAGTACTGGTAACTCGGACGTGGAGAACAAATATATCGTACTGATATTTTCAAAATAACTTGGGACTACAGTTCCTATTCCCAGACCAAAATGAAAGCAGATATGAGCTAACGATTTACGCTAAGAGTACGTTGGAGGAAGTTATAAATTCAAATGGAACTAATAAATTCATTGGATCCTAATAAATCACTTACCACACACCGCTATTCTTAGAACGTGGACCCTAGCCTAACCTTGTCTCGACAGTTGAGTGAGACTGACGCCAGGGATCCAGTGGACACGTAATCTGACAGTTTAGCTCAATCATGTTCTGCGCTGGATCCGAATCACGGTTATGTAAACTAACAAATTGGACAAATCCAGCGACGAATTACGTAAGACCGTGGCAGTGGTACCTAATGTTGAGGCTGAAATAGGATTGGAGTTGACAATTGATATAAATAGTCACGTTTTGCCAAGGAGGAAAATAAAGATAAGCAATGGCTTATTGTGATTATATCGTTAATAGACTAGGTTTTAAAGGGATATATCTATATATAATTCTTGCAGTTTCCAGATGCAAATATTGTCCGCGGAGGCCTCTTCAGGTGTCCGACGCATTTCTAACCAGAAGCGTTCTAATGACAAAACTTTCTCGAAAAAAACAACAAACTAAACTATGTATTACGGAAATAATTACAGGCAACAGTCAAATTTGACCGTGAATAACAACCGAAGGCTCGAGTCCAAGTTCAAGCTGAGAAAGCGCGTAAACGTAACAATTCAACTTCCTATCTGCTGCACTATCTAAAAGCATATCTAGTGTTAACAGTTGTACCGACAACGTGAACGAATATTTGTACTTGATAACCGTATTTACAATTTTCAGGTCTGGAAATTCCCCGATGGTTGGAGTTGGCGTGTAACGCTTTGATTTTGGAAAATATGGTCTCGTGTTGTGTAGTTAAATGTCTTGTCATGTTACTGAGTCTCCTTCAAACATAAGATTCGCGATTGAGAGCAGCAGAATTTACCTTATAATGTTGATAATAACAAAACACATCACAAACATTACGTAAATGTGTCGATCTTACTGTAGTATCTTATCACAGCTGATCCTAAATGGATTTTAGGAAACATATCAAAAAATATTTGAGATTGCGATTCAACAGAGTAGGGATTCATTGATAAAGTCATCGTCATCGCATTATCACAAGCCTATTGACGTCCCACTGCTGGGCACAGGCCTCCTGTCAGCATGAGAGGGCTTGGGCAGTTAGGATTGGGAACTTCACACACGAATTTTCCTCCCGATGTTATCCGTCACCGAAAACGTCATGATAAATTTGAAAGCCTATGCCCGAACACACGACCTTCTGCTTAAGAGGCCAGCTAGCACGGCTCATTTATATCCCTTTAATGAAATTAATACAGTAAACAGCCAATAACATTCGCCAGAAACCCCAAAACGATTCCAATTAAAATAACCAAAGGGGTAGAGGCATCATTGATTCTGGTTAACTGTGGGCCTAATCAAGTAATGCGGCGGGCGTTGAACCCTCCGAGTTCCGGGGTCGATATCGGCCTTAAATAATGAAATATATATTCTTTGCGGAAGTTTCAGATTGCGGAAATTCGCTAACTCTTTGAATTTCATTACAACTTTAAGTAAACAGATGAAGCTAGGTTTTAGCAAATAAAGAGCGCTTTTACGCCGATAGCCAAGATTTTATCGCAAATTGATTATAAAATCTTCATTTTGAAGGTATTAAATATTTAATGGCATTAAAAAGGGGAAGGACAGTAAGACCCCGGTTGGTGGAGTCCCCTCCAGTTCATGTCGTCACATAGTTCGAGCTTAAATTATCGAAATTTACGTTCGACGGGTTGTCATTGTCACCTTGACATGATCGCACCGACTCCCGCGCAATCATTCAATTGGCAGGAAACCGGACAAGATGGCCGACGCGTCAACGAGCCGTTGCGTTTTGTTTTCGCAGTCAACGCCTGCGCTTTATTGCTTACTAGCTGTTGACAAGGACTTCGTCCGCGTACTTATCATTTATACTTATCACTATTTTCCTATGTTTTAATATAGGGTATAAGTTATCACCATTCCAAATTTGAACCACATCCGTCCAGCCGTTTCAGAATCAAAAAGTAACAAACAAACATACATAAGTACATTACATACACACGAGATTGTGCATTGCGCATTGGTTAAGTAATGCGGCAGAAGGAATATCGAACACCGTTCAGGTGAATAGATACATTTTACAAACATTTTAATATAAATACTCTTAGAAGCAAATCTAAAATCACATGTTTATCTTTATAGACTACAAGATAAGAACGGACTCTGTAAACATAGCAGGTATAGCAAAATAATCAATAATATATTTGCAAGGAAGATAACCAGAATCAATAACGCTCCGACTCCAAGGCGGACGGTACATGCAGCGCCATCTATTATGCAGTAGCGGAACAACTAGGCCGCGCGGTGAACTCGCGTCTGGTTCGCGCCGCGGCGTTTAAACATTCAGTTTCTTCCGCCAGAGGCGCGGGGAGCGAGCAATTAGAATATTGAAACCAGCCCCCCGACTTGGTACGAAGTGCAAAATTCGAACTTCGTATCGTGCCGTTCCTCTCAAGCAAATATTATTTAACACGAGAGTGAGCGGGGCGATACGATACGAACTTCGATTTTCGAATTTCGTAGTTTGGGGGCAGTTTCAGTTCATCCCGGGAATTACGGGCATTTTTCAAGGACCGGTGTTACTGGCAAAGGAATGAGGCAATCGTTCCATGTTTAAAGGGTTAACTGTGCATGAAACTTTTTCAATTTTCCAACGATGAATTCCAAACTTTCTTAATATTGGATGGGGAACAACTGCGCTCGAAGCTAGCACAACTTCGTATAGTCATTTCAGATAAATTTTGCATGGCGACACTGTTGCTACTGTTTTCAACTTTAAAAGAGTGAATAGCCATGTAGCAGACCAACGAGCGATTGTCCAATCCATTAAGTAGGGCACACGCAACCGTCATTTCTTCATTTCACAAGAAACATTCCAGAGGAGGTTGACACACAGGAAATATAGAACTGAAGAATTTAAACGCCCTTCCTCATGTTCCAAATTCCTGACCTCTTGATTAATAACATTTGCAAGAGACGCCACTATTTTCACCTTTTCATAGCAATTTCTGTTCCGAGCATTTAGGTTGCTTCTACTTCGCAACCTTTAGGAACATCATTCATCATCATCATCATGTTTTTTTACGTCCCACTGCTGGGCACAGGCCTCCTCTCTGTATAAGAGGGCTTGGGGCTTTAATTCCCACGCGGGCCTAGTGCGGATTGGGAACTTCTTCACACACAACGTTGAATTCCTTCCCAGGAGTGTACAGGTTTCCTCCAACGAAAAACTCGTGATAAATTACAAATGTAATTTCGCACATAAATTCCGAAAAAGTCACGAGGGGCAAGCCGGGGCTCGCTCGATCCCACAACCCTATGCTTGACAGGCCATAGGTCTAACCACTAAGCTATCACGGCGTTTTCACGGAAGGAACATCAATATTTTGGTTGTATTGGCCTTCGATCAATAATAGTTCACGAACGAAACAAAAACGAAGTAAAAATATGGCACCGTCTAGTGTCAGTTTGTTATTGATTGTTTTGATCTAACATTATTATAACGCTTAAGCTGTTACAATAATGTACAATTTTGCGTGCAATAAATAAGGGCTCACTCTACAAGTGAGCAGTTATTTGCCGAGGCGTATTCTACGCTCTGACCCGACATCTAGTTGTAATTATTGATCGACTAATTCAATATAACGCATTTAGATATAGAGGTATCGACACTAAGAAGCAAACGGTTCCTATCTGACACGTAGGGTTGGCAACTTCAGGAAGGACCAACCCAGGAGAATATCGTGTCTTTTGGGTGTTAACAGAAAATCTCAATCGTTTATTAATTTTTAAATTTATATCTACTTTGCTTTGGGTGCGTGACAGAGGCAGACACCACAAGCGAGGGACGGATGCATATACTTTTTAAAAAACCGGAGAAATTATTATACCCCGGGAGGTCGGAAGTAGCGTTGCCAGACGTCCCGTATCTCCCGGGACGTCCCGTATTGCAGACATAATTTTAAACGTTTCACCGGGACAGACTCTGTCCCGTATTTCAACCTTACTCGATTAAAACACGCACCGCGTCGCACATGACTTCGAAAACCGAATGCCTCTGATGTCGACCATCTTCTTTAAAATATAACTATTAACTAGCAAAAAAAAAACAACGTAAAATACACCGTCAATTGTCCCGGGGAGAAATTTAAAATCCCGTATATTTTTGCCAAAATGAGCTTTGTCCCCTAAAGGGCAAAAAAAAACTGGCAAACTGGCTAGTCGGAAGGCTAACCATTATTACCGGAGTCTCACCGGCAATCCGGGAGGGTTGGCAACCTTATCTTTCATCAAACATAGAGAACCAATACGTCGCTACTGGCCTATTGTATGCGATGAAAGTGTACCATACGCCTCGACGACCGCAACCCAACCCTGGGTCTCAGATTGCTAGGCACGCGCCAGTTCTCCTAACTGAGCGGACGTAGCCGACAGCGCAGCGGTCCGCTAATGAACTTTGAATTACACGAATTTGCGGAGTCTAATTAGCCTATATCCACCCTAAGTGGGAGATGTGTGCCTGTAAACTTTAGTGGGTCTAATCTAAACAGACATGGCGTATGCACTGAGCCATGATTTACTACTGTTATTGCGATGCGCAGGGACTACCACACACTTAATACTATTACGGCATAACTGTAGATTGCATAGTAATTTCAAATACTCGGTCTTTGCTAGTTTCAGAACGCTGTCTCTACTTATAGTTTAGGAATATGGAATTGAATACACGGTTCGTGACATTTTTGATTTTGTAGTAGTAGTAGTTGATTTTCATCAATATCTGGAAGAATCAGCATCGCTATTCAGCGAGGCAATGCTGCCAGCCTTTTGGGTACCATGCCACGGGGGCCTTATTTAGATTTAATTTAGTTTTAAGATTTAGCTTAGATTTAATGTCATTGTAAATTGCTTTTATCATGTAAATAAATTACACTGTAAATCTTCTGGATATATATGGACAGATGTTTATAAATACCTATTCATTAATAATAAAATTAACATCTATCACAGTATCTACAAAAACAATAAACAAGACAAGTCTATTCCCACTCATTGGTCATAAACTCATTCTGATCATGAGGTCAGATCTCAAACAGCGGAAACCGGTTTAAAAGTGTGCCTTATGGCTGTGCAATGAGTGAATCACGCAGGACTGCAGACGCATCTAATTTCATAGTCCGCTGGAAGCGCGTACGCCGATCTAACAGACAGATAGAGCTATTACGCGGTTTGTCATACGTAACCCGTCAATAGGCGTGGATCATTCACCTCGGAATATTTGAACTAGAGATGCTACGACTTCGATAAGAGTACAAAACGTGGAAGCGTTACGCTTTTTCTTGGTTAAAAAGACGCTGGACGCATTGCCATGGGTGTGGTAGATTATGAAACTACAAAAATATACAAATATACAAATATACAAATATACAGACCTTAGCGCATTGCACTCATACTAAATAGACAAGGAGAGGTGGAGTCCGAAAAATATTGTTCACTGAATATGTCCCAGTAGAAACAGGACTCACGCCAATGTTCAATACTTTCGTACTTTGTCTTAGTAAAGAATAATGAATATTTTAAGTGGACTGTCAGGTCACTAGTTGAAGTTTACGAAGACAACGTTCCAACTGCGCTCCACATTTTGACTGCATGTCCGTGACATGTTTTGCGCGCGGTCATCACACGTTTCACTCGGCCGTTAAAAACCTAGCTTATATCCCGAGCCAGCTCTGGACATCGCCTTGAAATTAGTCTGCGAGATATTATTATAACAGCACAGTGTACTGAAATTAAATCTCAAGAGGTAAAACGCAAGGCAAAACTCATTACCGTACTTTGCAAGTTGTCATTGCTATCAAGTTCCTCATTATACATGGCATTAGGTAAATGGCGTTTGTAAACACATCCGCATAACATATTTAACGAAAGATTCAATAATTCAAATACATTTTATCAAAGGCAGTGTGTGTCTGAAACAGTTGAAATAATAATGTTGTAATAAAGTTAATAATAAAGGTCCTTGAATACCAAATTGATTTAAAAAATGACTTTATAAGCATATCACGTCAACATGGCTACTGTAGTGATGGATTTCAGAATGATGACAGTTTAAGCCACACAGTAGTTACAGAAGATTCAAAGCTTTCCAACATTTCTGAAAGCGTTGCAGTATCAAAGTCAAAACTGACCAAATGAGTAACAGTCAATACAATAAACTCTGAATTAGTAATAAGGAAATGCCATGAGACAACAGTAGGGCTAGCACGACTGGCCGCGACTTTGTTTGTCGCGCGAGATTATATTACCCGTCCCGTTGCATTCTGAGTAACAGAAAAGGACGGGCAGTTGTTTTCGCGCGAAATAGAAGTCGCACTGTGAGTTGTGCTAGACCTACTGCGTTAAATTGTGAACGCGCCACGCGACGGTTACGCAAGCGCGGAAGCTTAGGACGTGCTCCTACCGCAAGGTGACTAACCTGGCCATTGTCACATCCATGTGGGCATGGACAGGATTGCTATCCGTTCGAAGTTTGAACTTTACATACCGACTATATTGAGACAATGATGTTGGGGGGCAAAAACTTTCGCGAAGGTTGTTGGTTTGTTCTACGTAACGAGTTATTTCTTTGAAAGTTTCACTTCATTCTCAATAGAATAGAAGTCATCGGAACATCCATCAATTTTAATCAGCTTGATAGAAACTGATTTTCTATGAGACAATAAATCAATAGATTAGGTTCAGATGGATAAGAAGTCAAATGACATCCTGACTTTTACCTTAAACTTGAACTTGAACTTTTTTTATAATGGAATTTATGAGAGCGACTATCGGTAAAAAAGTGACGGAAAAATTGTAGGAGCCGTGAAATAAACATTCGAAAACATTTACAAAAGTCTCAACCTTATAATGCTGGTGATGGCACCAACGCGATGAAAGTTAACAGTCAATTCGTAAAATGTCTCTTACTTCAATTCTTTGGTTATTTACGACACCTATACAGAACTGTTTAACATTTATGATGATTTATGTGACACTACTGTGCTCTTATTTTAAAGCGAAAACATTTAACATAAATACCATACAGAAGTTTACACCTAGTATCAGAATATTATATTCTAGTTGTAGTTGATAACGATAATGGTAACCTACGAAACTTATCACCCCGCTGGTGGCTATTCCTGGCAAGAGCCATACAACAGGTAAACAAGCTATATTTAAATCATCTGAGACACATGACATTGCAACGGCAAGATACAACACGACTTGAAGTAGTATTTCGACGGTCAATTCCTGAAGGGACTCGAGAGTTCATTAAAAAAATAATAACAAATATGTGAATGAAGACTGCGTCTACAAAATTACGACAAAAGTTAGTAGTAATAATAACATCAGACGTCAGAACATATCATCACAAATAAAGCAGAATATACGTAAAATAAGGCCAGAACAAGTACATCGACCAAAGAAGGTGAGGTGGCAAGGATAAAGGTGCTAAAAATAAAATATCTAATAGGGATGAATACGTAGCAAGCGTTGGAGCGTTAAAGGTGGCGTGAAGCTAAAATATACCGTAGATAAAATGCCAAAAATACCAACGCGAGAATAAATTCTTCTTAACACGGTATTTTTTCTATAATAATTGATGGCTTAACTCGACTATAATGATATTGGAACGAGACTATCGATCTCCAGTATCAATTAAAACTAACGCCGTTTTTGAAGCAGTCATGTCAGCAACAACTTTACAAAAAAAAAAATACAAAGCGAATACCCTTAGTAAAGTTTACCTTAAAGGTCAACTTTCTGTAATGGTTCAATTAGAAATGATGTATGTAGTACCTAAGCAATACAACTAAACTACAAAATGTTTTACTAAATTATAATAAGGCCTTTGGAGCCTGCCACTCTGGTCGTATTAATTTGTATAATGGACAATTAGTTAAAGCCAAAGTGTATTGGGGTTACTAAAGTAATGAAATTAATTACTACAGGCATAATATTAAATTCAGTAGATCTGCTGACAAAGGCACGCTTAAATGCAAAACGAGAGATAATACAACACAAACACACAATCGAAACGATTATGACTTCCTTTAAAAAAACTGCAGTCAAATTTTATGATAGAATCGGCAAAGCTATTGGAACACTGCGCACTACACAGACTGGGTAGGACCTAAGACAGCTCTCTTTCTTGTCTAAGTTTTTGGCGAAAATGACATTAACATTTGACGGCGAAGACAGGAGAATCTGTTGGCGTGGTGCCGATACTTCGAGGAGCGATCGTAAAATGCGTTAAGCGTCCACGCAGCCATCTAGACAAACTATAATTTGATATGCCCATAAAAATGGTTACGCAATACCATGTGTTACAATTCCTTATAGTTACAGCGCACTAAAATTATCCAAGAGTGATTGAGTGAAGCTGTCACATTAAATGTGCAGAGATCGATATCAGTACACGTGATTTTGAAAACAAATCTTACAGTTATTCTACGAGTACATATGGATAAAGATATGGATCAACTTACTACCGTCAATTGTTGTAATCTAGCGACATTACAAGTAGATTTGTAATCCTAACTAGTATTATAAATGCGAAATTAACTCTGTCTCTGTCTTTCTGTCTCCCTGTCTGTCTGTTTGTTACCTCTTTACGGGAAAACCGCTGCACCAATCTAGATGAAATTTGGTAAAAAGATAGTTTGAATATTGAGGAATAACATAGGCTACTTTTTATTCGCGAAAATTATATAGTTCCCGCGGGATAGCGATAACCGATATCTATGCGGACGAAGTCGCGGGCAACAGCTAATTTACAATAATCGCTCAACTTCCAACAACGAATACTAATTTTGGGAAAGAAAATGGACGAAATTGTTGGCACTAATTAAATTATAGGCATCCTTTGAGGGCTACACGCGCATACGGTCTAATTGAGTTCGTTAATCATTCAGCGACTACTGTGGCTGAATCCCTAAAGACAAACTGGCTTAGCAATTGTGACAGACATACTTTTTTTGAAGAAATCTAGGAATATAAGCAACGCATTTTGCACTCTCACAGAAAATCTGATTAATAAAACTCGTAGTAAAAGTTTTAGCAGGCCCCTATTTACCAACTTTACAAAGTCAGTTTTTTAATGACAATTCATTGTAAATTGCTGACTTGAAGAGCTTTTCTTTTAGCGCGCTTCATATTGGCAAAGAAATGTACTTCGAATTGTCAATGTAATCTAACAATCATAAAGTTGGTGAAATAGGGGCCAGACTTTGTTATAGTATTTGTCACAAAATCAGAGCAAGAAATAGGCCGTAGTATCTATCCTGTAAATAACTAAAGTGAAATCTCTAAAACTAAAGTCTTGGTTCTCTTAAAGATTCTAATTCACTACCTAATATTAAAGGATCCATTTCAACTTTACATCTTGCCATAGCACTCCGTTCATAGTTATCAAAATAGCTTCCAGTTATTCCTGTATCGTTAGTTTCACATCGCTACTGGGATGGAGTTTATAAAGGGAATGTTTAATTTTGAACATTTGATTCATTAGAAAATTTAACTTTTTAGAAAATAAGTATAATAATAAGTAATTTATGAAATACTATAACAATAAAATACATTTTTCCATCTTTCTAAGTATTAACTCATTTGTATAATATGATATGTAAACATTTATGTTGTATGAGTCTCGACACGAGCGAATGTCGATCAATATTTATCGCAGTGATATAAACGGATCACTCACGTATGTCAGTCGAGTATAGCCCGACATATTTCGGACTAGTCCGTAGTCCTCCCTCTGGGAGCACACGCTTAGCCGGTAGCCAAACGTAAACGTTAAAAGATTTATCGCGTTAACTTTCGCGACTGTCCCCTAAATTAATGAGCTCTGCATATTCCACAAACTAGCTAAGTTCTGGCCACTCTAATATTAAAGTCCTTGCTGCCAAGACTTCCGTCAACTCGCCGAGTTTCCTCCATTTCCTCGCGCACAAGCAATTACGTCTTTCAGCCAGTTTTCTAGACCACGAGCTATAATCGCCACGCTTACGCAAAACGCTGCAGCGAGTGCAATATTTTATGTAATGCTCTTGCTTTTTGCGGTCACACGTTCTCCGTTGGGATACCATTTGTTATTGTATCCGTTTATTTATTCGAATATAATTTGTTTGCAAATCGTAAAATGATTTAGCGTAATCTAGAGCAGTAAAGCGCCGTGAGCAGTGTAAATTGTATGCAACACGACGCAACACAACGGTTGAGACAAGTACCACGTAACAAATTACTGTAATACTGCTGATTTGGAGTATTATTCACATAAGCATGTGAAAATTTTAGTAAAATTATCTGTTCCTTTCTTCTTACTCTCGTAAAGGATGTCCGGAAAAGACTCTAATTATTCTCTAATTTCCCCATGTATCTTTTTTCTGTATCGTTTATTGTGTGATGCTAAAGAAACATTGTAGGTATTGTGTCGCAAACTCCTTGCTAGAGTTTATATTATTGATTTTTCTTCACAATTTTTTTGTTTGTCATTGTCAGTTTCAAGTCGTTTGGTTTGGTTTGTCGTAATTTAAGTGCTTTTCAACGCGATTACATTCATCATTAGTCATACAGTCCACATTATCGTACACTTATCGTATTGCAAAGCTGTTATTACTGAAAGACCGCACCAATGTAGTCCTATACATTCGTATCGAGCAAAGCTAAGAGTTCATTAGAAAGCTAGACGTATCGCTTCAACATTCACAGCGGCGCCCACGCCAGAGGACGCGAACTTGACCGCGGTGACTCATCGCATCGTACCGGTTTCTTTGTACTATGCATACTATTATATCAGTTGTTCGTATCTCGGGTAGCTTCGTTTTGTTACGAGCTTCTTGTGGTCAGTAGGGATTGATCGAAACGTACATTTAGTGTAAGTAGTAATACAATTGAAGCCATTAAGACAACAAGAAAAATCTCCTTTCTGGCGGCAGTTGGGTAACAGAGCACAATAATCAAAGTAAAATTTCTTAAGTGTATGGAAAACTTTACATGATGGAAGTTGATTTAAAGTTTCATTGATTTAGAAATACATCTAATATCGCTGCTAGCAACGCTGAATAAGCTGAATGGTGACTGTAATGAAAAAGCTTAACCGCATAACAGGTAGGGCCCTATTGCTTTTTTATCTGTCCAATTCCGGATCGTCTGACTCACTGGCTAATCAAGCTAACAAGATACTTTGAGGCCCCTTTTAGTCAATAGATACGCTGTTAATGTTTATGTAGAGACAAAAACTGTCTAAATATAACCGTACGTAGTCTAGAAGATATTACGAAGAGGTAAGTACAAGAAGAATGATCAATTGATTCTAGATAGAAGATGAAATTGAAATGCTTCTGAAAAAAACTACCTTCTCCGTCCATACACATTAAACACACGGACACTTTGATTTTGCTAAAATACTCCATAGTATTTATCCTTTTATAGTATTTATTGCCCAACCTCTCCATTGCAAGGCATAAACAGGTATATTTTTCGATTCAATCCTTCTTAATAAAGTACTTTAAACACCAAGTTTACAATTTCATTGAGCTTCTCAACAAAGGGGTAAGTAATTTTGTCATTTAATTGGTATTTTCAAGGCAATTGTAACAGACTTGATTAAGGACGAGGCATGTTCGCTCGTACCGTAAAAAAGTAGTAAAATAACACAAGCGTACGAATCCAGCGATATTACGCTGTTTCGTTTTTTAATCTAGTCCAACATTGGCAGTTTAAATTGCTCTTTGTTCTATTGGTCATTCTATGTCTTTATTATCTCTGTTTTTATTGAATGTCTCAAAAAAATATGATTTACCGGAGAGGAGATATAAAATCTAATTACATATATTTATTGCATAGAGTCGATGAGAGCAATTCTACCAGACAAGCTAGCTTTAAACTAGCAGATAAATGGATACCTTCGAACAGTTAAAACCCTCTTATAAAATTAATATTGTAACCAAAGAATGAAGTTGTAACCAAATCCTTGGTTGCTTCCACCAATTATATGTACAATGTGCGTATGACGTAAGCAACTAATCATCACAACGAGAACATCTAACTAGTCACGGAACAAAACATTAGCTTCAATTAGAGTAGCTCACTGCCCATAAATATTAATTAGTACAACACGAATACATTTTCAAATTTATCGAGTGGACGCGGAGTTATGAGCGTCATTATTTTGATGGGTTCCTTAACGGTAGGAGCTTTGGCAGGAGACGCTTTAAAATTGATTGATGCGGGACCATTTTGCTAGTCCTCGAAGATGTTACGTAACAAATTTTGCAAGTGAGGTTCCTTCCACTATTCTTCTTCATTGAATCAGTTGGTTCGCGGACGCCCACATCAATGGATTAAACTAAAACCAATTTATTTGGCTAGTCTGTGACCACACAAGCAAGACTGTATGATACAGTATGTACTTATTTAGGTGCCTCTTAGTCTAGCGAATGTTATCATAGCAATAATGTTTGGCGTAACAATTTACAAGCACTTCCGAAGCCAACGGCCATTATTACGTACGTACAGTTATTACAAATGAAATTAATAAACGCGCAACAGATAAAAATTATTAAAGAAGGACAAGTGTAACATCTAACGCGCTCCAAATCGTTTCTAAATATGTAGTAGCTACATATAATTCTAGCATAATTATTTACCAACCTTCTGATGGTGACTGTTGATAGTAAGTAAATGCTTTATTGTACACAAAATACAGAAATAAAGAGAAGTTACAAACAATGAGATACAAGTACAAAGACGAACTTATCTCTATTAAGGGATCTCTACCAGTCAACCTTTGAGCGATAGAGAGGAGTAGTTAATATAGGGACAGACAAGGATACATTGATGATGTGTACGTGCGATGTGTGTGTGTGTGTGTGTGTGATGGTAATTTAGTAGTCGATAATTCTCCATATAAGAAACGCAAAAACATTATAGTATTTTTTGTTACTGTAATTACAATCCGATATCCTGAAGGCAGTATTTTAGAATAACGTGAACGTGACCATCATTCCCTTGATTACCACCCGCAGTTTCAACTCGTTCTTGCTTTAAAAGCAGATTGAGCTCATACTTGAATAAATCATCACTTAAATTAGCGTCGTGGCGATTGGGATGACGATTGATGTCAAAATAATGTCATTTTACACTACCACTTAATCGTGCCAGACGTAAAAAACCGCGGCCTCGCTTATTACTGCAATTTAAATGATTTTAAATTTAACAAAATCTAATTAAAGGACACAGTTTGGTGGACAAAATTATGACTGAGCGATCCTATTGACATTTGCTGACAAAAGTGGCTGATTTGACCAACTAGTCTTCATCTTCATCCCCATCGTGCCTTAAGGATGTTGCAATTGATGTTGTAGCGACCCTAGAGCCACACGCGAGTGACGTCACTATTCTACGTCACTGTTCTACATCGCGCTAACGAAGTTTCTCAAGTCGGTTGCATAAATACAACTTCCAACTCTCTTCCTCCGGACTTCGGTCCCCAGGCATAACATCTGCCTGGAGAGAGATCTCTCTATTGCGGTCCTCCCAAAAACTGATGACCCTCGACATTGGACAAATAACGCAACCTTCCAAGACCTACGACAACGACGCACAGACTGCGCTCCCACACCGACCTCCGGTCTAAAAAAAGGGGGGGCTGGTGTAGCGACCCTAGCGCCACACGCGAGTGACGTCACTGTTCTACGTCACTGTTCTACATCGCGCTAACGAAGTTTCTCAAGTCGGTTGCATAAATACAACTTCCAACTCTCTTCCTTCGGACTTCGGTCCCCAGGCATAACATCTGCCTGGAGAGAGATCTCTCTATTGGAGTCCTCCCCAAACTGGTGACCCTCGACATTTGACAATTAACGCAACCTTCCAAGACCTACGACAACGACGCACAGACTGCGCTCCCACACCGACCTCCGGTCTAAAAAAAGGGGGGGCTGGTGTAGCGACCCTAGCGCCACACGCGAGTGACGTCACTGTTCTACGTCATTGTTCTACATCGCGCTAACGAAGTTTCTCAAGTCGGTTGCATAAATACAACTTCCAACTCTCTTCCTCCGGACTTCGGTCCCCACGCATAACATCTGCCTGGAGAGAGATCTCTCTATTGCGGTCCTCCCAAAAACTGGTGACCCTCGACATTGGACAAAAAACGCAACCTTCCAAGACAATGACGCAGTCTCACAGCAACGCCAGACTACCACACTGTGCACCACTAGCATGTTGCTATATCTCCATGCCTGGTGTCTACAGTGTGCAACCCTCTCCTACACTGCTACGCACTCCGACGAGGATCCAGACTAGCAGCAACTCATCGCTCCCGCCAGCACAGCGGAACAACTCATCGTTTCCCCCAGCACAGCGGAGCAACTCATCGCTCCCGCCAGCACAGCGGAACAACTCATCGCTTCCGCCAGCACAGCGGAGCAACTCATCGCTCCCGCCAGCACAGCGGAACAACTCATCGCTTCTGCCAGCACAGCGGAGCAACTCATCGCTCCCGCCAGCACAGCGGAACAACTCATCGCTTCCGCCAGCACAGCGGAGCAACTCATCGCTCGCCAACGAAGCTGAGCGAACCTCGCAATTGGCCCTTGCAAGCGCCCTCACGGCGCACAGACTGCGCTCCCACACCGACCTCCGGTCTAAAAAGGGGGGCTGATGTATCGACCCTAGCGCCACACGCGAGTGACGTCACTGTTCTACATCGCGCTAACGAAGTTTCTCAAGTCGGTTGCATAAATACAACTTCCAACTCTCTTCCTTCGGACTTCGGTCCCCAGGCATAACATCTGCCTGGAGAGAGATCTCTCTATTAGAGTCCTCCCCAAAATGTTATAGCTTCGTTGAAAGTAACGTCGAACGTTGGAAAAATATGTTAAAACAATCGTTTTAGTTGACGTTTGCAGACTTGATTTAAGCTTGCCGGACACCCAGTGGACGCCAAAGACAGTTTTCGGGGGAGAACTACGACTATGACCAACAGTGGGCATTCATACTTTGAAGGAAAACGTTACACTACTATAGGTAATTAGTTCTATTAAAACTACGTTCATAAACGTCACCGGGTCAAAGTAATTGTGCCGCAACGGTGCCTTTGTTGTGTTAATGCCGTACGACTGATTAATATTTATTTTTTTAAATAACAGTGCATGCGTCCCATACGCCTATTGTGTAGCCATATTGGGTATGTCGTCAGTTGTTATTGCTGTACAATTTGGCACTTACATTTTAACGAAACCAGGTTGATTACTGAAATAATAACTCGCCAATTTATCGGAGCGGAGGTAAAAAAACAATATTATGTTGGTACATACCATTATAATGTACTAACGAATGTGACACACACATTTAACAAATTACAGGACAGCACACATGTACAATTGTACATTGTACAAAGACAAACGTATCCCTTAAAGGGATCTCTTCCAATTGACCTGTATTTAATCTAATAGACAATAGAACTGTGTTGGCATAATATTTAAGCCCCTATCTCTCATCGGCATAATTGTATGATGGTGACTGTACACATTGTGTGAATGAAAACATTCAGTGGTGACAAGAATTAACATTTTTAACTAAATAATTATGTATTACAAACACAATTAATTTACGAGGAAGAAATGGGGGCTGACAGCGGTAAACCAGCCCAACTCGCGGTCGTCAATAAGACAACATTAAATTAGTAATTGTTGCAAAAGCATTTTTTTTGTTTTAAGACACAATTGACAATTGGGTTAGGTCACTTTTTCGCTGACACACAGCATACAGACACCGCAATATCTTGTGTAGACGTGACGTGAGAAACACTGTTAGCTTGTTTAAAACCCAAAATCAGATATTTAGATTTAGAAATATTTATAACTCAAAAAATTAACAATAATCACTTACTGAGAAACATGCACTTCTTATAGATTAAACAGTATTTACGGCGAGCGCCGTGGGACATGCACCCTACCACGACAAACAAAACAGGGTAGATCTATAACATTAAATTGTTTGCGTAAAACATGCAGGTTACTTGTTTATACAACAAATATTACAGTATACTTATTATTACATTATTAAATTAAAATAACAAAACCTAATCGAACATTAACTGTTGTATATCTACTATATTTCAATGTTAAAAGTTAAAAGTATATGATATAAATACAATCAAATTTTTGGTGTTTAACAGATATCAATTTATGCATTTGTTTTAAATCAAATTTCGCTTCGTTCTCAACCTCAATATACTCGGGTTTTCTGGATTATAATTCCAAAATATGATTGACACACTAGTTTTTTGTATACCATAAACCAGCGCAAATGGGATGAGACCTATTACGCGTATCCATCGGGGAAATCTCTCTGAGTATGACGAGTTGATGAGACGTCTGCTGGCAGAGCAGAGGTCACCGACCCGCCAGACCTAGTTGAAGATTGCATCATATGACGTGTAAAATTATGGTTTGTATTTTATGTATGTATACAGCACAACATTTACAAAAAACAGGTTACAAGACAACAGCTACATGTACCTACAAAGGCATGTGTTTTATTAAGACTGCAGAAGTTATTCTTAAATCTTAACTTTAGATTAGTCAACGTCAACCGACTTACGAAAAGCAATTAGGAGCGGCCACGTGTGACTCTATTGTCGTGTAAGTGCGTTTTCCGTAATTTTAAGCACGTGTAAAATGTACGTGGACATACAGTTCAAAAACAGCATCAGTGCAAGCATTTGAACATACTACCAAAGTTAACATACACACACACAAAGTCTGAATTTTCAATCTATAAAGAAACAACTCTTTCCTACTTCCTTTTTTTAATTTATTCCTCTAACAATTTCTTTTAGGACTTACGTAAAAAAAACAAAGTGCGCGTCCACTTTTTAGGCCGATCTTAAAGCGATATTTTCTCTACGGGAAATAAATATTAAGGGACCCTTTTAGGCTAGCTCCAATTAGACATAAAGTACTACAGAAATCCCTATTTATTTTTATTTATAGCGGGCACGTGCTCATTAAAGTTTATTTTTACTTGGTCGTTATCATTATGTTCTTTGAGGTGTAATTCACAATAATATCTAAGTAATGATAGTCTAATAGTTATCGTAATTAGCGAACAGAAAGTGATAAACATTTGTTAATGGCTTTAGGTCGTTTAATGGTTATATTTAACGAATTTTCGTAAATTAGTTTCCCCTAAGCTCTAATGATAAATTGATAATGAAAAAGCAAGTCTTCGAATTTTGGTAAGACTAATACTTTTTAGACAATCACCTTGGTTAATGTTCTTTGTAATGTTCGATATTGCCAACCAAACTAAATACAATAAAGTAACAAATCCACGAACTCGTTACTCAACTCCCGAAACTCAGTAACGTCTCCAGGTAAATCATTAGTTATTCTCGTAACGTAACGTTGAATTAGGTACCTACCTTGTGGCAGGTGAAACTTTTCATCTGTCCCCGGTGTCGTGTACGACAAAACTTGGGACGATTCTTCCTGACAAGTCGACATAATGCGACAAAACACCGGAGTTCACGACACTTGTCTTTCGCGCACCTGCGAGAGTTCATATTGAATGGTGCCTCGGGAAAATTCACTGATGTCGTGAACAACTAATTCGATAGACAAGGCTGAAAGCAGTTTAAATTTGGTTTGGTTATAAAAGTTATAGAATCGGTATTAAGCTTTATCGGAACTGTCTCAGTTTCCTACCTGCAAAGGTCGACGCCAAAGCCACGACCGACAACAAAATCATGTAGATTTGGTAATGCGGCAGTACCGTAGATTCTGTATTTAATTTAATTAATTCTAGTATAAACTTACCTATTATCATATCAATAATAACATAACCGTTTCCAGAAACGGAGTTTCACATCAGGGTTAATCCAGTGTGTGGATATCACACGGGCATGTTTGATTCGGATCAAAATTAAACATCAAATTTTGTCCGTGGAAATTCTAACCCTTCCGAAGTAAGTTTAAAGCCGATCCGCCCCGATAAGTCTTCAAGGGTTCGGTATTAACATTAGCATAATTTTATTAGGCGGCCGGATTTGAGGGACACGCCGTGACGCAGGTGTAAAGGCGCCAGTGGCTTTGAAGCGCTGCGCCGCGCAAACCGCGTGCCGCGAGCGAGGTATGACACTTCGTTTTACCAGTATACAGTCACTAGGTATGCTGCTGTTACTGCTACAAGAACGTGATGACGACTGTGCACTCGCAAATACATCTGTATTTATCGGAGTACAATCTCGGGTGGTCTTCAAAAAGTACTCGATAGTAGCCAATCTGAACGCGGCGGTAGGTACTATTAGATATTCTGAGACAGCGCACGAAGTTTAAAAGTTTATAGAAGGAAATCGATAATACACAAACTGAATGACAGACTAATCTTACTTCTTACTAATATTATAAATGCGAAAGTAACTGTCTCTGTCTGTCTGTTTGTTACCTCTTCACGGGAAAACCGCTGCACCAATCTAGATTAAATTTGGCAAGGTGATAGTTTGAACATTGAGGAATAACATAGGCTACTTTTCATTCGGGAAAATTATATAGTTTCCGCGGGATAGCGATAACCGAAATGTACGCAGACGAAGTAGCGGGCAACGGCTAGTCGAGAAATAAAAATAACACGTAGGACGGGCAGGCGGACTAAGGGCGCCTCGCGTGTTTTTGTTAAACTGTAAATATTCAAATCATAGGATATACCCTCAATCCTCAATATCAATACTTTCCAAGTATAAAGGATTCATTCAAAAATCATTTAAAAAATGTTGTTATACAAAGTAGACGTTTGAAGCATCATATGTCTATTCGTCTATGCTAACCAACAAATTCACAACTTTTCAAGAACGTAATTATAACATTTGCCTAATGAAATGGCTGCGTACCTATTCCAATTTGAATATCTGTTAGTCTGCGTTGTAAACTAGGTTATAATATTATAAATCTATTTAGCTCTACTCGTTTAAGAAAGCCGCTTTTTATCCAAGTAACCGGTAAGTACCTCTGAGTCAGCTCTCTCGGAGGCCCTTAAATGGCGTCGCGAACTCGCTTCGCCACATATCAGGTTGCTTCATACGCCACCACCCTTAACAAAACTCAAACCAGCTTTCGGAACTCGAAAATTGAGTTGGCGTGTACTTTCTTTGACGAGTTTTTAACGGACTGCGAAAAAGGAGGAGGTAATTTAATTTATTTCAGTGTACGTTATGCAATTACTCCGAATGTTATCGGCTAATTTCAATGTTACATTTAAAATAAGAAGAATATTTCTGTTTACTGAGTTTGATTGGTCACATTGTACTTACATCGTTATCATGTATACGGGACGAGGATGTCTTAACCGACAGCAAACAAATCTTATGAAAACATTTTCTTGAAATAGTGTAAGAAAAAAAAAACAGATCTTATGATGGCGTTCACTAAAAAGTACGTAGTCTGCACTGAAAGCCACAATTTTAAGTAGAGTTTGGAAACATGTTTTTATATTTTATTTTATACTTATTTGAGGCGCGAGTTGCTGTGTCGTAGCGTTGTGGTTAAGCGGTCCATGCATACTTAATACTGTGGGAGTTGAGATTTTTTGCGCTTCGTCTGAAATATCCGTTACGACAGTTAAATTGCTATTAACATATTGCGCGTTTTTGTGATGTCATCGGATGCTTATTGCCGGTGCTTCGTGAAGATTTAATGCTGTCACTGACCAATTCTCAAGTCAGGTAATTCGAAGTACAAACAACGTCGCACTAAAAAGTTATATGAAAAACTATCTTATGCCCCGCGGCTTTGCCCCCGTGAAGTATTTCAAAATGGGCAAGTTCCCTATCCCGTGGGAATTTCGAAAAATCTCTTCTTAGTGCACCTCTAGCATACTCAAGGTACATGTTTGCCAAATTTCAAGTCTCTAGGTCCAGTGGTTTGGCTGTGCGTTGTCTGTCAGTCAATCAGTCAATCAGTCACGGTACTGTTTTATAGGTATAGATAGAAGATAACGTTGGACTCAAAGCGAGGTGCGGAGTCTTGCAATTGTTCATTCTGAATACTGTCTCTGCGCATTTCGTCATCTCTCTCATTTCGCGGGCGCGTTTAGCCATCGTCCTACCTACCTACCTATCGTTAAGCATCTTGGGACTTGGGAAGCAGATAACAAGTTTGCCATAACCTCAAGCTACACAGATACTGCAACTTCACACAGCAGTAGATCAGTACCTACCTAGTAAGTCTGGTCGATGCGAAATTGGCAACAGGTGTAGACTGTAGTGTAGGAGCAACGACCTGATCAATACGGCAGCAGGGTTGTACTACCCTCGAACGCGCAGCGGAATTGGTTTATCGTACGTCTCTGTCATAAATAATACAATTCGTTTAGCTTTCTGGGCGGAATACTGAACAAGATTACTATGCATACCCTTGGAAAGGCAAGACAGGGTTCTGTAATAAGCAAGTATTTAGATAGGCCGAAAGGCCGTGGGCGTATCCACGAGCGCGAAAGTTTAGTGAAAAGATATGCTTCAAACTATACTGCATGGGGATGTTCCAATGGCGAGTCGATACTTTGAAGGATTGCCTTTATAACTTTCAAGCAAGATGCTTAATTATACTTTTCAAATACTCACTGAAACATGAATACACAGAACAAAAAAACAGAAAATGCTAACCCCGGGAATGGAACCCGAATCCTCGACATTCCGTGTCGCGTGCTATACCTCTACACTACGGTTAGCATAGGGAAATGCGGTGAATTTGTAAAAATAAAAAATTGGGGGAAAAAGACAAAAAGATACTTCACTTGAGATAATAAAATAAGCTGCTTAACTTTTAAATATTATTAAAGTAAACCATGGTTATACAATCTACGTTACGACCCACAGTCCTTGTGTATTCCAAAATCAAAGGATCGCAAATTAACAAAACTATTCAACAAGTATGAAACTGAAAATTGAACTATCCTCGTTCGGAATGCGAAATGCGATCGCTGATCAGAGGCGCCGCGGAATCCGGGCTCTTCACCCAATTACACCCTTTAGCTCATTTTCTGCTGAACAAACATAATATACAATACACTATACAGAACGACTGTTAAAATATCGGAAAAATTCAAGGACTAAAACTTATACAGAAAGCTATTTTTCAAATAAATTAGGTTTGGATATCCGCTATCTTCAGCAACTGACAACTCACGTCACCCATACATTGACTGTTAGGCAGTTCGAAGTTCGACGGGCCAGTTAATATATATAATAGATCCAAGTAAACAGATGCCTAAAATTTGCATGTTTTTATGAATGCACAAGTGCAAGTGCCCAAGGGTTGTGTAGAAACATTCTATAACTTCTTTATTCGACACAGGAAAGCAAGCTACTTCCAAGCTTGCAGGGAGAACTCGTGTGTAGACTAACTAATAACTAAACCATGTATATTATTAGCTTATTTGGAACACCTTATTCAAGATTAGGGATGAGCAGTTTAGTGTATTAGCGAGTGAGCTCATTATCTCGTAATAATTGCTGTCAAAAAGTGTAAGATGTGTATCAAGAAAAATACTATACATTTTTATACGACGATGATGTAGTTTTTAGCCGTAAACATAAACGCTTATTGCGAACATAAAACATCCATTCCTTTCGCTCACTAGCTGTAGAGAAATGAGTGCAAGGCCTTGGCTATTCATAGAATTATCAATAAGCTAAGATCGATGCTTCGGATTATGCGTTTGGACTAATTACATTTACCTAATTAAAATAAATATTACCTAAACAATAATTTATAGAAGGGCCAAGTTTCAAACAAAATATTACACAGCCGATGGCCAAGCGTCTCGGCAGGTTAAAAAATAAAACATAGCATCCCAGTTTATAGGATTACCCGACGACATGGAAAATATACGTGAAATACAGGTTGGAACATATTCACGTACCGTAATATTAAAACATACCAAATATGACGTACTCGAACTCACCCTTATTGCTCAAGAAGTAGAATGAGGGCATCAGTGATCTGTGAAAACTGAAACGGCGTATTTTGTAAGCGAATTGTTATTCTATTTTAGGTAACCCACGGGACGAGCTCTTCTGCCGCGTTATCGATTCGCCTGACGTCATCACGTTCGATGATTAATCAGATTGTTTCATATATGGTCGTTAGCAGTTATAAAATCATTACAGTATCGTGGAAAAAAAATGCATCCACGTGGCAACGAAATGCGTGACAATTTATGAAGATTTGAAGAGCTGTGTTTGTGTGTAAACGAGTTAGTTGTCTTTGAGTCCTTTTTGTAGCGAATAGGTACTTTGTGTTAAAAGCGACAGTCTATCAGCGTAAGTTAAGGACCAAGTTTAGAACGGCCGCGGCCGACCTTCGCATTTCTGTGACTTCGCCTGACCCTTAAGTTCCCAAAGTATCTTAAATACATTTTGTAAAGAAACCCTTCATTAGCAGGCTTGCTAACCCAAAAACTCTATAAGACGACAACTGCATATCAGCGGTTTCCCAAAAGATTACTGCACTGCACGTAGCAAGCGAGTTATTTTGCACGTAGGTACCTATATCTCGAGATTTTCGTTTATTTTTGTCGGAGGACGGCTCGGGCCCACGCGGTTTCCGCGTCCGCGATAAAATTAGATCCTGCATCCCATGACATAACGCGGTGCAGAGATTTTTATCGACCGGCACGCCCTTACGGATCGGTTGCCATGGCAACTGATGAGTCATCGTCATCATGAAATTGAGCCCTTTCAAACGCTCAGTTTATCTTTTCGCTGAGTAAAATTTTTATGATTATGAAATCAATGCGCTCCTGAGTTTGTAAAATAAAATAAGAGTTCTCGGTCAAAAGTTTATTAAAATGGACATGGTGTCCGTCAATTGTAACATTGGATGTACAACCAATGGTTGAAAAGCTCCACTGTCTAAACTAGATGCGTCTGTAAGAAGCAGCTTTTGCCGTCATAAGATGGATGGTTTCATACAACTAAAGTGCCGTCGTAAAATGTCAAACGTGAATAGGTTAGGTACGTAGGTACGTATGACCTTAAAAACTGATGTCATGATTTTAGTGAGTAGGTATGGGTAGGTAAGGTATCATCATCACTAGCCTTTTTTTACGCCGCACTACTGGGCACAGGCCTCCTCCCAGAATAAGAGGGCTTGGGCTGCAGTTCCCACGCGGGCCCAGGTTAAGGTATATGGAAGATTAACTTAAATTAATGTTAAAACCAAAACATCATCATCATTTTTGTTTAGTACAAAGAATGATTTTCACCAGGTACCAAGATTTATTTTAGAGTTTAGGGACAATAGAACAGGTAGCGTAATTAACAAAAATACCCAAATGGATTAGTGAAAAAGAATGTGGCCGATTCCCAGAAAACTACTCTAATTGGAAAGATAACGTTTCGTGAAGTTTTAAAATCACCCAGGTAAAACTAAGTAAAAATACATAGGTACATATAAATTACTCATTAGATGTCAGTCATATTTAATACAACATTTTATTCTTGTATCTTTTACTAGAAAACCCTATTGAAAAAAGAAACGAAGTCAAACCCACTAAATCTAATTCGAAAAAGATAATGTACAAAAAAAAATGCGTCTTGTTTTTCCAAATAGAATTATACCTACCCACCTATTTGACTAACGATGGCAGGCAACCAAAATGACAGCCAACTTTATAGTATACCTATATGTACTTTGGCTTTTAATTAAGTTAGCATTTGAAAACTATGGCTATGGGCTTAGGTACCTGATCAACATACTCGCTCATGCGATATACCTGAGCAACATCAATAAAAGACTACATGACCATTTTTTTTTTATCTAACTTCTTGCTAGCATCTTCGGCTTTGCTTTCAAGGTGTTATTTTAAACATCATAAACGTAGCACAAACAATGATAGTTTTATATGCGACTTAGCGTCAAAGATTACGTCCCTTTTGTCTTTGGTATTGGCTTCCTAAAACGAATAAGAATAAACAACCCGATTGTTATTTTGCGGCGCTAGTCCTTTCCGTTAAACAAAAGGACAGGCCTAAATAGGTACGTGGAAAGTTTGGAGTATTTAGGGATTATAAATTAAGACTACCTGGAAGTTAGCCGTAACCTATTGTTATGTTCCATTGTTCATCGACTAGGACTAAGACTTTGGTTATTCAAATTATTTAAGAAATCTTCATCATTCCTAGTTACCTGCGGTAGCTTCGTAAGCTAGGGATATCATAAAGCTAAGACCGCCTATTGTTTTTCTGCACCTTGAAAAATATATTTACTTTGTAAGCTGGGTGGCGTAAAATATAAAACAATAGATTGTAAATCTTAGTTTTCCTGAAGAAAGACAAAGTCCTGCAAAAGACAGCGATTCATAAGCCGCTTTGATCAAATTATTCGACCTCATGAAGCCATGTTGCACGATTTGTAATATCCGCCAATAACACCAAATTTGAAATAAAATAAAATGTCCGTCGAAGTTTCAATAGCAACTTCGGTGCAATATGGTGCAATCGCCAAAATTATGCCGATGCACTTTTGGTATTTAATTAAAGTGAACATTTGTAAACGGCCAAAGAGCGCTAGCCATTATTGCTAAAACAACGACAGTTGAAATTCGGAATATCAGTGATTCAATTACTTAACTTTCCTGCTAACAAAATGAGTTATGTAATGACTGAACATCCGATGCCATTTATGACAATGTGGTAACGGCAACTACCAATATGACACCGTATATCTAGTTACCGTTATTATTATTACAATACCAAATGTATAATACATATCTAGATTTAGTTTCCGAGGATCGCATGTCTCGAGCCGAACTTCCGGCTGACATATAAGTTAACAATACACTCAATACATTACATTACCTCTTGCACAGATGAGTGTGAACTAGGTAGTATAAGCCAAGAATATATACACTAACGTAACAAGAAACGCATGTGTGCAGTAAACGACCTCGCGGCTGTGTGCGTTTCGGGGGGTGAGCGGGGGTGAGCGCGGGTCGCGCGGGGTACGGAAAGGCTATCCGCGGTCGCCACGGCGCGGCAGTGTCGCGTGGTATTAGTATAATTGGAAATACAAACCTGCTATTGCAATTCAAACCAGCATCATGAAATCATGATATGACAAATAAGTCCGTATAATAGGTAGGTATACGTGTATGATATAACCCAATAAGTTTTTATCGATTAAAAAAAAACGTAAACAAAAGAAAAGCTAACCATGTAGAAAACTACGTCATGAATACCAACTTGTATAAATTAAGTAATGCGTTCAGTTTTATGCATGAGTTGGTGAGCAAACATGTTTGGAAAAGAAATAGGTACTTACCTGTAATATTATAAGGCATAAAATTGCGCAAACAGAATGGTAATAATCTAATAATACTAGATGAGTATGGAAGACAGCACGAAATTGAGACAGACATACAGCCAAACACGTATGAGAGGCTTAAACTTTGGACGAGTCACATAAAAGCTAGAAGCTTACATTAAACTTAAAAATATTTCCCCAGTCATATTGATCCTAAATGATTATTTTATTCCAACATAATATGCAAAAAATCTTGGTTAAATGATCAAAATGTGTCACAATCAATATTTTACACTGTCTGCTAATGATTATTATTTCTTATTAATAAAATAGTTAACTAGTGAATAGAAATCGTAGTCAGACAAATATTGTAGCGCCTGCGTCGCATTTTTTTCCAGTCAGGTTTTGAAATCTAAAAAAACATACACACAGTGGAACGTAGAACCTCCTCCTTTTTTGACGTCGGTTAATGAAGATCATGAAATTCATGAACCTGAAATCGAAAAATGCGAGGTAAGCACGCGCATCGATTAGATGTAATTATTAATTATACCTACTTTGTAATTTAATTGCATTAAAATACTTCTATGAATCACCTTTTCTGTCTCTCTGTTTGTTCTGCTCTAATTTATTGACATTTTAAAACAGATGCGCTATACATCTGACGCATTGATAAGATTATTGAAAATAACCATGTTGTACCTGACTTAAATACATATTTAGGTAAGTTAAAACACGGGTTTTACTCTGAGTCCGACATTTCAGGATAAATAAAATAAAATAAGTAAGTATCTATTAACCGACGTCAAAAAAGGAGGTTAGCAATTCGTCGGAATATTTGTTTTTTTATGATGATTTTGTATTATTTATAAACCAAAATTTCCAATTGCGTTTGAAAATAATTCTAATTGCTTGTTCAAATAAAAAAACATGTAACAGAGTATTGCATATTTGAATTTCAAAAAGAGAATACACCTTTAATTGTTTATCATACATATAGGTGCATGAAAAAGAGCTAAAAAATAAATCATTCAACCTTTTCATTTTTCATCTATCTTCCACAAAGTTTATACACATAAATTGATATAATAACACTCATTCATAATCAGAGGTGGATTAATGCACAGCTACGTTTGCCTACAACTCTGCGGCTCGCGAGTATGGGAAGAGCTTCTGTATACAAAAATCCCACGTTGTTGCCGAGATTGACGAATTAAATTAATGCATTTATTAAGGGAAATGTAAATGTTTCATTTCTTTCCAGTCAATTCTTTGCTGGATTTTAGATTATTCATCAAAGTTATTATGTATCTCACTACGACAGCAAAAGCTGTTTTGTCAGCATCTGTAATATGCACCAGAAACCTATGCTGAAATTGCTGAGGAGATCTAAGATCTAAGTTTTAGATTTGCTTTGAGCGTATTTTTTGACACTAACTATTATTATATTAAAACATATTTCGAATCAAAAGCGAAACACCAAAAATCTTTATTTTGTGTGGTTGTTCAATTCAATTCATACAATTTATTTTAGATAAACATCCAAAATATAATTACTTAATTTGATTTCACAGACTTCCAAAACTTAAGACTAGAATTTTCCACTCATTTGACAGAAAGAGATGATAATATTATATTACTAATGTGGAAGAGAAACAACAGCATCGTCTAATTATACCGTTATTTAGAAAGGGATGGAAATATAATGTTCTGCACGTGCGAGCGAGGTAGTTACTACCTGCTCGCGTGCGGGGTAGCTGCAACCCTTAACGTGCAAGTTTTGAGAATTTATTTTGTCATTCGAAGTTGCGCCTGCCATGCGTTCGGACGCGTCTTGAGCCTCTCTCGATTTTCTAACGCTTTGGCTATATCACGGTTTTTGTTTCAATTGTGAGTTGTGTTTCTAACTAGTACGACTCCAGGAAACTGGATATCCCTGCGACTTTGGCTTCAACTTCGTGCAAGGTAAGAATATTTGTATTTGTTTTTAGACGCAATTTCATTCATTAAAATTAGTTGAATTCCAGAAGGAAACTAATTTTAATGGATAAAATCGCGTCTAAATAAGTTAAAAATAACGTTACATTTTGACCTCTCTGCAGTTTAAGTTTCATTTCAAATTATAAACACATCGATATTATTTTTACTAATTTATAATTATGTGTATCTTAGTTGTTAATTTTTTTTTCTAATAGGTACTTATCTTGAGTTCTAGTAGTGCGTGTAAGAATACAACCGTCGGATCAATTTTGTTTCTTTAAAACCGCAGGATTTCGTGCAAAAAATAACTTAACTAGGTAGGTTCGATATTTTAGTACCTATACCTACTTGCTTTTTACGTGCAACATATTTTTTGCAATTTTACGGTGTAGTTTAAAATAATAACCGAAAGCTTTCTTAATGTGTTAAACGGTCTTTAGATAAATTTAATTGTACAGACATCCTATTCTGACTAAATATCTCTGTTTTAAAACAAAAAAATATATAGGATTCTCGAATATAACACGCGATTCCGGGGCCCCAGGCCTTCGAACACGATAAAATTTATTCCAAGAAGCCGCTTCCACATTTTGATAGCATGTCGCGCGAAAAAAAACCTAGTGATAAAACTAAAAGCATCTGACTGTTGGCTGATTGGCTGAAATACTATATTAATATTAGGTATAATATTTAAAAATATAAACATTAAACCACTATTCATCATGTAAAGATATGTAACAATTTCGTCTTCACCTCAGAATATACCTACCTAGGTACCTATTATTTACAAATGACGTGAAAAAAATAGTCGTGATTTCTATTTTGGAAAAAATATTCACACTGCCATACTAGAATTAAGATTGGTGCTCATTGACAATGTTTTAATGTTTTAATGTTTATTTGGGCACAAACGGTACAATTAAACTTATATCTAATAAATTTATATCTAACATTAACCAATAAAGATGCCACTGTTACTTAGTACATAAATGAAATTTGGGTGGATGGTGTTCTCAAAATTTGTCCTTGACAATACAAAATCCTATTTGAATCCAATTGATGCTGAGTATTGTTGCATGGACTGTCATTACATTGACAACCAAGGTGTGGTAGGCATTACTCTACTGCACTCCATGGGGAAATGCGAAGGCTAAAATAAAATGCAAAAATATTTCATTGCCACACCATTTCATTGGTGAACACTAGTCTTAATAATTCTAGTATGACAGTGGAGTTTTTTTTTCAGTACAGTAATATCGCGTAAATTATAAAGGCAGCGGTGAAGCCAGAATTGTTGCATAGCTGTAAATGGTTTTAATTTGCCTCATTCATTCAATTAATTACCAGAGGTGTATCAAATTACAGAGTTTAAATATTTTGCAAGATCCAGGTAACTTATTTGTTGCTGTTTAGGAACAGTACAGACCACTATGTCTACTGACCAACAGATCAGATAGCAATCTGTGTTTCTTTAGACATGTTAATAGTTTTTTCTTTTTATCAATAGCCATCAGCAAAGCTCTGGTTTTTGCTGTCTAAAGCAGTGGTTTTCAACCTTTTTTTTATCATGGAACATTTAATTGTATCATTATTAGCAGTGATCACAAATTAGAACAATAAATAAACTGTCTCATTCCATTAAATAAGCTTTTATTCACTCAAACATTCATTCAAAAATTATTCACACAAGCATTCATTCAAAGTTTGAAATTCTTCAATGACAATGTATTTGCCCTTCTCGGAACATCAATGCTGAAGTTCTTACTTGAATGTATAGGGTAGTTTCGCCAGTTCTCGACCGATTAGTGGAGTTGTCAAGTTCAGAACGAAAAAAAAATAGAAGTAATATGAATGAATAATGGAAAAAAATAATGCATATAGTGAATATCGTTTAATGCCCTTTATTTTCAAGTAAGACCTATAAATAATTAACCAAAAAACAATAAAGCCGAAAATGCCGATTTCGCCAGTTTTCGACCGAAATTTCCAGTTTTCGACTTCATATTCGCCAGTTCTCGACTATGGGATTTGATACAAATACTTGAAGAACTCTAATATTATAAATTAGTTATCTAATAAAAACCCGTACTCGGTTAAAATATAAAATGTATACAACTTTATGAAAACAAAATAAAACATATAACTAGGTCAATCTTTGATTTATTCATATTTCTAATCATAGAAATAAAAACCTAATTTTTTGCTACGCTACTTTTATCAGCTAAGTAGATTTCGGCACAAAATACATTGTGTGATGAATTTAATGTGATTCTTGTACAAAAACACAAAATATCTATTAAACTGTCTATTAATTCGAATATGGTAGTCGGAATATGGCATATAGTTATCATATATCCCATTTTTCGACCAAGAAAGTTGACGCTTAGTATCTTTAAGACATTTGAAATAATCCGGTTGAAAACTGGCTGGCACAATTCTGGTGTTAACAAGATTCAAATTAAAAACTACTGATGTAGTTTCTTTAATAATATGTCGAAAAAGATGCAACTTTACTGGACTCGACGACGCCAGTTTTCGACCGCAACGGTCGAGAACTAGGTATTCTACGAAAATGAGGTAGCCAGTTACCGACTATTCATTTTTATACTTTTTCCAACAAAAAATAGAACACTTATTTTTAATAAAGAGTGAAGCTCATTGTCTATCAATAAAAATACCAAACAAATCAAAAAACATAAAATTACCTTTAAAACCTTATCATAAACTGTGGGGCTCCTCACTATTTTTCCGCAATCAAGTACGCGTTGTGACACTTTCGTTGCGAACCCTTTTTGTTTTTATTTTTTTGTTCTGTACTCATTTTACAAACATGCATTTTGTCTATGTGTGCTTACAACCAAACTATTTGGGGTTGTCACAGTATTTTTATTTAGTTTCTAATCTTGTTAGTATTTCTACTTTATACCGATTAGTCAAACAGGTCGATGAAAAAGTCGAAAACTGGCGACGGTCGGCGAACTGGCGAAACTACCCTACCACAATTTTATGTCCCAAAAAGAACAACTCTTTGACCATACTTAGTATCACTATTTCAAATCACCTGATAGCTACATCTTCAATGAAACTGAGTCACAATACTCAACAAAGGCCCTCAGCCTATTGAAGTATCCACAACCAGACCAGACAATAGCTGTGCATTTATGTAATACAATGCAAGATAAGTATTGATGAGTAATCAGAAATCATACTTAGGCACTTAATTATGTTGCTATGCATAATGTTTGACAAGATTGCAATATGTTAAATACACAATTGCTTTGGTTAAATTTTAAGTTGAAATAACAAACACAGTTCCTAGTAGACTAAATAAAATAAAGTTACCCATACATTTTACTGAAATGGGTTCTGATAAACAGATAGGCATTCAGTGTACATTCTGTACTTTCAAGTTATTCAGTATACCTATCTGATCACAGAACTATATTCATTTAAAGTTTTGGCTACCAATGGTTGTGATGGTAACATACAAAAACTACACCAGGGACTTTTATTGGGTTTCCACAGCTTTACTCAAAATCTAAGTTTAGGTATATTTTATTTAAATCTGGTAAAAATAAAAACACAGTTTTCATCTCCAGTTAATCAAAATGCATGCTCAAGTCAATATGTAACAAATTGGTGAATTAATGTGTTGACATTGGGACACTTGTTTTATAAATTCCAGAAACAACCATATTTATTAGGAATCTTAAGTAAAATGAAATAAAATTGGACAACACATAAATTATGAACTTAAATAAAACTTACAAAAACTGGTTATTTGTTCGGCAATCTACGGAAAACCAGACAGTTATTGGTAAAAACATTGTTTATTTAAAATCATTTTCCTAGTCTTGTTCTACCATTTACAGAAAGAACTAGCACAAACAAACTACGGAATCCAGATGTGTTTGGCTTAAACATAAATTTATTTTTATAGTGTATCCAGCATGGTCTGTTGATCACACTTTCTAGGTACAAATCTAGTTAATTGTGGCTTGCTCAATATTGCTTGTCAGGTTACAATACTGTAATTTTGTTACCACTATTTGAATGAAAGAAAATTGAATGATAATTTGTAGAAAAACAAAAGAAAACTATGGTGCAATTACCAGTCAATTATTTAGAACTGCTTAACAAATTGTAGATAAATGACAAAATTAAATAACAATTAAGAATGTTATTCATTTCACTCATTCTATTTATTTTCAATGCAGTCATCCTTAATGTGAGAAGATGAGAGTTACTTCTGTGAGCAAATTTAAATGTTTGTTTATTTGAACAAGTGATCAACACAATTAAAAAATTCAACAACTGTTTTAAACCACTACCTACCTACCTATTTGGTTGTTTTTACTTGGAGACCCGACAGTGACAAACTCAAGAGCAAAGCCGTATTTTACATGACTACCCATTACCCAAAGAAGTGTAATGTTTTTAAATACTATGACTGGGGAAGTTCTGCATGTGTCACTTACCTTGAAGATGGGTCTGGGATGGCGAGGCTGAGTTGGAGCAGCCGTGGTAGTCGCCACCGCGGGCGCCGCCGCCGGGGTCGTCACGTGGTCCGCCGGCAAAGACTCTGGCACGGTCTGCAGAGTCGGCCGCATCGTAGTCGACATTTTCACCAAAACACAAGTTCAACACTTAACACTGAGCTAGCCCTAAGCGCGCCCTCGCAGCTCGCATCCTCTGCGCCACTCGCTCGTCCCAGCGCCTCGGGCCTTCACCAGGACGCCTGAACACCACCCGATCAGACCTAACCGACCGCCGACCAACTACGCCCATCTAACCGCATTTTCCACCAGAAAAATACATGGCGATACCGACTAAGGCGAACTAAGACACGTTTCCCGTTCCTACTTAACTTTTACGTATACGATCGCGATCGTCGAGATGAAAAACGGAAATAGACACGCAAAAAACTATTAGAAAGCTTACGGTGTCTTCTCCTGTCACATAAACACTATCAGGGATTTCGGCGTTTTGACTCTATAAACAGACGCGTAACGCGATTTTTTCAATGCGACCGGCTCCTGCAGAGAGTAAGAAAGCGCCCGGTGGACAAATATATGTCCATTTAATATTAAAATTGTTAACGATAATCACATAACTCCGCTAAAAGTCCTTAGTTCTTGAATTCACTCTCAAGATGGCGGATTTTACCTACTCCTCGTAAATGGGCACAAGGCTGACACGAAAACATCAACCGGCTCTCTATCATTCCCTGTCTATTACTTACGATATAAGAGAGATAGAGATACATTAAAAAGTTCAACAGAGTTTTAACGATACGTCAGAAAATCTGCCAATAGAGCATGCGCAGAAATAACGAATGAATGCATCTTGAACGTACCCTTTTGCGTTTTGAAATAGTATTATTTAACGGTTAAATATTTCTATGACAAAAAAATACATAAAATTAACTTAAGCTAATCTGGGTACTACCCTCCTGCAAGGGCGTATAAATATATTTAAGTAATACAGCAGTAGAATATTATAAATATTATTATTAATGAATTGCCTGTTTGATAGACAAAGAAACTTAGGTATCAGAGATAAAAAAGAAAACTGTAGTTAACTAATAAATTTCGATTCGCTTAAAATTTAATTTAGATGGGCATTTGTAATTTAAATTTACTCAATTTACTATTATGCTATGGAGCGAACAAAACACACGAATTCGAAAAGCCGGCTACACTGAGACTTTTTGAATCTGGTAGCACTCAGATTCGCCATTTATAAAGATGGCTGCCTTGTTGTTGGCGACTGTTGGGCGCTTGTTTGGAAATTAATGTTTATTTCTTTGCATTATTATGAGTTCCATTGATTATGTTTGCGCAATTGTGAAGTGAACCGCAAGATTTAGTTAGTTGGTAAGTTTAGTCTTTCGCACCTTACTTAAAGACAAGTTTTTCACAATTGTATTATCCGACCATTCATCGCAACGTGAGGTTTTCTTGCGCTTTCTTTGTAAGTCTAATTTTAAGTCTAAGATCGCAATATCTTTTTTGTTCATATTGAGGATAATAACTTAGTATTTGCCTTATGTAATGTGTATATTTACATAAGTTGTGACCTTACGTACATTGATGCACCTCTGGGAAACACAAAAGGACGATTAAATGAACCTATTGTCACCGTTCCCATTCTTGAACGTTTTGGAAATCATGTTTTTTTGCTGTAATGGACATAAAATCATCTTTGTCGAGTATTACAAGCATATGAAATCTAAAATGAGAGGGTTTAGCTGCTAGATGTGGAATAGCAGGTGAATGAACTCCTTAAATGTTTGGTGTCGTCGTAGATTGTTTCGTGGTAACAGTAACACTTTCTAATGACCAAAGTTTGTCAACATTAATGCTCGGAACTATTTCATCTAAATTATTATTAAACAAGCGGTATGACATAGGATCACTGCGGGAAATAAAATGGAATTTTGTTTATTTATTGACATGTCCTTGTGCATGATAACAAATTATCAGTATTAACCTTCAGTCTTCTTTTTTACTCACTACATTAGTATTGTACTAAGCTCTGCTTCCAAACAGTTATTCGGTTCATCTATTTTACACAAGTGCAATAAGTAGGTCATGGTTTGTGTCACAAACAAATTCAGCACATTAGTTAAAACCTGACTCACAAAATGCTTAAATTTGAGTTACTGAATAAAAAGATTGCTAAAAAATCTATTCCCAATGAGTAATAGAGATATCATTAAAATATACCTATTGACCTGATTGGTAGCTGATTTAATGAATTTCCTGAAATGTTGACTTGTTACATCCACAATTTGATTGACCAGCGAGTTTTGCTGTGGTTCTATACTATACTATCTATAGAATCTATGGGATCTCTGGTAAAGCTCGCTCAAGGATCACAGCAAATCCACTGTCCTATGAGAGGGCAGCCAGGCTCATGGTAAATCCCCTCGATCACATCCCTTATACATTCTGACATAAACTACACAATGGCTGCCTTAACATTAAACCTGTATTGGTAGTCTATATTTTAATGACATTTTAATAAAATAAATCAAAGTAGGTGTAACTAAGCTACATTCTTCAAAGCTAAACAAGCAAACAAATTAAAAATAGAAAGAGAAGAGAAAGAAAAGAAACATATATTTATTAGAAACTAATTCGACACATACACATACAGATAAAAACAAATCAATAATCAACAATAACCAGACAATGCAAACACTATTAACTAACAAAGACAGCTTAGAAACTAACGATTAAAAATATGTGCCGAATAGCACTAAAAGGGCCCTAAATAATAAATGTCTCTTGTAGATTGTGACACAAAATTATTGAGGTGTGTGACTTCTAGGGGTTTCCTTTTTATTACTTTTTGAAAATGTTGCTATGGTATAGTTTCGTTTAGATAGTAAATCTACGGCATTTTATCCAATAAGTACAAGACTGAGTAGTATTGTATTGCTTGCTACATTAAAAATAATATGACTCCATCGAGTAAGACACTTATAATCTCTTTCTCTTCCAGCTGTCATCGGGGTGGGTACAGCCCCAACAGTCACCCTTGAGGAGAGCATCCAATGACCCACCTCCCACTTCTAGGATAAGCCTGCACATTACGATAAGGATTCTTAGTACTTAGTCAAGATGTGGCCCGCACCACAGTATTCGCACACCAACAATGTGCCCAAACCAAATGAACACCAGAACCAGCAGAATTTGAAAACGCTGGGCATGACATCTGCTATTTCCATGGCGGGTATGTGTCTTTTGACAGTATTTTCATTGTGAAATAAACATATCACTCACATATCACACAACTGGACTATGTATGATATGCAGACATCAGCTATTAAGCTGCCTGTGCATCATAAATAATAATAATATATAAATCTAGTTTAGCCCAACATGTTTCAAACTAATTCATATTTTACTTTGATTGGGCCTCACAGTAGTACTACTTCTATACATTACAGGTTTTGGTTACTAAGTCTTGAGTTTTTTCGTCATCCTATTGTGCAATACTTCATACTTCTTAAATACAGAAGTACTTGTTTCTCAGAATGTCCTTTAAACAAGTCAAAAGTTATATTTAGCTCAACCTTAACAGACACGTTTTTCCTTAAATAAGGCGATCATGTTGCATTCAAGCTCGCCTCGACTTTCGTAACGCCAAACACTCAATAAGGGGTCGTGCTGTGACCCTTTTCACAGAACACGATTTCAAGTTGGTGTATTTTCGTACTTTGGTTTCGTTATTTTACTACTTTTCATTGCTATCCAGTAAGAATTAGGTTCAATTCTAGGTTGTACATCCATACTTCAATTTTTTTTTATCTCTGCAGGTCCTAAACCAATCGACATTGAGAAAACGAACGACCTAAAGGAAGCATTAGTTCCCTTTGGGGTGTTTGAAACTGATGGGGAAATGGATCACCGCATGGAAGTGCTTGGCGCCCTACACAGATTGGTGCGCCAGTGGATCCAAGAGGAGAGCATGAGGAAAAACATGCCTCCCAATGTGGCAGAGACAGTTGGAGGGAACATTTATACTTTTGGATCTTACAGACTCGGGGTGAGGACTCTAAATTCATTGCTTAGTTCACAGAAAAACTGACTTAAGGCTGACTTCCATTGTAGCTTGTTCCTACCATCTCTTGCTTCTTATTCTAAAACCAGCTCATTATAAAAGACCTGTTTGCACTCTAATCTGTAGTCCTTCCTTAGTTTCATGTTAAAAAAACCTAGATTTTGAGTCAATTTTATTTTTTATTTTTCAAAGGTCCATCACAGAGGTGCAGATATTGACGCCCTATGCGTAGCCCCTCGCCATATCGACCGTACGGACTATTTCTCGTCCTTCTACGAACTGCTGCGGCAACAGCCCCAAGTCCGAGACCTTCGCGCTGTGGAGGATGCCTTCGTGCCCGTCATTAAGATGAACTTTGACGGCATCGAAATTGATCTGCTGTTCGCTCGCCTCGCGCTCAAGGAGATACCTGGTGAGTTTGCTGTTTAAATTTTTTGATTGTATCTCTCGACTACACCGTTTGTATGAGGCTAATAAGGTGTTGGTTATTACCTTTTTCTGGATTGATATAAATAGAAACAGTTCTGTCATTCTTTCAATCCTCTACCTGTTTCGAATTTAACCTTTCTCCCTGTGCTGTAGCTAGAACTCCATGTAATCCATGAAAGTGCTTATAATTTTGATGTATTTCCCATTCCCAACCGTCCCGAATATTGATCTTTATTGAGCAGGCCCTCAAATTCCAGATTCCTTCGACCTCCGCGACGACATGCTGCTCAAGAACCTGGATCAGAAATGCGTGCGCTCCCTGAATGGGTGCCGCGTCACGGACGAGATACTGCGGCTCGTGCCGAACATTGACAACTTCCGGCTGACACTGCGCGCCATTAAGCTGTGGGCCAAACGTGAGTCGCGTGTAACGTTTTTTTTTGATCACCACTGCCCATTGACACCCACAAACGTTGCTTGTGTTTATAAAATTTACAAGCGTTGACTCCCAAAATATGGTCTCGTCGTCTCGTTCGAAATGTTTTTTTTTTCCAAATTTCAAACTGATGCGTACTATACTGTACTATACTGAAAAAAAAACAGAAAAATTATATCTCTAGTTGGGGTTCGAATCCAAACCTTTACCAAAGCGTAGTATAACGCGCTAATCCAGTAACGCTATTCGAGCACTTGAATTCGATTATTCATTTTCTGGTTTTTCTGTATTTTTACGCATCAATTTGAAATTTGGATAAAAAGAAAAAAAGTATACTTTACTCAGACTAAGTGTTAAAATAATTAAGATAAGATATTCATCTATCAGGATAGACTATCAGCAAGTGCGACTCACGAATTTGAACTTCATTGTGTCTTGAGCATGTTTTAAGCCCACTCTCCCCTTCAGGTCACGGAATCTACTCCAACACTCTCGGCTACCTCGGCGGAGTGTCCTGGGCCATGCTGGTAGCCCGTACTTGCCAGCTCTACCCCAATGCCATGCCCGCCACGCTGCTGCACAAGTTTTTCCTGGTCTTCAGCCAGTGGAAGTGGCCACAGCCGGTGCTGCTGAAACAGCCCGATAGCGTCAATCTGGGATTCCCTGTGTGGGATCCGAGGGTGAGTACACTTACTTGACCAGGTCCATAAATTCCAGAGTCCTCAGATATGCTACTTCACTAGGGGACAAATAACCCGCGATACTTTTTGTATAGATATTGTTTGTGAGCGAAGTTGAGCAACTCATGACGTCGCTGGCAACATTGTCCCCTAGGGAATTTCTGGTTTAAGATTGCAGTGGTTACGCGAAGAAATGTGTTAAAAGGCATAGTCTCAATGAGGCATAGTTTTTACTTTTAAAAGAATTGTAAATTTCAGATTGTGGAAAACGCAAAAATGCGAAACTTTGATTTGATTTACCGTACTCTATTTTTAAGGTAGCTCATTCAGAGCGACAGTATGAGACAGATGCATAAATATCGCTTCTAACAGTCTTTAATCTCACGTACTCTTCCCTGACTAAGATAGTGTATAGTATTTTATCCACATAATAAACTGTAACGATCTATTTGTCAGGTGAACGTATCGGACCGTTTCCACCTGATGCCGATCATAACCCCGGCCTACCCTCAACAGAACTCTACGTTCAATGTGTCCGCCTCCACGCGCACCGTTATCATGGAAGAGTTCAGACTAGGTAAGCTCAACAAGACTTCTTACAAATGTGGTTCAGGAACAAACATCGTCATATACAAATGAGGGCTATCACATTCTCCACCAAAGGCCGAGTACTGATAGCGAGTCGCGTCGCGAGGCAGCCACCTTGAGGCATGATTTTATTTGACACAAGGTTCAAAGTCGTAATGAAATTGGCTGCCTCTCGAGGTGGCTCGCTCAGTCAGTACCGGGCCAATGAGAGACAAACTCCTGACCTATTATTGGTGGAAATTGACAAATAACTATCGCCACTAGCGATCCTAGCGGATTATTGACTCGCGATGCTCCTCATTGTCCCATTTATAATATTATGTAGTAGGATTAACTGTCCATGATGCTTCTCATGCTGAGAGGAGACCTGTGCCCAGCAGAGGGATGTAAAAAAAAGGGCTTGTGACGATGATGATGCTTCTTCTCCAGGGCTCGCGATAACCGACGAGATAATGCTCTCGAAGTGCGGCTGGGAGCGTCTGTTCGAGGCGCCCAACTTCTTCTCGCGCTACAAACACTTCATCGTGCTGCTGGCGTCCTCCGCCAACAAGGACGACCAGCTGCAGTGGTGCGGGCTCGTCGAGAGCCGGATTCGGCATCTCATCAGTAAGTGCCACTGTGATGATGATACCACTCCAAGGTTAACAGAGGCGAATATTCGAAACCTGCGTAACGTAATCGAGTAGTAAACGTTATCGAGAAATTTGTAGGACGTTTGGAACAGCGCCCGCCACTGAGCGTATTTGGAACTGAAATTTAGATTTAGAAAACTTCGTGCTCGGCCTACTGGTAGAGTTAGCTGTTATTGGAGATTTTGCGGTTGGTAGGGCCTTGTGCGAGGTCCGTCCGGTTCCCTACCACCATCTTACTCGCTAATCTAAGCAACAGCGCGAGCACTGTTGTGTTCCGGTGTGGAGAGTAAGACAGCCGGTGTAGTTACGGGCACAAGAGGCATTTCATCTTAGCTCTCTAGGTTGGCAACGCATCTGCAAACCCCCCGGGGTTGTGGGTGTCTTATCAGCTGGGTCCAGCAGCTGACATCTTTAAGTGTATGACATGTTCTGTCTGTGCGACGCTCCACGGGTGAGTGTAAAGTGTCATTCTATGGAACTAGCTATGTAAACAAACCTCCATGGTAAATTCATCATTCAGAGTCAATTTCAATATGGCGGTTTGTTTACATAGTTAGCAGTTTCCATAGAACGACACTATACAGATCGTTTTTTCTCCCATAATAGCAGGGACACTCCCATGGTAGAGTAAGGAGTAATTAGATGCTTTAACATATGTTTCATTTCATTTCATTTAATCATTGTAAAGTCATGTACATAGCAATTTGGATGTTATAAAATGTTATAAGTCAGAACAGGACGCCCTGTAAGGGCACACAATTTGAACTTATGAACTAAAATTATTATAATATAACTGTACTAGAATTTAATTACATGTTATAAACTATCATCATTGAGAAAGTCCTTAACGGAGTAATAACACTTATCAATCAATAAATTTTCTGATTTTCTTTTAAATAATGTATTTCGGGATTCTAATTTTATTCGATTGGGGATTTTATTACTCATCTCTGGATTAGTTTTTGGTAATAATAATTTATTTCTATACTGTACTCTAGTGTTCTATATTGTTCTCTTGCCAACAGCCACCCTGGAGAGAAACCAGCACATCACGATCGCTCACGTGAACCCCGAGTGCTACAACTCAGTGCCGCTCAACATTAACAACGGCCAGCCGCTCGCCTTGCCGCCAGGTAAATACACTTGGCTATTTTTTACTAGCTGTTGCCCGCGACTTCGTCTGCGTAGTTTTCGGTTATCGCCATCCCGAACTACGATTTTCCCGAATAAAAAGTAGCCTATACTATTCATCAATATTCAAACTATCTTCTTGCCAAATTTCATCTGGATTGGTGAAACGGTTTTTCCGTGAAGAGGTAACAGAGAGACAATAATATTAGTATAGACTAGCTTATGGCCCGCGGCTTTGCCCTCGTGAAACATTACAAAATGGGCTAGTTCCCTGTCCTGTGAGAATTTCAAAAAATTCCTTCTTAGTTCACCGCTAGTGTCCGCTAGGATACTCAAGGTATGTCTGCCAAATTTCAAGTCTTTAGGTCCAGTGGTTTAGGCTGTTGTGCGTTGTCTGTCAGTCAGTCACGGTCTTCATTTATACTGTAACAGCCTCTTGTACTCGCATCTATTTGTGATCATAGTTTCTTGTGACGAGTTGGAAACTTATTAAATGACAATGTTTTTTTTTTTTGTTTAGGCGCCCCTGTGCCCGACCCCGGAACTGAAGTAAATAAGAACGAAAACGTAAGTACACTCTGCAGCTCCTGAAAAAATTGCTGACCTATGAAACAATAACCCTCCTTTCACGGCAGTCGGGTAAATAGGCGCTGCTGATAAATATTTAAATTACCTTTCAACTATCATATATGTGAAATTTATTAAAATATCCTCTGTATTGTGGGGTAGAAGTACAACAGAGATCTCTCTCCAGGTAGATTTTATAATTGGAGACCTTATTTGATTGGGGAATTGGGCGATTTGGGGATGACATCTACAACACTGATTGACAGAGTCATCAATTCTAGTTACTCGTTCATAGTAACAGTTCACCTGTTTATTGACCAGATGATGCTCGAGTCGCAACAGCACTGACAGTCACAGCATATAAACCAAAGATGTTGACAATTTCCCATCAGCCAGAAGTTTTACATTACGCTGACCATTTTTTGTTAGGGTTACGTTGTGTACGTGTGTGAGTTTTGTTTTGGTGTGAGTTTGTAAGAAGGGACCAAATTTTGACACGAACGTAGATGTGTGCTGTATGTATGTAGGTACAGTCAAGTTTAGAAATATGGGCGCATACGACATTCTCAAAAATATGTCTCATGGCTCTTTTGTCGGCGAATTTAGGTTGTGGTATTGTTTTTGTGGTGGATTAATTCAATGCATATTTTTGCACTTGGCTCTACCTCGCCACGGACAAACCACCTTCTGGACACCTAATGTCACGGCGAACGTTTCAGAAACGCATATGCTCATTATAAATCTTTCTAGCCTCGAATCGCGGCTAACTTTCGACCAGATGACAAGCTATGAACCAATCACGACGCGTTCCCCCGGCCCGCTCACCGCGGCTTTTTTCGTAATGACTTTCAAAGTAAATTATAAAAGACTAGCAGCCCGTCCCGGCTTCGCACGGGGTAGACAATTATAAAATGAAAAAAGTTGTTGTAGTGACATAACTACAATAGTTGGACATATGCTACCGCGGAGTTTTTTGTAGACATTATGATGTTCTTCAATATTGTTGTACATTATTTTGTTCTATCGCTATTAGTTTCGGCAGCGCATTCGACGAAAGACATTTTAAGACTCATTTTTCTACACCTTCGGTTACATTGTTCAAATTTTACCAAGGATCCCTAATTTTTTTCAAAATGAAATGTAGTCTATGTCAAATTGGAAGAATGTAGCATTCTATTG
This sequence comes from Clepsis dumicolana, assembly GCA_963691665.1. Lineage (NCBI taxonomy): Eukaryota > Metazoa > Arthropoda > Insecta > Lepidoptera > Tortricidae > Clepsis > Clepsis dumicolana. Next base: position 3,153,452 of record OY829529.1, read on the forward strand.
GTGAAAGATTTTTTTAAATCGGCTCAGTACTTTTTGAGCCTATTCATTACAAACATATAAACATACAAAAATAGGTACAAATCTTTCCTCTTTATAATATTAGTGTAGATGCGGTGTCCAAAGGATGGTTGGTCCGTGCTCGCTCCTTTCTTAAAGTAGCAGAAAAAATGCAGTGCTCTAAGCTAACAGTAGACCCCGTTCCAGGGGGAGGTGATGGCCAACCACTGCTCGATGTGGTTCATCGGGCTGGTGTTCGAGAAGACCAACCTGAACGTGGACCTGACCTATGACATCCAAGCCTTCACCAAGGCCGTGCACTACCAGGCCGAGAACACCAGCATGCTCCGAGAGGGCATGGCTATTGAGGTGAGTTTTTTTTATCCTTCCAACTTTTTATGTAGGCGGGCCACCTGATGTAAAGCAATCACCGCTGGCCATGAACACCTGCAACACGAGAAGAATCACAGATGTGTTGCCAGCCAGAATGATAAGTTTGAATTTATTTTGTGGCTTAGTTCAGGGGCTCCCAAATTGCGCCGCGGCGCCCTGGGGCACGGTGAGCAGTCCCAGAGGTGCCTTGATACATTTTGATAAATATTCACAGGCTAGTAATAGGCGATTTACTCTATATAAAGGGTACACGGAAAGAAAAACGGGATTCTAATCTCAAAATGTAGGTAATGCATTCAGTAGACTATAAGTTACCACCCAGTTACAGATACAAATATTTATGTAACTTGTCTTTTTTAGCATTTTACAAAAAGATGTAGGTATAAGAAAATTAATTACATCCAAACTTTGGAATCGCTAAAATTTAAAAAGTTGCTAAGGTGACTAGACTACTAGATGTTCTTTCCTCGACCCTTCATATCCTATACTATGTAAACTTTTCTCCTCCGGTACAATACTAATGTAAGCATGATCGCAGGTGCGGCACGTACGGCGCAAGCAGCTGCACCAGTACCTGTCGGCGTCGCTGCTGGTCAAGCGCGAGCGCACGGCGTCCGGCGCCAAGCGCAAGCCCGGCGACGCGCCGCCGCCCGCGCCGCTCAAGCGCACCAAGCGCCTCTCCGAGAGCAGCGTACGTACCACGCCCACGACGCCGTCCCCCGAGTCCAGCGCCCGTTCCACGCCCACGTCATCCCCCGCGTCCAGCGTGCGCACCACGCCCACGCCCACACCCTCCCCCGAGCCCAGCGGGCGTCTCACGCCGTCCCCCGAGCCCACCGTCCGCATCACACCCATACAGAGACCCAGCGTGCCCACCACGCTCACCCCTAAACCTAAACCTAGGTATAGACCCTACCACAACTACAGTTACAACTTCAAACCGGCGTACCCGACCCGCAAGGAGCTGCGCTGGAGAAACCCCGCCGCCTATGCGGGCAATGGCGGTCGATGCCTGACGGCCGTCCCACGGCAGGCGCTCCAGTTAAACCACCATGGGGTCCATGGGTAGCTCCCAAGTTTAAGGAGCTGCGTGATCTAAGCGCACACAAAAAAAAGCAAAAAAAAAAGGAGAAAAAAATACTCCGTCCAAAGTAATGCATGCCCAGTGATTAGAATAGTTATTGTAAATATGTATATAATATGAACGTATTTTGCATGTGCCATTCTCATTATCATAGTAAGACTGATATTTTTCGTGTCCTAGTTTAAGTATGTATATATATATACATAATTATAATTAATCATCATACATTATTAAGTTTTATAACATAACCTTCACGACTGACTTGACCTATTGAGACTGAACTGATAAGTGATGATCTGATTGATGACTGTGAGTATAGTAATTTTTATGTGCCATTATTTTGACAAAGTATTTGTGAAAAGCAATATTATTGTATTGTAAAAGTAAGAAATTGGTATTTGCCGAGAACTTGTATACAAAGTTGGCAAATATTTAAAAAGAATTGAAGCCATCCTATGATAGAATTAGCAAGATTGTGATATTAATTATAAATTTTACACAGCCATAGGAACTAACTCCCTTCTAAATTTATTTAAGAGAAGGGAGAAAAAAACCAAAGGGATTTGTGCCATATTACTTATTACAATCGAAATAATTAAACAAGTCTTATGTATATCCTTGATAGTAATAAAATAATACTCCAGCCAATAAAGAGTATTGTCTACCTATGTGCCCATTTTATAAAACAAAATAACATAGGTATGAGGCAACTATTGTGCATAATCTTAATATTACTCTAGTCTCCCAAAGACTGACTTGATCATGCCATATAATAAATTACGATATTTTTATGTGCAATTTTATAATAAAGAAATACAGTACATATTTGTATGTACACCTTATCAACATGACATGACTTGAGATTTGACACAACGGCATATTTAGCAAAACATAGCGCAGTGTGGGCAACTCGTAAGGGCAGCAAAATACGTTGAGGCCGACTTGCTCAGACCTGGGTTGCACACTAACTCGGTATTAGCATAGACCAAAACATGTCAAGTCAATACAGAGTTAATTTTGCGTTTTGCTAAATATACTATTGTGTATTGTGCCATTATTAGATAAGTATATTCATTAAATAAACATAAGGTTTTTCATTAAAAAAAATATATCATCTTTTCCTTTAACCACCTTCGACTTACTAACACAAACTCTTATATATCTATTTCTTTTTAACATCACATTAAATCAACATCAACATGCTATCTGAACTATAAATAACATCTTAATAAATATATTATATTTTAAAGTACCATTGTATCACCAATAGTTCTAACCCAAAGGTAGAAAAAATGTAAATTGCAGTACATTGTGGCGCTCGACCGACTACTTCTAACTGATTCTGTTTCAAACTCTTTCGATTCACGACCTCTCGATGTAATGCAATTTATTTTTTTCTTATTAGTGTAGATCCGAATCTACATACCCCGAGGTTACAATTAGCGGGCGCTGTCTCTGGGTGTTGTCCGTATTAGCACGGAAAGAGACAGTGTACCCCTTTATAGTTAAATAATAATAACATCCCTCTTCCGTCGGGGGTTAAAAACTATATTGTTACTAGATTCCTGTAATAAGAAGTTAAGTAATTAAAAGAAATATTAAGTAAAACAAAACAGTTATTATTAAAGCTAAATAGTTACTATAGTCTAGTCTAGTCTTAACTAGTCTAGTGTAATATAAATAAGATAATCTTATCACATCTCTGATAAAGTAATTTAGGAAATAAAAAGCAAGGTATGTGGAGGCGGTAAGGTAAGTAACTGCCGTACTATCACTAAAAGATAGCTAAGTGCATGTAACACAAAGCACCAAACTGTCTAGCTATGTTTAAGGTAAGCACCTAATAGCAGTTGAGTCGCATCTTAATTGGAATTCCTAACAAAACATTATTTTAAGTAAACAATTGCTCACTTAAACTTAGATGAACCTAATATCTAAAAATCATAATTTCAAATTAGAAAACATGAGCTCCATTAAAATTAGTGGTGTAAATGCAGATTCTACAGCATTCGGATATTTCGAAGATGCAGCGCGAGCGCGGCGGGACGGCTACTATGGAAACTACCATGACCACCTTTAAAAAAATAAAATGCACTAGTAAATAACAAAAAAAAAAACAAAAAAAACAAAAAAAAAAACAAAAAAAAACAAAAAAAACAACAAAAAACAACAAAAAAAAAAAAAAAAAGAAAAAAAACTAAAAAAAACAGAAATATTATCTGATTAAAAAAATATTGGGCTAGTGCTGTTTGATTGAATGACAAACTCATAGCACTGGGGACATCACATGAATTACATTTTGACGAAGACCATTGTATTGTTAACCAAGAACCTTTTGTTTTGACAGACGGACGAAGTCAGCATCCTCTCATACAACGACGACTCCAACTCTTCCAACGTGTACGAGCTGAACCTGGTGAACGGGGCCGCCGCGCACGCCGCGGAGCCCAAGCCCGCGCCGGAGCCCGACGCCGCGCCGGCCGGCTCCAGCGGCATCGCCTGCACGTAGCAGTACGAGGAGTGGCGCCGCCGGTTCATATACGGCGCCGTCAGACTCCACGGCGCGGCCAAAGGACGCTCCGGTCAATAGGAAAGTGTTTCGTGTGTGTTCGCGCTATTGAACTGACTAGATAGGTAGGGACGTTTTATGCGTCGGACACGTCGCCTAGCAACCAGGGCCGTGTTGTGTAAAGCTACAAGTTACAATTTACAAGCGGAAATCTCATTCTATCGCCTTTTAACAGTTTTAAATGATTCGCGGTTAATTGCATTAGATATAATGTAAACGGGATATTGACCGCGATTACATCAAACCTATAAGGTAATCGCGGTCAATATCCTGTTTTCAGTATGTCTTATGTCTTACATTATCATGATACTCGGGACTTAATCGCGTAAAAAACATATATTTGAATTTAAATACCTCGACGTTTCGGACGCGACGTTGCGTCCATGGTCTCGAAGGGATTGAAGAGGCGATAATTGTGTGAGGATCGCGAAAGTTTAAATCAATACATGTCTTATGTCTATCATCTTTTGTTAGAAAGAGACTTCCGCTTGTTAATTGCAACTTGTAGCTTTATAAAACACCGCCCAGTACGTTTATTGCCTAACGCGCGCTTTCTCTCTATCGCGTTCACCATCTCTTTCTCGCAGATTCTCAAACCGGTCGATGAAAAAGGTGGCGAATGCGATAGCGAGCGCTGCGCGTTAAAAAATAAACCTACAGGTTTCGCTGCGGACATAAAGCAAATATCCTTTTCTAACCCTATGTGTGTGAAAATGATAAAGGCATTGTCCGCGATAAAAGCTATGACAGTAGCCTCAGTTATTCGTACTGCAAAGTTCGCTGCCGGTTCGTACACGGCACTGTCGAAGTTATAAATTCTTACGTTTTCGTGGTATGACCCATGTGTGGTTGTAAAACCAATTCGCCTCAGTGCAAAACGGGGCTATAGACAATTTTGTCTGAGTGAAGTGACTTGTGATTATAGCGGTAAGGAGATTTTGTTTTCGGTGCACTCGGTTGACATTTGCTGTCTACTGATTACATTGGTAAGTGTGAAATTGCCAGGGTGTGTATGTTTATTATGTGAGCAATAGTTTATATACTAAGTTGATTTTTTGAATGGTTCATTCGTCATTGTATTCGACAATGTAAGAAACTATTACGAGACCAGCCTTGGAATTTTCTTAGAGTTGTTTTTGCGCTTCAACCGCTGAGGCAAAGAGCTCACAGATGTACAGATATGAATTCCATATTTGAAATTCGATGTATCCTCTGTTTGTCTCTTTTCTACTGAATGAATCGGAACAGGGCCCCGTTTCTCGAAGCTATTAGACTAATAATATTAGTGTTTTGTCTCGTAAATTACATGAAAAAATATAAACAAAACTCAAATATTATTAGTCTAGTAAGCTTTGAGAAACGCGACCCTGGATGCAGTAAGCGACAAGTTAGACAGCAAGCGCGCTTACCGTAGAAACATACCTGCTGAAGACTACTTGAAGAAGTAGCAGACAAGTACACGGGTTTTCTAAGTTTATTCCAGGCCGTTTCAGAGTTGAAGTGTCAAACCGGTTGTCATTTAGTACCGAAACGTTCACTAGGCGCCTGAGATCACAAGCGAGGCTGCATTAAGCATTAGACTATTATAACACTACAGGTTGGCCGTTGTAATGATTTCTTACATTGCTAAATGAGGACTTATCTGAAGACTATTGTCTTGCATAATGAACTGCCCTAGAGGAACTGTTTTGCGTGCGTAAGCACCGCTTGCATATGACGAGTGAAAGTTACTGACGCGTTGCACAGCAGACATATATTTTTTTAGTTAAGCTGCAACGGTCTAGTAAAATGATTCGGGACTCCCGCATCACGTTCATACACAATAACTATTATAGTGCGTTCTCGTGCTGTACATAGGAAAATTATTTAAATATATGACTTTATGATTATAATTGTGGGAGACGGGATTTGTATCCCAGAAGAGCATTTTATAATAACGAAAGTGTACTAAGAAGGGTGAGTTAGGTGTCACACGTCGTCACTTGGGGTATGTCTTGAACTTGAAACGCGTTTATATTGTCTGTCCTAATGTAGTGATCCGCATAGTTATTGTTTGATTATGATTACTAATTTTAATTTGTAGTAAATTTGAAAATGTGCAGAAAATAACATATAAATTGCACCCGGGACTGAATCATGGCCCCTACATTTTTGTTCTAATTTCTGACAGAAATGTCATCTAAAGTAATGATTTTTCATAAAAATATTGTTAATTACTTCTGAATTTTTGATACCAACTACATAAAATACTTGAAAATAAATTATAAAATCACTTGACCTATTCGTAATCAGTCGCTTACACAAATGTTTTTTGACGATTTTGTCTGTTTTAGCTGGACCCAAATTACTTGATTGATTGAAAATGGTCCAACTAACACTAAACACTATATTGGGACGAACGATTTTATGCAAAACTCAGGGCTCCATGTCACTGGATTAGTAATAGGTTTGATTATTATGTATTAGAGTTTAAAGAATTTTTATCAGAACAAGAAAATTGAGAAAAAAAAATGTCTAGTAATAATTTGATTTTTTGTAAGGTCCATTATTTGTTGTATTTGGGTTCTGTTTATTTTCAGGTTTCGATGGGCGAACGACGGTCGGCGCCAAGTAAGTTTTGAAACAGGGAACATTGCTAGGCAAGGTCGGCCATTTGCAAGTAAACTGAAACCAATAAAATTGATTTGGACATGTTTGGACGCAATGTTGTGAAGACTGACATTACTTTTTTTTTTCATTGTGACTTCCTCAACGTAAACAGGATATTATAGGTTTCAGCAGTACCACTTTACGTTTTATTAATTAAGAAACCTTTTTAAAATGGCCTAAGGGAACATACCTGTTTTTTACACCCCTCCCCCTCGGAGACCAACCATACTATGTCAAGACCCCCCCTCCCCCTTTAAAACTGGTCACGTAGTATGGGTATGTTCCCTAACCACCCTTGAACATATCATGGTCCCTTCTGCGATGGCAATGCCGCATATGAGGAATTTATTAATACCATCTCACTTGCCACTTTCCTATCATTTGATCTAAGGTCATAGTTTTAAGCATTTCTTTGTCAACAAAGTTGCTTATTTTTTTAAATTTGCACATCATGAATTTAATCAATCTACCGTAAGATTTAAGATGCATGTGCACTGTTTAATTCTCTATTCTATGAAGGTTCTGATGCGCATAATTGTTCGAACTGTACTGTTCACATACAGTCATTTTAATCCCAAAAGTGACCACACACTATTTCTCTAACATGACATGAGACATGACTATTCTCACCTGTTGGTAAACTGCATGTATTTTGTACTTATGTAGTTATAAAAGGAAGAAAAATAAGCAGCAACAAAGCTATACCAGGCAAACTTAAATTAAATAATTCGACCCACTAGCTTTAAGCCACAGGTTGTCATATCAGTGTGTAGGGATCAATCACGTACAAATTACCTCTCGTCAATTCGCCAATCCTCGCGTGGAGATGTGATAAAAGCGCAGTACTTACCTTAGATAGATTTCTTCAAAGGTTTCTTGCAAATGGTTGAACGATAGACAGTACAAAGTGGAAATAGAGTTCATACACGCCTTTTTTATATATATAAAAAAACCCCTTTGATTTCGTCTAAGCGGCTTTCGGAATTTAATATTTTTATACTCATATCATATTTAACTAAATAAAGCTACGATTACATTGTCTAGTCCGCCTTGCACGGCGGACACACCTCGTGTTATGTTTCCCGTGCAAGGGTTGCCAGATGGCCGCTTTCATAACAAACGTAGTTACAGAGAGATTACTACGAAATTCGAAGTTCGTATCGTATCGTCCCGCTCACTCTCGTATTAAATAATATTAGCGTGAGCGGGACGGCACGACACGAAGTTTAAACTTGGACTTCGTAGTATAAGGCCAGCGGCCGATTAGAGACTACGCATAACGTATTCTCGAAACTTCGAAGTAGTTTACCCAGTCATGCGGCGGACCGGACATTGTAATTACCCCATTATAAACGTTTATGATTACCAGTTAACTAATTAAACTTTAACATTATCCCGGATTTACACTAATAATAAGGAATATTGTGCAAGTTGTAATACATTCCGGCGCTCGCTCCACTATTTGTAACTCGTTGGCTTCACAGCCTCGCGATGTAATGCGACTGACACAATTTTTCTTACTAAGTAATGTTAATTCGGGGTTAGTAACACTCCATTGAAATAAGTAATAACCATTACCTAGTAATTAGCACGGTGAACTCACACCACCACCGAAGATCTTCCCGTTAATTTACTTACCCATACGGTAATTTTTCTAACATGTTGACAATTGACATTCCGTATATTTCATGATCACCTGAAAGTCGCTTAGTTAGTAAATCAAAATTTTATTGATTCTTCATCAGTTCAGTGTGGTTTATCAACTGGCGGGCTTAAAGAGCTGTTTCGACGTTGACTTTCATTAAACCAATCACCAAATGCTTCAAGCCCAAAACACACAGGACGGTAGTGTCGTCAGCGGGTCTGTTCACCTTTTCTTTTATGGCCAACAGAGTACGAGCGCGGGTCAGGCGGAACAGATCCACTACTCCGAAGTCCGAAATTCGACTGTCCCTCTCGCTTTCGTGCTAACACATGTTGACGTGAGCATGACGGTCGGATACGAATTCGGAATTTCAGACTTCGGAGTAACCCCTCAGACCCACCCGCTACCGCTGTAGGTGTTTTGCGGTTTATGGCTGCGAATTCGGTGGGCGGTGGTGAGAGGAAGCTAACGAAGTAATATTTCTCTTTCCACTCAGTAAGTATGTATATCTCATACAAATAATTAATCGCCCACTATTTTTTCCTTAATTAATGTAAAAACTGTTATTTAAATAAATAATACTTTTACAATAAATAGTAAAAATAAGGTGGGCGATTAATTGTGCCTGTGAGTGTATATGGCCATCGAAAATGCATTCTCGAGTCTCATAATGATAATTTGAAACAAACGTTTTTAAGCCTGCTCTCCGATGATCATTACTTACCTAATTCTGAAATTAACCCCAAACTTCTGTACATACAGCATATACTGCACTGATTGTTGCACATCCTCGTATATTATAACGTTAATTTAGTTACGTTACGAACGTTATTCCACCTAGATATAAGACTCAAATGTAGTTGCTGTTAAGGACCTTCTTGATAATTTTAAGTTGTATATAACGATAGCCAATTTATTATTATATATGAAAAAATATATATACGAGAAAAATGAAAACAAAAAAAATAAATATCAACAAGAAAGGGAACATTGTTTTTTATGATTTTAAACCCTCAACCCCCAAATAACAACTACCTCTGAATATCTCTGCAGGAATGGTTACTTTTCAATATCTTTCTTATTTGTGTACTTAGTCATAGATGGTTAGAAAACCAAAAACTTATACTTCGAACTTCAACGTAAGGTTCATAATGGATGAATTCTTTAGAGCTACCTACGAATGGACTGAACAAATCAATGAAAGTATCACCAAGTATCAAGAACATGAAAATGACGAATACACTTCACATCACACACGGTATGAAAATGACAGGCTTATGTCATCTCATTTCCCTATGAAATGTCCAAGTGACATTTAAGTTCACTCCTCCATTCGCTAGCTCTAGTGATAAAAGTAACCAGTTTTGCTCATTTGCAAGAAAAATTGCACTTGCAGGAAAATGGTTGCATCCAAGCCTATTGTGAATATACATTTAGTTTTTTGCTGAGCCGGCTAGATTGGTGCAGCGATGCAGGCTGGAAATGGGTTAAAAAATTAAGGCATAAACCTCTTCAGAAAAATAAAACACAATAAATAAATAGGTTTTCATTTTATTCAGCCACTATCTACAAATATGTGCAAAGAACGTACAAGCAGTCGCCACAGCCGAAAACAGCATCGATGACGTCATCATTCTAGAAGTACATGATTTTTTTTTGGTGCGGCAAAGTTCTAACACTGCTGCGTCTATCGCCGGCTTGCTCCTTGCTCCTGCCTCGTAGGGGCTGTTTCATAACGGTTTGTAACTTTAAATACAAACGGAAGTCTCTTTCTAATATAAGGAGTTGAAAAGAGGCTTCCGCTTGTGTTAAAAGTTACAAAACATTATAAAACAGGCACCTGTATTTGTTCTGCATCACGGCAACAGTCGAAAACTCCATATTAATATTAAGTATACATGATTATGTCTGTGTAATTTCCAATGCGTGTTCTCAAGTCCTTACAATACAGTTCATCTTCGCCTCAGAGAGACGGAAGCCGAAATCGGTGGAGGGAGAATTCTGTATGCATTATAACTTTATAACTTGTGCCAATCCAATTTCATGAAAATTTAAACAAATAGGCCAGTGACCGACCACTAACCGCTTATTGATGTTTAAAAAATAGGACAAATTTCATCAAATGCCATTGACATAACGTCGGGTGACAAGCAAGTCACTAAATGCAAAAAAATAAGGAAAATCAACCATGTTCAAAGATAAATAAGGTTGATTATCGAGTTTTATTAGTGGACTTAGTGACTTTGGCTTTTCACCTGATGATAAGGCATACTATAATCGTCCCACGATAACTCTGCATAAGATATTAATTGGCATCCCAGAAAAATCACGCTGTGGTAATACTTTTTCATGACATTCAGACATTTCTTTAACTATAAGTAATAATGATAGTAGTAATCAAAAGTCGCTGTTTTTTTTTTAAATATGGCACTGTCCATTGTCGTTGTATGGTAAAAAATGTATAAAACGAAATTCGAGAGGTATTTCAATGGTGGATGGTGGATGAACGATGACCTGTTTATGTTTAAATCTAATCAAAAGTTCAAAACGTGTCGTTTGACTATAAATCAGTGTTGCCAAGACAAACTTTAGATTTCTACTGTTGTCAGTTCGTTGCAGAGTTATCGTGGGACGACTATATTGATGTTAAAAAAATAGAACAAATTTCATCAAATGCCATTGACATAACGTCGGGTGACAAGCAAAAGTCACTAAATGCAAAAAAAAAATAAGGAAAATCAACCATGTTCAAAGAGAAATAAGGTTGATTATCGAGTTTTATTAGTGGACTTAGTGACTTTGGCTTTTCACCTGATGATAAGGCATACTATAATCGTCCCACGATAACTCTGCATAAGATATTAATTGGCATCCCAGAAAAATCACGCTGTGGTAATACTTTTTCATGACATTCAGACATTTCTTTAACTATAAGTAATAATGATAGTAGTAATCAAAAGTCGCTGTTTTTTTTTTAAATATGGCACTGTCCATTGTCGTTGTATGGTAAAAAATGTATAAAACGAAATTCGAGAGGTATTTCAATGGTGGATGGTGGATGAACGATGACCTGTTTATGTTTAAATCTAATCAAAAGTTCAAAACGTGTCGTTTGACTATAAATCAGTGTTGCCAAGACAAACTTTAGATTTCTACTGTTGTCAGTTCGTTGCAGAGTTATCGTGGGACGACTATATTGATGTTAAAAAAATAGAACAAATTTCATCAAATGCCATTGACATAACGTCGGGTGACAAGCAAAAGTCACTAAATGCAAAAAAAAATAAGGAAAATCAACCATGTTCAAAGAGAAATAAGGTTGATTATCGACTTTAATTAGTGGACGCAGTTAGTGACTTTGGCTTTTCACCTGATGATAAAACTATTGAATAGAAGCAATTCAATTTTGCGTTGTGAACATCCCAATCCGCACTGGGCCCTCGTGGGCACTATAACCCAAAGCCCTCTCATTCTGAGAAGGCTGTGCCCTGTAATAGACTAGATGATGATACTATGGAGGCCTGTGCCCATCAGTGGGACGTAATAGACTAGATGATGATACCCCAGTCTAAAGAGTGGTCCGACGCCTTTGATGTTTGCGTAAATGCCGACACCGCAACCGCATGGCCAAAGCACCAAGGAGGGCGAAAGTTCCTAACTAATCGGGCAGTGGCGGCGTATGCATGGGGGGGGTCGACTTACCCCCCCCCCCCCCGCACGATTGACGTGTCTAGAGGCCTTCGTTGGACGACTGTATAGACTGATGACACTATGGAGGCCTGTGCCGAACAGTGGGACGTAATAGACTAGATGATGGTGTTATTGGACATTGTGGCTAGAGTAGCCACGGCTGCGCATTGCCGTGGCTGTCGCCAGCCTCGCCAGCCTGCTGGGCTTGTAACTCGAGTATTTCGTTTTGTATGGACACGCTGAGCTCCTGTATAGGAACGGGCGAGGTCCGCCAGAACACTTCCTGGTATTTGGAGGTGCGGTTGCGACGCTTGTGAGCTTTCAGATGGACCTGCGGACGGATAGCATTTATGTTACAAATTTAGGTCAATGACCTAACCAACTTAGGAAAGTTGAAAAACCCCCGACATTGTCATTTCAAAGTTCAATACTTCAAAAACGGGTGAACCGATTTTAATTTTTTTAATGAAACTTAGCTAAGGACCATCTAGATTAAACTATGCATCGAAATCGGTCCATCCGTTGGGAGCTATGATGCCACAGACAGATACACAGGTCAAACTTATAACATCCCTCTTTTTCGTCGAGGGTAAACAAAAAGTGACTAGACATATTCTTTTCGTGTATCCTTCAATGTTTATGGCTGGTGACCCTTCAGTAGTCAGTGTTTAGTAGTGTTTACCTTCTTGATAGCCGTGTCGGGTCGTGGGTTCATACCCCGGCTCGCACCTCTGAGTTTTTCGAAATTTATATGCGAAATTACATTTGTAATTTACTATGAGCTTTTCGGTGAAGGAAAACATCGCGAGGAAACCTGCACACTCCTGCGAAGCAATTCAGGGATGTGTGTGAAGTTCCCAATGAGCACTGGGTCCGCGAGGTAACTACAGCCCAAGCTCTGAAGCTCTCATTCTGAGAGGAGGCCTGCACCAGCGGTGGGACGTAAATAGGCTGATGACCTTCTTGATGTGCGTGTTGACCATGGAGCGCAGGTGGAAGAGCGCGGGGCAGAGAGGGCAGCGCCGCGCGGGCGCCGAGTGCGCGCACACCGCGTGCTGGTTGCGCCGGTTCACCGACACGAACCCGCGCCCGCAGATCTAAAAAACATGGGACGATTGACACCAATTGACCTAGTCCCAAACTAGGCAAAGCCTGTACTATGGGTACTAGACAACGGATAAACATACTTATATAGATAAATACATACTTATATACATATTAAACATCCAAGACCCGAGAACAAACATTCGTATTCACCATACAAACATCTGCCCCGGCCGGGGATCGAACCCGGGACCTCAAGCTTCATAGTCAGGGTCTCTAACCACTGGGCCATCCGGTCGTCTGGCGGCAAACACTTGCAATTCTAATTTTTTTTTCAAACAACGAGGAAGGCAAACGAGCAAGTGGGTCACCACCACCTGCTTTAATCTGTTCTAAACTTTATCCCATTATGGTTGCCTGGTAGAGATCGCTCTGTAGCGATAAGGCCGCCCATTGCTACCTTGTATTTTCTTTGTGCCTTATTTCTTGTTTTGCCTGTTATGTGGTGTTCAATAAAGAGTTATTGTATTGTATTGTCACCTGATGGTAACTGTTCACCACTGCCCATAGACACTCGCAACTCCGGAGGATTTGCAGATGCGTTGCCAACCTAGAGAGCTAAGATGAAATGCCTCTTGTGCCCGTAATTACACCGGCTGTCTTACTCTCCACACCGGAACACAACAGTGCAAGCACTGCTGCTTAGCGGCAGGATTAGCGAGTAAGATGGTGGTAGCAATCCGGATGGACCTCGCACAAGGTCCTACCACCACCCGCAAAAATAATTTTTTTTATTCAGCAAATAGGCAGTCTTGTACACATCATTTTTATGAGTCTACTGTAGGGCCAGCACGACTAGCCGCGACTTTGTTTGTCGCGCGAGATTATATTACCCGTCCCGTTGCATTCTGAGTGACAGAAAAGGACGGATAGTTGTTCTCGCGCGAGATAGAAGTCGAACTGTGAGTTGTGCAAGACCTACAGTCTAGAAGAATGCGCCGCAAGAAACTTGGCACGGTAATTTTTTCTAAAAAACAAATAACATTAGCTCTTACAATACGTAACCACAGATGAATTACATAAAGAAAACTCACTGTTAGTCACTGTTTTATTAGTTGCCTGTAAATAAATTACATAAAAATTCTAAATGGCACCACCTGCTTTAATCTGATCTTACCTTTATTCCGTTATGGTTGCCTGGTAGAGATCGCTAAATAGTGATAAGGCCGCCCATTGCTACCTTGCATTTTCATTGTACCTTTGTTTTGTTTGTTATGTGATGTTCAATAAAGAGTTCTTGTATTGTACTTATAATTAGAAAATAAAGAAAAAAATACGGTACCTTACGGTACGGACATTTCACGCTTGTTAAAATTCCCTGGCAAAAGTCTGAATATAAATAATGTACTCTATGGTCGCAATCTTACTGTCAGGCTGTCAGTCACTTATTTACATTCAGCGCCATCTACCTTGCTTGAGTGACAATATCTAGTCAGGTAGTAGCACATTAGAACCGCTGTTTTGTTATTATTTGACCCGCTGGCTACGGCCTTAGCGCCATCTAGAAATTGCCTGAATTTTAAGATAACTCCGGAGAACGATTCAAGTGCTTTGTCAATCCGTTTACTTTCATCATCCTTGACTTTGATATAATTGAAATAACCGCTTTAGGTTCGCCGTCTAGAGCGGATATTCCAGTTTCGTCAAAGTTTATATAATTATATACGAGGTTGAGGTTGAGTCAGAGTAAATTATACTCACATCACAGATGTGGGGTCTCTCGTTGGTGTGCAGCCGCGTGTGCCACATGAGCGCGCGCTCGTCCATAAAGCTGCCGCCGCACAGGTCGCAGTGGAATTTCTTGTCGCGTTTCTTGACTTCGGGCTGGCACGGCTTTGGCTGTTCGGGGTTGGAGCTGGGAAGCAATTACGTGACAGTCAGTGTCAACCTTACCTTGGAGCAGGAAAGGAAAGATGTTAACGCGCGATTTCCCCTCCGCCAAAAATTTTACTTTAGTCTTTGCAAAATGACTACTCTGTAATTTGTAGCTGTTGGTTCTCCGAAAATAAATAAATAAATAAACGCACAGTGTGTTGGTTGCGTGTTTTGATATTTGTTTGATAGCATTGTTTTAGTATGAGTTTGTAGGAACGTAACAAATTTTGACATGAGCGTAGACGCGTGCTGTACGTGTGTACCTCGTTCCTCTCGAAAAGTGGCAGAAAACTTGTACTGCATAAGCCAAAGGCGCCTGCCGTGAGTCTGCTTTATAGCATCAGTGGGATAGCGCGCGGTTGGCCAAGTACCAAGGAGCCATAGACAAAAAAGGTTGCTACTGGGAATCTCTTGTTCATGTGAATTAAGAAAGAAAAACTAAGGTAGGTAGGTAAGGTAAGAAAAGCTAAGGTAGACAACGGAAAACTCGAGCTAAAAACGATTTAGAAGAAAGGGAAGTAACGCGGCGTAACGTAAGAGAGAAATAGTATATGGATCGCGGCATGTAACGATTACGCTTGTAAGTATTTTGGTTCGACCTCAGTGTATTAGCTCTAAACTTAAAAGATTGAACTTATTCTTAATAGATGAATAAACTGCATACCTCTGCTTCATCTGTAACTGCAGCTCGTGTTTTCTAATGTGGCTGTCGAAGCTGATCTCTCCCTTATACATCTTCCCGCAGTAATAACAAGTATACTTCTTATCATGCTTCTTATCATAATGCTGTTTGAGGTGCTCCTCGTCTTCCAAGACCAGGCCACACAGCTCACAGATGTGAGATGCTCGGCTCTTTTTCTGGAACTCGGCTTCATGCTTTTTGAGATGAGTGATGATGGTTTCTCGTTTCTTGAACACCATGTTGCAGATCGCGCATGTGTGGGTGTTCGTGTGCGTTTTGAGGTGGTTAGTAAATTCTTGCTCGTCCTCCATTGTGGCTTTGCATACCTGGGGAACCAATAATTTTTTTATGAAGCTTTTTTTTCTAATTACTAGGATAGGATTACTAGTAATGCCAATACCAATAATAAAGTTTGTATCTATCTATCTAATAATAAATAAATAAAAAAGAAAACCATACATTTGTATGTTAAATGACTTTTGCTGAACAAAAAGTGACCAGCCGAAAAAACCAAATGTGTGAAGTTAAAAAAAAACAAAAGATAAAATTGATCAATTTACTAGGAAAGTTTAGTTGTTAAAATTTATTCCACCATTAGTTTTTCGTATTAATTAACACTATTCCATTTACTCCCCAAACTACCCTATTCTGACGTCATTGCGACAAAAATCTGGAGTTATTGCTTGTAGGTACAAACCTGACAGACAAACAATTCAATGTTATGCTCAGATTTCATATGTTCTTTTAGCTTGGCCACAAATCGGTATTTGACAGGGCACTGGCTGCAAAACAGATATGACATTGGACCTCTTTTCCGACGCTGTTTTACTTTGTCAGCGTCATCAGTGAGACGTTTACGGCCCCCCTTTTTTCTGTCAGCATAACCAAACATTTTCATATATCTTCTTTCTTCCTCTTGTGTCAATACAACTAATTTGCCATCATCTTCCTGTTTTAAGAAAGAGGGCTTCCCATCTTCACCCATAATAACAATGATCTGATCTGTGTCAATTTCAGTTTTCACTGCAACTTTATTTTCAGCAGGTGGTGGCTGTTTTTGGGCTTTACTTACAGGAAGTGGTGATTTAACAACTTTCCAATCTTCAGACATATCATCCGCATTTTCCCTGCTACTCTGGAGAGCCAGGCCTTCTAAGTCATAGTCATAAGCTTCTGTACTAGGAATAAACATAGGTAAAGATATGCAAATAGAATCCTCTGAATTTTGTAAGTCCATATCAATAAAGTCCATATTCTGTTGTAATTCGTTACTGTAAAAATTCAGTATTTCTTGGCTTCTTTTGGCGGTGAGGTAAAATTTGAAGGCAGCCGAAGCAGTGATGAAGCAATCTAAACATACTCTGTGCTGGTTTGTCTCTGAAAACTGAAGTTTTACTTAAAGAAACATTTTAAAAGTGATACATACATACAAATGGTTATTGAACTTTTAGTTTTTGCTTCAACCTATGACTAAAAACTAACCTTAACTTCAAATAACTGTTCGAAGACATCCGCAATGCAATATTCCTTGTCGCCCTTGCATATTTTCGTCAAAATATGCTCACTAAGCCCGTCCAATGGCATCAAACAAATAAGGCACAAATTATCTGCTATAGTACCGTTCACGATGTGTTGGATAACAACCTTAAGATCAACGGAACTCGCCATTGCCCCCTGCCAACGAAAATTGCTCGATAATACATTATTACAATTAAATCAATGTATTTTCAGTATCTGAAGCTGTTGTTTACAAATTTTAGATTTTACCACTAGTTCTGCTTAAAGATGCGTTCTAAAGTAAAAATTATGCTGCTCGAACGAGGCTTCTTAAAATAAGGCACAGACCAGACTCAAAGTCAAAGAGTAGTGTAATATACACAGACTAATCGAACAATCGAAGAGACGTATAAAAATAAAATATATGGATATGGCTTGACTTTGGCTTGACTCGAATACAGCCGTCAGCGACGTCGATATGAACGCGGTGCGGGGGTAGAATAGGAGGTACTCTATTGTTCTATATGTATAATTATTTATATAAATATCAATAAAATTACTTGTCTCTCTACCACACAAATACTTTATAATTTAACATAGAATGGCACATTAAATAATTGTTACATTCATTGTTCTTGTCTGAACAACAGCCGCACTCTTTGACGTTGGCGCGATCATGTGCAAAGATCAAAGAGAATATTATCAATGATGTGAATTTGTAAAAAAACAGGGAATCACAACTCGATTGCGGCTTCAGTGAAGATTGTAATATTATAATTGCAGTACTTTAGGAGAAAACGCTGCAATTTTTGCATTTTATCATTTACTGTATTAAATATAGAACAAGAAGCTTATATTCATAGAATCTAATCATGGGTAATCAGTGAATGTGGGTAATGCTCGGGAGGGTAATAGTGTGCAATATCAGGGTAACAAAGCAGATTTTTGGGTAAAACCTCAGACCTTGGCAACACTGTGTCAATCTGTCAAAATTAATTTTATGTCCGCGGAAGGAAGGAGTGGTATTGATATCGCAAATGGATTGCTTTTCTAAAAACCGACCAGGTTTCGTGCATAAAGCGAAAAAAATCACGACTACTGAAGAGTCACCTACTGGGTACCACAGGGCCGACATGAACTATTGCGTATAAATACAAAAAACAACTATACTCCAATTATAAGTCGTAGCATTATGGAAGGTAATTGCAGATTATTGAATAATAACACAGCAGATAATTGGCTCTAAAATGCGATTGCATTTGGAATGAGTTAACACATATAGTTGATTATTTATACCAGTTCATTCTCGCAGTAAAGTACCGCTATCGCGAATCTATCTGGTTGCATTTTTCTGTTTGTAAATATGGATAATAAATACTTACCGCCTGCTTTTACAATAATATGGGTACATAGTACGCTCTGTAGCGCGTTTAGATTTGCATATTAATCACTTACCATTGGCTGCGTTTAGTCATAAGTACATACATTTGCATATTTATCACCTGTAAGACAAATTGCGTGTAAAAAAGTATAGGTTTCTATTGGCGTGAAGAACATCTTAGCGAGATCTCGGAATTTCAGAATTTTACGGGAACTGTAATTGAAATCAATTTTTTTTTTGCATTTTACATGTACTCCACAACATAATAATAATTTCAAGCTTACTCACATTAACCATACTTTACTGTGAACACTAATTGTATTTTCAGATGCAACATCCGTAGAAAACACTAACCCCCAAACCGACTCAAACTATGAGTTGACGGAAAGCATAAACATTAAAGAGGAAATAGACAATAACATAGTTGTAGATGACCAAAATGTTGATATACAAGTTAAAACAGAGGAGGCTGATGACAATCCTTACCAAAATGTACAAGTGGAGGTTAAACAGGAGCCCGAGAACTCGATAAACTTTCGTAAATATATAGAAACTAGAATATTAGAAGAGTTTAAAGTACAAAGCGAAGTTGATTCTATATTACCTATAACACCGACTGAAGAAGAAGATGCAATTGTCAAACAAGAATGTTTAACAGATGATGCACTGATCTCATTTGATTTCCCAACATTTAATGATGCTGGGAGCATGGACTCGGGGAGTGTGGAGGCAGGCAGCATAGACAGCAATGATGCGGTGGCCCTGGGCAATGTGGAAGCCTGCCTCCAGGAAGATGGTGTCAGCGTCAAATATGAAAATGATGTTTATAATGTGAGTATATTGCTCCAATGTTTTCTTCATCTATTTTAAGTTTCTACATTAGTTACCCTACTGCATGACCATGAGGTAACTTGAAAATAAGGAAATTAAATTAAATTTGCGATATCTAACAAATCCATTATGACATAATTATGTCCTAATTGGAAAGAGCAAATCATGCAATGTCTTGGCCCATGGGTATAAATTGTGTACCTAAGTGAGTAAAAAAAAATGCGCAAAATTCCTAAAAAAGAAACAGTGTAACAACTGATAAAAATCAATTTGCTCACACATCACACAAGTCAACACAGTCATATTCATATCACATAAACCCAGCTATCTTCTTCAACACGTTTCGGGCTTTCTATGAGCCCATTCTCCCACAGTTCAATATGCTACTGGTTATTCTCCTGACAAGTAAACTATGATGTCAATTTTGCTAATTACAGTCATTCGTTTTTGGCTGTGTCCAATCCACTTAAATGAACAATAGCTTTGTTTAGTAGTAGCATAAAAAACACCAAAACAACCATATTGTAAAAAGTTGTTACAGCCATGTAGAAAGTTCAATTGAATATCGACTCTATGTCCCTAAGCAATAAGTTACGAGTGCACTAATAAAAAAATGGCGGTCCAGGTGCCTTCGTACTTGTACCATTGTCGATGCTCAGATAAATGCCAGGGATGTATTGAAAGGAAATTAAAGCAATTTAAATTTTTGACAAAGGCCCTAGAGTTGAAAATCCGGTAAGATGTTAATGCATGCAGTTTTTTTATCTATGAAGTATGTTTAATTTTTATGATGGATGATAATGAGTTAATGAGGTAACAAAACCCCACAATAGGTCATTGAATTGGACACAGCCAAAAACG
This sequence comes from Clepsis dumicolana, assembly GCA_963691665.1. Lineage (NCBI taxonomy): Eukaryota > Metazoa > Arthropoda > Insecta > Lepidoptera > Tortricidae > Clepsis > Clepsis dumicolana. Next base: position 3,173,710 of record OY829529.1, read on the forward strand.
AATGACTGTACATTGCCAAATTATTTTTTTTCTCATACAAACCACCTACAAATATTTTATAAATTCCATACCCTTAGTATTAAAAATAATATTTCTGTTACAAACTAGGTACCTTCACATTCTTAATCAACTAAGTTGAAGGCGAAGGGGTTATATTTATATAAATTCTAATTGGATGGTCTTGCACCAAATTCCTTCAAACAGGGACCTCTCATTAAGGTGCTCTTTTCAAAGAAGATGAGACTTGTCCTTATATACTGTCATTGTCTTGGAAAATGAGCAAAATTTTGACATAAACCCCCTCTGACACAGCCACCGCCAGTCAGATTGACAACCCGATCAGCCTCCTTGTTCTCCGATAAGCCAATATGTGACGGTACCCACTGCAACCTCAAGCTTATCGTGTTTGTCGTAACATTATGTATTCATTCTAGGATCCAATAGGCTAATGAAACACACCACTTGCCGGAAATACACCGATCTATATGCTGAATGGAGCTCTTACTATCAGTTGAGATTAGAACATTTTCATATGTTTGAGTTTCCGCAAATGACAATGCTACTGAAATTGCATATAGCTTTGCTGACATTATCCATACTCAGGAAATAATTTTAAATCATGCCCTCTCATTATTTAGTGGATAAAAGAAAGCTGCCCCTAACCCTATCTTACCGCCAGACTTAGAACCATTGGTAAATATTTTAATATTACCCAAATATTTCTCTCGCAATTCTAAAATTTCATCCAGATTATTCAAAACAAAGAAATGGTTTGCTCCAGACTTGCATGGCATGCATCTTATCTTTAATTTTCAATACTTAATTTTAATAACTACCAAAATACCATTTCCAGGATCCCCACTTCAATGTCAAAGAAGAGAGCGACTTCACAGTGACCGAAACACATCTGATATCAAACAAAGTCATCAACACAACGTCCACAATCACAAATCCGCAGGACGGGCTCACCGAGTCACAAACAACCAAGACTTTAGTCATGGAAATACTGCCTATGACTCACCAGGGCTCTGGACCATTGTCCAAAATATGTAACCCGGAAGAAATCCTACCCACCTCTAATGAATATGAAGACTTTCAACTAAATTCAATTACAGGAAACGAACTAACGCTAGAACAAGAAGCCTATGGTCTTTTAAAAGCGAAAAAACGAAAATTGGACATAGAGAAGTCAGTGCCCTGTCCAAAATGTAGCAACGTTTACAGAAACCGTAATGCGTTAGACAGACATTTGGGTGTTCACGCCACCATTGAGAATAGAGCCATGGGAGTCCTAAAAGGACTTAAAACTCGAAAGCTCAATAAACTTAAAGCCGAGAAAGCTTACATCAAGGCTTGCAAGAAAGAACAGGTTTCGACGAAAAAACAGATCGTCAAAAAGGAAAAAGTCTGCAAGACTCAGTCTTCCTCAGATAAGCCTAAGAAGATTAAAAAGAAAGTTGAAGCTCTCAGGAAAGAAGGCTATGAATGCACGTGCGGTAAAGCCTTCCGAAGACGCAGCCGTATGGAAACTTGCCTGCGGTCTCACAACTTGTTTGCCGAAGTGAAATCTTACCCTTGTCCTACCTGTGCAAAGTCCTTTAAAGACAAAACAGAACTCGCATTGCATAGAAAGCGACTACACAGTAAAAAGAAATTCCCCTGCAAGTTTTGCCCCACGGATTACAACACCCGCAAAGAGTTATTCAAACATTTACAGGCACATCAAAAAGTCCAATTGATGGAGTACAAAGTTATATCAGAGATTGTTAACAGCAAGGAGAAGTTACGGTGCTTCATGTGCTCAAAGACCTGTATGGAGCTCTCGGAGCTGAAATCGCACGTTATGGAAGACCACAAGGAACCATACATTTGCCCTCACTGCCAGAACACATTTCCCAAAATAATAGATTTCGCCAATCATACAAAAGTTTCTCATCCTGAAGTTGAAGGGCAATCAGTCTTAGATGTGTTGGAGGCTTTTTCAAAACTAGCGCAGGCATGGAAGTGTGAGGAGTGCGAACTTCAGTTCCACGAAGCAGATAAACTAGCGCGGCATCAGATAGAAAATCACAGCAGGGAAATAAAGTCCGAGCAGCAACAACAGTTCCAGTGTACGGATTGCCGGAGAGTCTTCATAAGTCAGAAGGGTTTAACATCTCACCGACGAGTACACCACAGCACTGAGGAAACCGAAGCGAGCGAAGTCGTTGAACAGGGAATAATGTGTTTGGAATGCAGAAAAATGTGTAAAGACATGAGCGCGTTAACCTCCCACATGAGACTGCATTCACCGGACAGGAAATACCCGTGTAAATTCTGTGATTTCCGCTTTGCTACTCCGGAGAAAAGAAAAACTCATGCTGAAATACATACAGGAGATATGAAGTATGTGTGTTTTATCTGTGAGTATCAATGTACATCGGAGAACAGACTGAAACAGCACAAGTTGTCACCAAAACATTCGAGTATGAAGGAATATTTGCTTACGGGTAAACGGAACGAAGAGTTTATGTCACAACAGGAGAAAATCAAAGCGTCTCACAGTAAAAGCGTTAAGAAAAAGAAGAAAGAGAAAGACAGGGATGGGGTAGAAGTGTCGTGTGAGGTTTGTGGAGAAAGATTCTCAAGCGAAGAGGAAATGTTGGAGCACAAGCTGACTCACCCGTTCATAGAGTTCCCTAACGAAGATACGCCGAGCAGAATATTTTTTAAGTAGCCGCTCTTGCCTAGTTATATGTTGTAGCGGGCGCAGGTTTAATAATCTATATATTATGATGTCTCGGGGGTGTAGTTTCCTGTATAAAATGTATTTTGAAATATGAAAAACAAGACTACCTAGGTATATTATGATGTTTCTCAAATGATAATGTTTATTTTAAATGGCCATTGGTCAGCAACGGCAACTAGATGTATCGGCCACAGATATTTTAAAGCTCTTGGCTTGCAACATTAATTTATATATCAATGAGTTCAGTAGAACTGGCACTAATCGATTAAACGAAAATATTGTTCCTTAGGCAAAAAAAAGTCAATTGAGAATCTCCTCCTTTTTTGAAGTCGGTTAATGAAATGACTTGGTTCATACGTGTGTGTGTATTCAGGTATTGACACAGATATACATACTACCATATTGTGCCACTTCTTGCTCTTGTGAACTCATCTATACAAACAAGTGTTACAACTTATATCACACAACTAAAATTTAGATTAACATTTTTTTAAAGCATAGGATTATTAAATCTGTGTCCGAAATAAAGATATCGCGTGTTTTAGGGTTGCCTTGATATATTGATTATATTTTAAAGGTCGGTAGTTTTAAGGAGTTTTTTCTATTTGTTTAGTTTAAGTGTCAAACTAGTCTTAGTTGTACTCGCCGATAGAGCTGGGATAGTGTCGTTCACGTAACGCGTAGCGTGTGGCCTTTTACAGGTTTTATCTGACGTGACTTCACAAAATACGTGTAAGAGCGATTGGAAGAATTTTCTAATCTTTGAAAAGGTATAGCTTGGGGATTTTGTTTAAGTTTGAGTGAGAGTAGGTAGATTCAAAGAGAATATAATCACTACGTTTTAGGTAGATTCGCAGAAAGCATCGTGTCATGTATTGACAGCGGGGTTTTGACGTTTTCGTATCGATAGCAAAAACATCTGAAAAAGGTTATATCTAAGTCGAATAATAAAATTCTGTATCATTATCCGATTAAATTATTTCAAAAAAAAATACTCTTAGTCAAAATCATTGAGAAAATAAAGGTATGTTTCTTGATTAATTAATTCGTTAATTACCTTTTTGCAGTCAGTCTGTTTGTTCATTCATCTTAATTAAATCGTATAGTAAAAAACGCGAAACGCATTACGTGAAGGGACGCTTAGGTCTGTTGAATGCTTCCAATGTTTTAAAACATGTGCCTGAGTAATATGAAAATGAAACTGCAGAAGTACTTAATATTGTATGGCAACTTGCGAAGTCAGTAACTGACAAAATAATTCCTTTTTATCCTACTACTTATCTTTACTCGGGGTCGGATTAACCATGTGTCGGGGCCTCTAGGCAATGCAATTCTCGGGCCTTTTTTCGGCCATAGTATGATTTACGAACCACTAACTGTAGTTAGAATTTGGAACTTAAGACTTAAGATTCAAATCAGATTGAATTTACTGGAAAAGTTTGCTTGTCTTAAAATGAATGCCCAATATGTTACTATTCGCGTTGTGAATGAAAAAGGTTGAAAAGATCCGATAAAAAGTCGGTCAACACCTGACTTTTTTTTGTTTTTATTTTAACTACCTGTTTTTTTGCAATGGTCCAAAAGGCCTAGTAACACATTTTATATTCGTGTATTCTTTCGCATTTCAATGTCCCAGACCTGTTTCAATTAATTATATAAGCCTAATTTCTGCTGTGTAGTGGCCTGAAAGCTTATTTAAATCCAAAATTGTCGTTACTGACTTACTGTTTGTAGGTATACACCCAGTAACAATGAAAACAAGTCGGATTCTACAATTCTGCAAGCAATCCGAATGCTTTTTATTGCTCTTGAGTAAATATCGATCTGTACATGTAAATAAGGAGAAATAAAACGGTTGAATATTTAAAACGTATTTATTTATTATCACAAAACATGATAAACAATCCTCATACACCCAAATGGTTTTATTTCACATTGTTTGTGACGGCCTGTCGTTTAATGATTCTCGATCAACCCAGTTACACCATTATTGAACTATTACTTATTCATAATTATTATGAATTCTTCAATGACTTTGATTAAAATTGTGGAAATTTACATAATACAGACATACATACTAATACATGTTTTAATAGACTATCAATAACATTGATCTAATATACATAGTAAACGTCATCGCACGTAGAGTAATAAAATCACAGAGGCGCCAGGAAAATGTGAAAATAATTAAAAACCTAAATTTGTCACAGATAAAACCTAGCTCCTTGAAATGACACTTAGAATTAAGACCAAATTATAATCAATCGGGTTGCCTCTACAATAATCTTCAAATTTCGTCTAAGTGACGAAAAATGAACTCTTCTAACCCTCATATTTTAAAAACGCTAAGGTGATGTTAGTAGAACAGTATATTTTTTCTTATTTTTCATTTCCTTGGTAACTTACGAATAAGAGGGTAAGATTAAGAACACAAAGCATTTGCCGTATATAACATACACATGTTTAGATATTTCAAGAAAATTATTGTGCAGAACTGGCAACACTTACTTGTCAAGACATTGACATAATCATTGTTAGCTATTTGGGTCTCTAATCCATGGAAAATTCAGTGTGACCGACTAACTGGTAAATGGTAATACATGGTACAACTCCACTGATACAAGAATGCGTTTGGTTTGTCGGCTGCTTACATCAGAGAGCTAGTCATGTGAAACTATTTACAAGTATTTTCACAGATATATTTCCATCGTACTCTTAAGTGACACAAACTTTTTTTATGAGTTTAGAATGTGCTAAGCATGTGCTAAGTTAATTCAGAAACGAGTCGAATTAGTACATTGATGAACAAATAGTTAAAAGGGGAGATTTTAAACATATTCATTTTGTACTAGTTTTGCTATCAATCTACTAAAACGATCATACAACAGTTTCGACTGTGTTCTTAAAATACATAAAAGTAGAAAAGATGATTAATGAGACGACTTTAGTTTTGTTCAACAATATTCCTAGTTCTCGAGTAATAGTAATACTTAGTACAGATTCTTAAACAATTACGAATTTGTTAGTGTTCTCAATTCTAAAGTTGTAATCCGAGGGTCATACATAATCAAATCATCTTTTTTACTGCAGGTTCATTTCAAATTTAACTTCTCTAGAGTCCAAACCAAACGCATTCGACAAACGCGTTCAGGCCCGAAAGGCCCGCTCCCTATATTTCAGCATTCGGACCTAACGTGCCTAAACTTTTTAAAAACTCACCACCATCTTAATAGCTAAAGACAATCTTCCAAGGCTGCGCCATGCTGGCCCCTGGCTTCCTCACGACCAGCACGTCGTTGCCCTTGTGGAGAGTCATCTGCAGGGCTGTCTGTTTGTCTCCCTGAACCAGTTTTGCGGTTTTCGGAGGGGACTTGATGCCGGCGATCACGATGCGCTCGACCCAGGAGCGGGTCGGGTAGCTTGCGTTCTCGTTCACGAAACTGGGGGGAAATTTTGCTGTCAGTTACGCTTTTTGCTAAATATAGGGTAAATCGCCTATTACTAAAAAAGTAAAGTGTTCTGGTTTTGCTGTTCTAATAATTATTTTTTACACTTGTTTCTAAAAAAACTGTTTTTTTTCTTCTTTTCTAATGATACAGTGAAGTTTTTTGTGTAATGCATCTGTGGTTACGTATTGCAAGAGCTAATGTAACTTGTTTTTGGAAAAAATTACTTTGTGCCAAGTTTCTTGCGGCGCATTCTTCTTGGCAATCATGGCCTTTCCGAAAGCGCTGGTAGAGTCAAAAAAATGACGTGTAAAAGAGCATTCAACTGCCTATTTGCTGAATAAAATTTTGAATTACTGGCAATAGTTTTTCTGCTGACTGTACTTTTTGTTGACTGCGCTTGTATTGTCATCTCTCCACATATCCATACCAAATAAATCCAATGAAGTTGGTCAAATTGAACTTGCAAAATTTGATTAGGTAGGTACATACGAACAGACGGACACCGGGACAAGTGAAAGTAAACAAAAGTTTGGTATTCAAAAGAAGAAAAAAAGTGACGACTGCAGCCTTAAGATACTTGTAACACCTCAAGTATCACTCGCGCGTTGCCGTCTCGGAGACGCCGCCTGATGCAAACTAAATATACTCACGAGTAGGTGATGCCGCTGGGCTCGTAGTCAATGTGTGCGTAGATGTATTTGTTGTTCTTGTATTCGTACGTCTCTCCGTCGTCGATGTAAAGAGAACCGTGCGCCTTGTTCTGTAAAACATGATAAATAAATAAAATAAATAAATATCATGGGACAAATTGACCCCAATTGACCTAGTCCCAAACTAGGCAAAGGGTAGGGGTACTAGACAACGGATAAACATACTTATATAGATAAACACATACTTATATACATATTAAACACCCAAGACCCGAGAACAAACATTCATATTCATCATACAAACATCTGCCCCGACCGGGATTCGAACCCGGGACCTCAAGCTTCATAGTCAGGGTCGCTAACCACTAGGCCATCCGGTCGTCAAAAGAATACTTAATTAGAAAACTTATTAAAAAAAACCGGCCAAGTGCGAGTCGGACTTCGGAAGGGATCCGTACCATTATAAAAAAAAGGCAAAAAAAAACATGTCTTTTATATGGGAGCCCCACTTAAGTATTTATTTTATTCTGTTTTTATTATTTGTTGTTATAGCGGCAAGAGAAATACATCATCAGAGAAAAAATCAACTGTCTAACTATCACGGTTTATGAGATACAGCCTGGTGACAGACGGGCATACAGACAACAACGGTTTTAAATGATTCGCGGTTAATTGCATTAAGACATAATGGAAACGGGATATTAATCGCGGTCATTATCCCGTTTTCATTATGTCTAGGGCATACAGACAGACGGACAGACGGACGGACAGCGGAGTCTTGGTAATAGAGTCCTGTTTTTTACCCTTTGGGTACGGAACCCTAAAAACTACAAACATAGTTCGTTGTATCTTTTGTACCAAAATATTTAAGGAAAGGAAGGAAATATAAAGGAAAGCGTGTAACACAGTGCGAGAGCCCTCTGGACAAGCACTTTTTGTAGTGGAAGTGTCAAGTTGTACAATGTTAATTTTATTTGTAACTAGGTTTTAAGTCAAAGATTTTTCATGCCTACTTTTAGAAAGCAGCCAACACTAATGAAACTTTTATAAAAGAAAATTCGACCATCACAATTATCCACATAGTGTTACAGCAAATAAATACTCCGTTTCATTTGACGGATTATATCATAAATTGTCATGATACTCGGGACTTAATCGCGTAAAATATATATTTAAATCTAAATAACTCGATGTTTCATGATAATGTGTGAAAATCGCGAAAGTTTAAATAAATATAAAATAACATAAATATCTTCAAAAGCTCCAAAAATTATAACCGGAATTCAACACTCACATCAGCATTAGACATAACGAAAACGGGATATTGACCGCGATTACCTTATAGTTAAACTGTTACTCACATCAGCGTCGAGCGCCACGACGAACGTGTAGGGGTCGTCGGCCATCAGCGCGGACGAGCGGCGCACGCGCTCCTTGCGCGGGATGATGGTGCCGCCGCGCTGGTACACCGGGATCTGAGGCCAAACGCAATCGTCAACCAGAAGCATTCAACGCCGGCTGCCAGACCCGAGATTTCCTCAGAAATAAGCTAATTTAAAATAAGCTAATTTAAAATAACCTAATTTAAAATAACCTAATTTAAAATAAGCTAATTTAAAATAACCTAATTTAAAATAACCTAATTTAAAATAAGCTAATTTAAAATAAGCTAATTTAAAATAACCTAATTTAAAATAACCTAATTTAAAATAAGCTAATTTAAAATAACCTAATTTAAAATAAGCTAATTTAAAATAAGCTAATTTTAAATAAGCTAATTTAAAATAACCTAATTTAAAATAAGCTAATTTAAAACAAGCTTTTTTTGCCAACTGTACTTTTTGCTATCTGTAAATTCCAAGTCGATGCTATTAACAGTTGAAGAGTTTCATCCTGTAGAGACGATCCAGACTGTACAATTAGAATTTCATTACCAGATTATTGCATTGTCACCGAACTTACATGAGTATTCGAAATTTCAGCTAAATCCAAGATCGAGAAGTGGGTTAAATTTAACTTGCAAGATTTGACCTGAGCATTGCAAGTTAAATAAAAGCATGTAAAAAAAATACCATCATTAAGAAAAATCATGCGTTCAGAAATCGTAGAAAAAGCCAACACAATTTACAATAAAAAAAAACAGTCGATACGAAACTTAAGTTCGGTATGTTAAATGATGTAAAAAAAAAATTCGTGACAGGCATTCGGCTTCTCAACCCATCTTGGAGTACTTATAATATATGTGTAGATTAATTAATGTATGCAACTGGACATAATTAGGCCATCAAACACTCGTATGATCCTATTATGAAACTTAGCTTATCCTCGTTTTATAAAACCACACTAGCATTTTAAGGACCCTCATTTTATAACAGTTCCATAAACTATTAGCGCCGGCTGTCAGAACCGCGACTTCTTCGGAAAAAAAATCTGTGATCGGAAAACTACTTTCGGTATTTCTGCTGAGCGGGCTACCTTGGCGATGGTGACGTCTTGCGTGAAGTAGCCGCCGGCCGCGCGCGCCTGGTACGAGTCCACGTCGTACCACAGCACGCCGGCGCCGCGCCCGGGCAGGTACACGCGCGCGCTGCTCGCGCCGGGCTCCACCACGGGCCGCACTAGCAGCGAGTCGCCTGAGATACATATTACGATGTAGTGTGTGTTAGCAGCGAGTCGCCTGAGATACATATTACGATGTAGTGTGTGTTAGCAGCGAGTCGCCTGAGATACATATTACGATGTAGTGTGTGTTAGCAGCGAGTCGCCTGAGATACATATTACGATGTAGTGTGTGTTAGCAGCGAGTCGCCTGAGATACATATTACGATGTAGTGTGTGTTAGCAGCGAGTCGCCTGAGATACATATTACGATGTAGTGTGTGTTAGCAGCGAGTCGCCTGAGATACATATTACGATGTAGTGTGTGTTAGCAGCGAATCGCCTGAGATACATATTACGATGTAGTGTGTGTTAGCAGCGAGTCGACTGAAATACATATTACGATGTAGTGTGTGTTAGCAGCGAGTCGCCTGAGATACATATTACGATGTAGTGTGTGTTAGCAGCGAGTCGCCTGAGATACATATTACGATGTAATGTGTGTTAGCAGCGAGTCGCCTGAGATACATATTACGATGTAGTGTGTGTTAGCAGCGAGTCGCCTGAAATACATATTACGATGTAGTGTGTGTTAGCAGCGAGTCGCCTGAAATACATATTACGATGTAGTGTGTGTTAGCAGCGAGTCGCCTGAAATACATATTACGATGTAGTGTGTGTCACGCCACACACATGCTCTCCTCCACCACTGCACATAGACATCCACAACCCCGGGGGGTTTTGCAGATGCGTTGCCAACCTAGAGAGCTAAGATGAAATGCCTCTTGTGCCCGTAATTACGCCGGCTGTCTTACTCTCCACACCGGAACACAACAGTCCAAGCACTGCTTCTTAGCGGCAGGATAAGCGAGTAAGATGGTGGTAGCGATCCGGACGGACCTCGCACAAGGTCCTACTACCCGCAAAATAATATCAAATAAATAATACTAGGAAGGATATTTGAGTGTTAAAAGTGAATGTATACAGATGTAGTGCAAAATTATTTTCCTTCGTACTTTATCGGAAAAGTTCGTATTTATCGTGCTCTCTCAATTACCTTCAGCACAATCTTACAATATATTATACAAAAACATTTTTCACTTTGACATTTGACACTAAACAATAAAGTTCCATATTAATGGACACGAAAACGCCACTCGTTTGATACAATAATTGATTGACAGTTCGGATGGCATCGTATTCCGATTGAGATGCGAGTTTTCCCGATGGCACTAGACCTGTCCTAGTCGTTTACCGAGCAGGTACTGGTCGTCGATAGCGAAGGTATCCTCTTCGTCGGGGAACTCCTGCAGCAGCGGCCGCACGACCGGCAGCCCGTCCCGCGCGTGCTCGAAGAACAGCGTGTACCTGCCGGCGCCTCATGCTACAGCACGATCTTGCGGGCAGGGAGCGAAGCTTTGGTGCCAGTGAAGTCATTATGACGCAGATTCACATATAGAATGCTTATAATTATACAAACAATATTGCGACACCCCAATGATTCTTAATAATGCGATCGGCTAAGTTATTACTTTGTAAGTCTTTAAGTTCAAATGTTTTCTATAATACTGCTTGCTTTTGCTGTTAAACTCTGCTGACAGCAGGACCAATATTGTTTGTTATTATTTACAGTGACAATTAATTATGATTTTTATAAGTATTGCTCCCTGTTTCACCAACCTTTTACAACGACAATTCGATCTACATTACACTACCAATATGAAGCTCACTAAAACAAAAACACTTCAGGTCAGCAATGTACAACGACTTGTCATTGTGACATTTGTAACGTTGCTGAAATAGGAGCCTGGCCGTAACAACACAAATGACAATACCGGTAAGCTAAAGATCCCAATAATAACTATAATGTATAATCTAGATAAAAATACTCTGTATGTAGTCTGACGTCATATGCCTGTCATCGGCACCAAAGTTTCGCTCCCTGCTTATAAGGTAACGTACATACAGGCTGATCAAACCTATTGGGTCAGTATGGAGAAGTCAGAACCTATAAGAGATAGGGAAATTTGTTCTCACGAACCATTAGATTGAATAAAAATTTCATTCAAATCGTAGTGAAATAAGTAAACTGGAAAAGGATCACTGACGTACATGTCGGGCTAAACTCGACTTATATACGTGAGTGATCCGTTTATTTCACTATAATTGAATCTCACGGCAGATTCATGTTATCATTCATAACCGGGAATCGAACCCGGTCAAAATCTCTGTAAGCAATGTTATAAATTTTGCAAGTTAATGGTGCAGAGGTTCACCTAATCACTCGCCTCACTCGTGTCAGGGCGGTTTTGGGTGGTGAGTGCAAAAATCTCTCCTGTGTCATTTCAGTTTGCGAATCGATGAAGTACAGTCAGCAGCAATAGTTGCTAAGCAACCGAGGCGCTCACAATGATCTGCACAAGTTTTTACGTCTATAACAATAAAGCCATGCTTAGATCATTGTGGGCGCTTCGGTTGCTTAGCAACTATTGCTGCTGACTGTACAAAGCGAGGTAAGAGCCGAAAAAAGGCCCCGGTATGGGACATGGGACCTCATGTGATGCACTAAGCCCCGGTACAGTCGAGTTTTCCAATATCTGCACAGCCAAACATTCATCATGAATATCTAAACATGGACCTTATGTGACTGGCAATAAAGTCTGTATATAGATATTTTTCAACGGTTGGCTGTACAGATATTGGGGATCTTGTATTGATTTAAACTTTCACGATTTTCATACATTATTATGATACTCGGGACTTAATCGCGTAAAAAACATATATTTAAATTTGAAATCAAGCCCCTTCGAGACCATGGACGCAACGTCACGTCGCGTCCGAAACGTCGAGGTATTTAAATTCAAATTTAAATATATGTTTTTTACGCGATTAAGTCCCGAGTATCATAATAATGTAATAATGTAATTGGGGAACTTGACTGTACGACCCGAGTTGGAGCCCCTGGGTCCCGGGGACCCCGGGGGTGCGGAACCCATTAGGTATAAGTCGGTGTACTGACCAGTAGTCAATAAGCGCGTATCGCCGCCGCAGCGCGTCACGCAGCAGCGCGGTAGTGGCGGGCTCGTACAGCCAGGGCTCGCGCCGCTTGGTCTCGATGTGCGAGTGAGCTCGGAAGAACGGTTGAAAAGCGCCCGCCTGGAGAGTATTTCATTTTTAATTTTTTTTTTTTTTTTATAAAGCCATGTACATATACATAAAGATGTCACATTGGTATAATAATTCAGTCCATGACGCCCTGTAAGGGCACACAACAATAATTAAAACTAAGTGTATCATTACATGCTGTTGAAATTTTTATGATTATAAAATTAAGTACATTAAATTATTGGCATGCATTGATATTATTAACTTTTCAGTTACTATTCTATATTGGAGCTATTAAAATGTGATGTGTTAAATAGTAATTATACTGTATTATGTCAAAATAAATTTGGGGATTTATAATTATTAATTATTTAATTGTCAATGTACCTATGTCTAAAAGATTTATCTAACTAATATTACTTTACAAGTATTCATATTTAATAGTACATTGTTGTCGAGGCTGCGAGTCAGGCAGTTCGCGTTGCCGTCGATGAATATATACTTATGCCCTTATTCATAAACGTCACTCAAGCCTTCATTAGCTAAAATAGGTTTCATCTTCTTACTAACGGAAATGTCAATGTGACAAAAAAGGACAAACGAACTTTAACGGCATTTTAGTTAAAATAGGTTTATGAATAACAAGGTTTGTGTTTTTCTTAAACAACGTGTCGAAAGTATTTTGATACGTAAAGCACGAAATAAATTTCCAAAACAAATTGACTGGGTGTTAATGTATACATGTCAAAATCGAGCTCACCGCTGCCAAATTACACGAAATCGACACCCATGACCATTTATGTCAAGAATGTCAAACTGTCATCCATCATCTTGAATCCAACACATAATGTCAAAATCGAATTCACTGTACTAAATTAATTGGACAAAATGACAATTTGTGATCCACTATTTTTGATAAAAAAAAATATTTTGATCCCTTCCATTTTGAATTTTGACAAAATGTGTATAGGGGTGGGTCAAAATAGGCGATCCTAGTGGCCACCGCGTAAATTCGAGCTTTTTGCTGCCAAATGATACCACGACTCCCTCGACACCCACGACTATTTCCATTGTCAAAAATGTGAAACTGCCACGTCATCTTTGATCGAAATAAATAAAGAATATTAGCATTAGCGCTGACCTGGTACCAGCGCGTCATGAGCTCGGCCTCGGGGTACTTGAAGAACCCGCCGACGTCGGAGCCGCAGAAGCTGACGCCCGCGGCCGCCAGCGCCACGCTCATCGGCACCGACGCCGCCAGGAACCCCCACTCCGCCGCGTTGTCGCCCGTCCACACCGCCGCGTACCTGCCGGCACGGTCGGTGGGTGAAGCGCTAAATACTATCTGTGCTAACTTACAGCTTTCTAGTGTCAAGACTTGGAGCTAAGCCGCGGACAGACGGACAGACAGACAGGTGGACATATGGATGAATAGGGTTGATCACTGATGTTAAAATAAAATCATTTGACATTCTCGCACATATCGAGAAATCACAAATCTTTATTTGCAAGCTTCCGAAAATACTCATAAAAAACCGATGCCTCACTGCAATTAAAGACTATTTTTAATTTAGCAAAAACTAATAAAAGGAGGCAGTTTGATCACTGAAAATTATAACTTCATACTAATTAATGGATCCGATTAGACCGTTTTGACATTTCAGAAAAAGTTGCAAATTTCACCAAGGAAACATCATTCCTATTTTTTTATACGACAATGAATTGAAACGAGCAATTGGGTCACCTGATGGTAAGTGATCATGATCACCACTGCCCATAGACACCCGCAACCCCGGATTGTTTGCAGATACGTTACGAACCTAGAGACCTAAGATGAAATACCTGTTATGCTCGTTATTACACCGGCTGTCTTACTCTCCACACCGGAACACATCTGATTAGCGAGTACACAGGCCAACCACCCTCTGGACACCGCATCTTCTATAATTTACTTGAAAAGTCATTACGAAAAAAGCCGCGGTTAGCGGGCCGGGGGAATGCGTCGTGACTGGTTCATAGCTTGTCATCTCGCTTGTCGTCTAGTCGAAAGTGAGCCGCGATTGGAAGCTAGAGAGATTTATAGGTGCAAATGAGCATATGCGTTTCGGAAACGTTCGCACTGACATTTGGTGTCCAGAGGATGGTTGGTCCGTGAGCGAGTAAGATGGTGGCAGCAACTACCTCTGCGTGCCGGCGAAGGCGGAGCGCGTGAGGATGAACGGGCGGTACTGGCCGTGGACTCTGTCCAGCATGCCCTGCTGGCTGGCGCGAATGTTCCACAGCCCGTACTCGTTGTGCACGTGTCTGCGGACAACAGTCTCGGTAATACATACACGTTAATACAAACATCAGGATATGCCGTCGATACAAAACATTAAAGATAGGCCACGCGCCTGTTAAGCGCTGACTAAATGCGGCCAACCCACTCAACAAGGAATAAGGTTAAAATTTCAATATACAAGCAAAGTAGTTCTAACCTTGTTTGTAAGTAACTGGTTTGCGGTTTCGAGAACAAAAGCAGATGATACCATTGTATAGACCAAGGATCATGGAAAGTAAACGGATTGACAAAGCCCATACTTTGAACCGTTCTTATTTACATTCAGCGCCATCTACCTTGTTTGAGTGACACATTCGTACCGCTGTTTTGTTATTATTTGACCCGCTGGCTACGACCTTGGCGCCATCTAGAAATTGCCTGAATCTTAACATGACTGCGGGGAACGATTCGAAGTATGGGCTTTGACACTCCGTATACTATCCTCCTTGGTATAGACATAATGCCATTGTGATTGCTGCCAAGTGGATCGGCTAACTTCAAAAAATTTTAACTACAAAGTTGTCATTAGATCGCACCTGTGTTCCCAGAACACAAATTTTAACTACAAAGTTGTCATTAGATCGCACCTGTGTTCCCAGAACACAAATTTTAACTACAAAGTTGTCATTAGATCGCACCTGTGTTCCCAGAACACAAATTTTAACTACAAAGTTGTCATTAGATCGCACCTGTGTTCCCAGAACGAGGCGAGTCCGTCGTGTCCGTCCTGCGGAGGCTTGTGGTGGCGACAGTCCTTCGGCATCGTCACCTCGGGCCCGTTGAACACCTGGCAAGCAAATACACTTGCATGTAGTCAACGGAACATTACAATGCCTAACAAACATAAAAAACCGGCCAAGTGCGAGTCGGACTCGCGCACGAGGGTTCCGTAGAAAGATTTTAACGCTTTTCCCCAGTGTTTTAAGAAGTCCAGTGTTAGCAGAGCCCTGCTCCTAAGCAAAATGTACGCAGTGTGGGGTCATCATATATTGGTATCTGAAATCGACAGACAGACATAAAAATTTAACATTTTGAGAATTTTCCGAGTGGTTGTGCTATTAGAGCTACCTTCCTACCAAATTTCAAGTTTCTGGGACAACTGGAAGTATCCTTTAGGTTTTCACAGTACGGCAATTTGTATGGAAACAACCTTTTGAATTATTGTATCTTTTGATTGCGTTGACTTAGAAGTTTGATATTTTCACAGCTTCAAGGGTCTGCAGGTTTGAATATTTGATGTTAATTTCAGACTGCTACCTCCACACGTTCCAGTCAGACAGACAGACAGACGGACAACAAAGTGATCCTATAAGGGTTCCGTTTTTTCCATTTGATGTACGGGATTGTCGAATCTGTGACAGCTAGCTGTTTCCGATACCAATTGTCAGCCCATACAAAATGAACACGATGCCGATTTCGAACGAGTTAGTTAGATAATAAGGCTGCTGGCAATCGCATTGTATTGTCATCTGACATGGATGCTTCAATACGATATTCCCGCGAGACATGTTAAAACTAAAAAAAAAATGGATTTGTTCAAAATAACCTAACCAACTTAAAATTAAAACCAGTAAACCCGACAACAATTCTGGGAAACAATACACCTTTTGTCACTCCCACAACCGAGTCGAATCCAATGACACCTACACGTTGAAATCCGTCAAACGGTTTAGGCTGTAGAGCGTGGCAAAGAATTGGACATACATACATACGCTCGAAAAACATAACCCTCCCTGGGCAGTTGGGTAACAAATTAGTTTAGGTGGGTCAATCAACTTTTTATTGCCACTCGTTGCCATGGATATGTCCCCTGGGTAACTCGTCTAAAATAAGATTTTCTAAGGCACCACTTCCCCGAAAGGCAGGATTTTCATGCTTAGGAGAAGAAGCATAAAGGAATTAGCATAATAACTGTTGAAAATCCTAACGTTTGATGGACTGGTGCCTTAGAAAATCATATTTTAGACGAGTTAGGCAATTAAAAGTTGATTCACCCAGCTGCTGATTTTTTTGGGTCCCTTGTGATGTAATAATCCAAAAGAAATCAAAGAGAAGATTTCATACGTACGCTGGGCTCATTCATATCGTTCCAGAGGTGCACATCTTTGGATGTCCCGGGGAAGTTTTCGAACAGGTATCGCTCCGCGTAGTACTTGCTGACGCGCGGGTCGAAGAAATCCAGGTACGATGACGACCCGGGCCAGCACCAGCCTGGGAACATACAGTACATTGTAGAACTAGGGCGGGAAAATATAGTCTACTAGCTGTTGCCCGCGACTTCGTCCGCGTAGATTCCGATTATCACTATCCCGCGGGAACTATATAATTTTCCCGAATAAAAAGTAGCCTATGTTATTCCTGGATATTCAAACCATCTTCTTACCAAATTTCATCTAGATTGGTGCAGCGGTTTTCCCGTGAAGAAGTAACAAACAGAGAGACAAGAGAGACAGAGTTACTTTCGCATTTACAATATTAGTTAGGATGATTATAGATATCGCCTTCGGCTCGTATGGTATAAGTAAAGGTTTGACTTGACACAGGAGAAGAAGATTGAAACAACAAATTTAGATAGAAATCTATACTTATAAAACAGTACCGTGACTGACTGACTGACAGACTGACTGACAGACAATGCACAGCCTAAACCACTGAACCTAGAGACTTGAAATTTGGCAAACATATACCTTGAGTATCCTAGAGGTGCACTAAGAAGGATTTTTCGAAATTCATTTCCTGGTGATTGATTTATTTGCCAAAACGCTTTTTTTCCGAAACTGTAAATATTTCAGGATTTATTTCAGAGCCATTTCGTAGAACCCTATAGGTTATATTATTATTATTATATTAGGTTTGTTTTATAAAAAATCTGAAAAATTTACAGTTTGTGAAAAAAAATCATTGTGGGAAATGAATCAGTTTGGCAAACATTAATATAGTGTGGAATATGTTAACTATGTAAACAAACCGTCATATTGAAATTTTCTCTGAATGATGAAATTGGGACAATCAACTTTTTTTTGCCACTCGTTGCCATGGAGATGTCCCCTGAGTCACAAGTCTAAAAAAAGATTTTCTAAGACACCACTCCTTATATGCCAACACCTTCATGCTTCATCTGCTAAGCATGCAAATCCTTTCGGGAGAGTGGGATCTTAGAAAACCATATTTTTGTTGTGTTACTCAGGGGACATCTCCATGGCAACGAGTGGCAAATAAAAGTTAATTGACCCACTATGGCGGCTTGTTTACATAGTTAGCAAGTTCCATAGAATGACACTTTAAACCATTCCATGGTTCTCCAGTGAGCCGGGAACAAGCCCCTGCTTAGCGATGTTACGAGTCGACCCTTTTCCAACTCGGATAACTCGAGTTGATTCGAATCAGAATACGACTTGACTCGACTCGGATCAACCGAATGGCGTTCGCCCAGTCCGCGAGTCGGCGAGTCGAATCGAGTTCGGCATATTCGAGTTGGTGTGGCTCGGCCCGTATACGAGTCGCCGAGTTGGCGACTCGCAACTCGCATTCGTATTCGTATCAAGCCGAGTCGTTCGAGTTGGGTGCGCGTTGCGGTTGCGCGATTCGAACCGGCGAGTGGAGCCGGCAAGTCGAGTTGATTCGAGTTGCGAAGGAACTTGATTCGAATCAACTCGCATAGTGATTCGAATCAGACCATTCGACTCGCCCATCGCTACCCCTGCTCACCCTCATAGTCCTTCCCGTCTTTGTCCTTGACGTAGTACCCATTGTCAGTAGCGTCCTCGTGCAAGAAGTAGCCGGCTTCGCGCTTGATGTGCGGGTCGATGATAACGACCAGCTTGCGGCCCTTGGCCGTTAGGTTGGCCACCATTTCGGCAGGGTGGGGGAACTTCTCGGCGTCCCATGTGAAGTACCTGAGATGTTGAGAAAGAAATGTTTATTTGGTGTGTAACAGTACAAAAAATCATCTGCGTAGATTTCGGTTATCGCTATCAAGCAGGAACTATACAATTTAGCATTTTATATTATCTGCGTAAATTTCGGTTATCGCTATCAAGCGGGAACTATACAATTTTCCTGAATAAAAAGTAGCCTATATTATTCCTCAATGTTCAAACTATCTTGTTGCCAAATTTCATCTAGATTGGTGCAGCCGTTTTTCCGTGTAGAGATAACCGGCGACCTTCTCGCATGCTAAATTAATACGATTGAAACAAAAAAAAATCATCACACACATAAATGTAATAAATGCTTTCTTTCTTTCATTAAAAAACACAATCAATGAATTAAATTCAAATAAATTAAAAACAGTAAAATTAATTTCAAGTTACACTTACGTTTGACGATCTTTTTGTGAATCCCTTATTTTATTTTTTTATTTAAAATATAATACAATTGTTAACAAGAAATAAGGTAAATAAGGATAATAATAAAAAAAACCGTGATAGCCTAGTGGTTCCACCTATGGCCTCTCAAGCAGAGGCTCGTGGGTTCAAACCCCGGCTCGCACCTCGTGAGTGTTTCGGAATTTATGTGCGAAATTACATTCGTAATTTATCATGAACTTTTCGGTGAAGGAAAACATCGTAAGGGAACATGCACACTCCTGCAATTCAATGGTGTGTGTGAAGTTCCCAATCAGCACTGGGCCCGCGTGGGAACTGTAGCCCAAGCCCTCTCATTCTGAGAGGGGGCCTGTGCCCAGCAGTGGGACATAAATAGGCCCTATACATCTCCTGCTCAATTAAAACGTGCCAGTAAAGTAAAGTTTCTGGTTTTGCTGTTCTAATAATTGTTTATTACACTTGTTTCTAAAATACGGTTTTTTTTCTCTTTATTCTTTAATGATCTCTAGGCTTCTTTCTGTAATTCGTATTGTAAGAGCTAATGTAACTTGTTTTTAGAAAAAAATACTCTGTGCCAAGTTTCTTGCCTCGCATTCTTCATGGCAATCATGGTCTTTCCAAAAGCGCTGGTAGACTCAAAAAAAAAGACGTGAAAGAACATTCAACTGCCTATTTACAAATAAATAAATATCGTGGTACAATTTACACCAATTGACCTAGTCCCAAACTAGGCAAAGCCTGTACTATGGGTACTAGACAACGGATAAACATACTTATTATTATTATTATTATTATTATTATATAGATAAATACATAATACATACATATTAAACATCCAAGACCCGAGAACAAACATTCGTATTCATCATACAAACATCTGTCCCGACCGGGGATCGAACCCGGGATGTCAAGCTTCATAGTCAGGGTCTCTAACCACTAGGCTATCTGGTCGTCAATTTGCTGAACAAAATTTAGAACTTTGATGATGAATGTAATAACTACCAACAACCGACGGCGGGTACTCACTTCTTGCGCTCGGTGTACTCGATGTCGAGCCACAGCACGTCTGCCGGGATGTCGTGCGCGTCAAAGTTCTGTAATGTAATAACTACCAACAACCGACGGCGGGTACTCACTTCTTGCGCTCGGTGTACTCGATGTCGAGCCACAGCACGTCTGCCGGGATGTCGTGCGCGTCAAAGTTCTGTAATGTAATAACTACCAACAACCGACGGCGGGTACTCACTTCTTGCGCTCGGTGTACTCGATGTCGAGCCACAGCACGTCTGCCGGGATGTCGTGCGCGTCAAAGTTCTGTAATGTAATAACTACCAACAACCGACGGCGGGTACTCACTTCTTGCGCTCGGTGTACTCGATGTCGAGCCACAGCACGTCTGCCGGGATGTCGTGCGCGTCAAAGTTCTGTAATGTAATAACTACCAACAACCGACGGCGGGTACTCACTTCTTGCGCTCGGTGTACTCGATGTCGAGCCACAGCACGTCTGCCGGGATGTCGTGCGCGTCAAAGTTCTGTAATGTAATAACTACCAACAACCGACGGCGGGTACTCACTTCTTGCGCTCGGTGTACTCGATGTCGAGCCACAGCACGTCTGCCGGGATGTCGTGCGCGTCAAAGTTCTGTAATGTAATAACTACCAACAACCGACGGCGGGTACTCACTTCTTGCGCTCGGTGTACTCGATGTCGAGCCACAGCACGTCTGCCGGGATGTCGTGCGCGTCAAAGTTCTGTAATGTAATAACTACCAACAACCGACGGCGGGTACTCACTTCTTGCGCTCGGTGTACTCGATGTCGAGCCACAGCACGTCTGCCGGGATGTCGTGCGCGTCAAAGTTCTGTAATGTAATAACTACCAACAACCGACGGCGGGTACTCACTTCTTGCGCTCGGTGTACTCGATGTCGAGCCACAGCACGTCTGCCGGGATGTCGTGCGCGTCAAAGTTCTGTAATGTAATAACTACCAACAACCGACGGCGGGTACTCACTTCTTGCGCTCGGTGTACTCGATGTCGAGCCACAGCACGTCTGCCGGGATGTCGTGCGCGTCAAAGTTCTGTAATGTAATAACTACCAACAACCGACGGCGGGTACTCACTTCTTGCGCTCGGTGTACTCGATGTCGAGCCACAGCACGTCTGCCGGGATGTCGTGCGCGTCAAAGTTCTGTAATGTAATAACTACCAACAACCGACGGCGGGTACTCACTTCTTGCGCTCGGTGTACTCGATGTCGAGCCACAGCACGTCTGCCGGGATGTCGTGCGCGTCAAAGTTCTGTAATGTAATAACTACCAACAACCGACGGCGGGTACTCACTTCTTGCGCTCGGTGTACTCGATGTCGAGCCACAGCACGTCTGCCGGGATGTCGTGCGCGTCAAAGTTCTCGTCCACAGAGCGCACGTCGTTCTCGTCATTGTAATTCCAGCGGCACTGGTGGTAGGCTAGAGAGAATTTCTGGAAAAAAAACGCATCTTGATTATTATTTTTAGGGTTCCGTACCTCAAAAGGAAAAAACAAAACCCTTTGCTATCCGTCTGTCTGTCTGTCAAGACCCTTTTTCTCTGGAACGCGTGGAGGTAGCAGGCTGAAATTTATATTAAATATATAAAGCAATGACCTTAACCTCTCGACTTGACCGTCACACTACGAATGAAATGTCGTACTCTGTACGCCACGGCACAAACCGTCTATTAGACAAATAGGAATCTTATCATAAGTCGTAGAAGGATTTGTTTCGAATGGAATGTTGGTCATGTATTGATGACGTTGGCGTGTGAGCCTTTTCATTGGTTGTCACGTCTAAATGACTGTGGCGGTCAAAAGGTTAATTTGCCATTCACAACTATGACGTAGCGGTCCGAATTGTACTTTATTGACGTGAGCACAAGAATTCATCACTATTTATCCGCGTTTTATGTTAATAAATTCGATTTGGACTGGTAACTTGGTAGTAGTTATTTGACAATTGCTTGACATTGACAGTTCAGTGGCAGTTTTACGATTCACCACAGATTAAAAATGACCAAAAACAGGTTCTCAACATACGCATACTGTCTAAGCAGATGTGTGGAATAGCTAGACACAACTCTGACGTCGTCAGCCAAAATAATTTCAATAATTAATTTAAAAATAAAATAATTAAATTGGTTCTTATAATTGATTTTCCTGTACAATAAAAATATAAAACCATAGGTATTTTTTTAGACGACCCCAATTACTTTCTGCTTGGTGCAACAATCTACTATTGAATAAGTGAGATACATTGTAACTTACAGGGGGCAGAGGCGCGACGCCGGTGAGCCGCGTGTACTGCCGGAACACATCCTTGGGCCGCGGCCCGAGGAACACGAACACGTCCACGATGCCGGACTCGCTCATGAATCTGGACAGGAAAAAAAAACATGGAACAATTGACACCAATTGACCTAGTCCCAAACTGGGCAAAGCCTGTACTATGGGTACTAGACAACGGATAAACATACTTATATAGATAAATACATATTAAAAAACCAAGACTCGAGAATAAACATTCGTGTCTATACCTATAAAACAGTACCGTGACTGACTGACAGACAACGCACAGCCTAAACCTCTGCACTTAGAAACTTGAAATTTGGCAAACATGTACCTTGAATATCCTAGATGTGCACTAAGAAGGGATTTTTCGAAATTCAAACGGGATAGGGAACTAGCCCATTGTGAAATATTTCACGGAGGCAAAGCTATGAATCATAAGCTAGTTCATCATACAAACATCTGCCCTGACCGGGGATCAAACCCGGGACCTCAAGCCACATAGTCAGGGTCTCTAACCACTAGGCTATCCGGTCGTCAAACGTCAAAAAAATGCAACATTCATATAATTTTGTAGTAGTCCTGTAGTGGGAAAGCCATACTGTCCTGCCGTGTTGTACTGGGACATATTTTTCGTGAATTTCGTACTAGACCGAAAGTCCATGGTGTTAGTGAAATGGCGTAGGAACCATACGGATATGGATATGAAAAACACTTGAATTACCTTTCTTAAGTAAATATACATTTTAAAAACCCATGCTTGACGACTCACACCGTCCTCGCTGAGCGGGATAGTTGGACGATCGAAGATTGTCGAGACATGTAGAGCGACATACAATGACAATGCAAAGAAAAATCCGTTAAGCAGCTGGACTTGAACCAGCAACCTCGGTAATCCGTACCACGCTCCACCAATTAAGCTATACTTAACGTTGGTGTACCTAACGAATTTTTCAATGCCTTGTGTCATATTTTTATTTGGAAGATCTCTCCTCAGCGCCATCTATGAGTAGCTTAATCAAACTTGTATGTAGAGCGATTAAGCCCCTATTTCACCAACTTTACAATTGTCAGTTTTCAATGACAGTTCGATGCCAATTGCTACTTGAAGAGCTTTTGTTTTAGCGTGCTTCGTACTGGCCAAGAAATGTAGTTCGAAATATCATGACAAACCGACAGTTGTAAAGTTGGTGAAATAAAGCAGATGATAGCATTGTCTATACCTATAATATAAAACAGTACGGTGACTGACTGACCGACAACGCACAGCCTATAAACCACATGACCTAGAGACTTGAAATTTGGCAAATATATACCTGGAGTATCCTAGAGGTGCACTAAGAGGGGATTTTTCTAAATTCCCACGGGATAGGGAACTAGCCTATTTTTAAATGTTTCACGGAGGCAAATCCGCGAGGCATAAGCTACTATTAGATACAATGCCATTGTGATTGCTGCTAAGTGGATGAGCTCAGTTCAAAAAAAATTGTGGCTATACTTTTAGATAATAATTATAAAACATAATTTTAATTCATATATAAAACTAGATTAAGAATAATTTGTACGCCAGAAATGGCTGGATGGCTGTGCTCATATTGTATTTGGTCTGCCACCATGCTGCGACCCATTAATCGGTCGCGTCCGCCGAGTACCGACCGGGCGTCCACGCGCCGCGCCTGGGCGCCGGTGACGAGGCTGACGAGCGCGGCCACGACGGTGCCGTCGGCATGGTTCAGCACGTCCACCCACGTCTCCGCCGAGTTGTGCCAGAACACGCCCGCCGTGCGCTTGGCGCTGTGGCCCAACAACAGGTAAAGCTCAATCGTGTGTAAACAATACTGCTTTGTCTACACGCATATCATAAGTCCTCTATAGTGGGTTCAGGAACCGTAGAAAATGACCACGACGACTGCTCGCCGCCAGCCACCACAGGAGGTCCAGAAGTAAAGTAATAGTCATTACGACATCGGATTCGATGCTTTCCGCGAGGCTTTTCGATATCGAATTCTATGTTTCGAATTTGACAACCAACGTAATTCACAATCATAGTGAAATGAAACGGATCACTCACGTATAAGTTCAGTCCGACATGTATAATTAATAATGTTAAATATTTTTTTTTACAAAAAAAAACAGTTTACGAAACGTCAGCTCGGTATGTTAGTCTATGATTAAAAAATTCGTGACAAGTATGGGTATGATATATGCCTTCGACTTCTGAACCCATCTTAGAGTACTTATAATATGTGTGTAGATAAAGTAATGTATGCAACTCCACATAATTAGGCCTTAAAACACTCATTATGTAGCAGTTGCATAAACTACTATTATGCAACTCTTACACAATGAAGGCCCTTAAAACACGGGTGTGTTTTTATGAAACGAGCCGAAGACAAGTTTAATAATAGGTGATCGAATGTTTTAAGGCCTAATGATGTAGAATTGCATACATTACTTTATCTACACACATATTATAAGTACTCTAAGATGGGTTCAGAAGCCGAAGGTATATTATACCCATACCTGTCACGAATTTGACTGTATTTTTTAAATCATAGAAAAACAGTGTTTTTTTGTGTTGTAAATTATGTTGGTTTTTGAAGAGGTTTCAAATTCGAAACTCTTAACGACATCGAATTCGATATCGCAAAGTCATTGCGACATCGAACTCGATGTCATTACTGCTCACAGCAGTAATGAAAAGCTGGTCACTTTCTACGGTTTCTGAACCCATTATAGAGGACTTATGATATGTGTGTAGATAAAAGACATTTATTCAATTGTTTGTAGGTATACAGCTTAAATTAGTGTCTAATAAAATTATTTTGACAGCAAAAATGATACAGTAAAACAAGGCTTTTAGGCTAATAACCTTTAATTAAGTACTCATTTATTTCACTTATTCCAATATACTGTTTAATATAGTCTTCACGTACATACATACAGACACGCCTGTTTCCCGGAGAGGTAGGCAGAGACCACGGATTACGTAGATCGTACGTAGGTAGGAGGATTTGCTACGATCCTGACATACAACCATTATATATAGTCTTCACGTAACGATCAAAATACTAAATAAATAATAAATATCATGGGACAAATTGACACCAATTGATCTAGTCCCAAACTAGGCAAAGCCTGTACAATGGGTACTAGACAACGGATAAACATACTTATATACATATTAAACATCCAAGACCCGAGAACAAACATTCGTATTCATCATACAAACATCTGCCCCGACCGGGATTCGAACCCGGGACCTCAAGCTTCATAGTCAGGGTCTCTAACCACTAGTACACATTGGTTCCCGGAGCGCTTACCTGTGCGCGTACATGACCGGCACGGCGCCGTACAGCGCCATCCGGCTGTCCAGCTCGTACTCGAACACGTCCAGGTTGTACAGCCGGTACGGCTCGCCGAACGACGTCGTGCGCAGGGAGAACTTGTCGGTGTGCTCGGGGATGCCTGGGTGAAAAAAAAATGCTCACTTTGTAAAGTTGTATTTGTCGCACTGGTGCTTTTTACTTTTCCAAGACGCCGGTGGAGGACGCTCGCGCCCCCCCCCCCCCCCCCGCCTGCCGCCGCGGGCGCTGGCGGGGGGGGAAAGGGAAGCTGATACCGGACTCACCGCCTCATTGTATTGTTTTCGCAAATGTATCAAAAAACGACGTATGGCACATGTGCGGAAGTCTCGGGACGAGTGAAAATTGTACTTTTGTAGTGGCTAGAGAAAGTAGAATTTTACGCACTAGTGCTTTTTACTTTTCCTAGGTGTCTGTGGCGGAAGGCGGAGGAGTCAGCCCCGGCGGGGGATAGGAAAGTTCGCGCCTGCTCACCGCCTCTGGTTTCATTATCATTTTATCGCAAATGTAATTAAGAAACATCGTTTCGTACAGTCAGCGTCATATATATGGTGACATCCAAAGTGATCAAATAGTTCGGTACACCATACAAATCGTATGCTGTACCGAACTATTTGAGTACACGTTGCGGAAGTGTCACTTCCACTCGTCCCGAGTCAAGACCCGCGCCTCACGGCTCGAGCCTACACCTCGGGACTCGTGCAAAATGTCATACTTTCCGCAATTATATCGACGGTCTACAATTGACGGAGTAATCGATATACATACATAAAAAAAATAGAGTGGAACGTTGAACCTCCTCCTTTTTTTAAGTCGGTTAATAAAAACCGTATTACCATAGACTTGGTCGGCGTCCGGGAACGCCACGTCGAGCGAGACCGCCTCGTCGCCGCGCGGCCGGCTGTCGTGGTGCGACTTGAAGCTCTCGCCGCGCGCCTCGCCCTCCTGCGGGGAACACGACATGCCCAGCTATGGATAATTATATCTATGGAGGCGTAACTGAGCCCAAAAAATTGCTCCACCAAATAGGTGCCGCTGTGGGCAGGGAAAAATATATGAACATCAGCCGTGACATTCGTGACGTGAGGGCTTGTGTCACGGGAGTTTCGATTGTGAATATTATTATGTTTTACGTAATTTGATATTTTGCAAATATGCCATTGTATCGTGCAGTGGTATAGAAACCATAAGGCTATGAAAAACATTAGAATTTTCCTGAGTAAGTAAATACTTCCCATACTTCATGACACACCGTCATGGCTGAGCGGGATAGTTCGATGGTTCGACCGAACATTATCGAGAAATACCGAGCGCAGCCGACGCATGTCGCCTCTCATTGGCGAGCTGTGAGTGCGATTTTCGATGCGCGAGTGTCGTGAGCACGTGCGTCGTAGTTGTGCATGTTTAACCGAGACGTTTATATACACTCGAGCTGCAGGCGAGGGTGAATAGTTAAGTCGAGGGTAAAATGGGTTTTATGAATGAGTTAGCTTATCACATCGATTGCGAGGAAAATAAACAGTAGCCAAATTTATTGCAAACTATAACCCGCCATCTTGGATCCGAAAAATAATCTCAAATTCGAGCTCACCGCTACCAAATTACATGATATCTACTAAACCCACGACTTTATTTACATTACCATAAGAGCTGTCACTGCATGTGTCAAAGGCACAACTATCTTGTAACATCGAGCACTTCTTATACAATACAAATATTCTTTATTGAAAACCACAAAACAGTACAAGGAGATTACAGAAAAACAGGTATGGTAGACAATGGGCGGTCTTATCGCTTAAAAGAATTCTTCTCATAATTAGCCCTGCGGCATTTCCTGCTCAACTACTCTATAAACTTATTCCCTAGACAAACAAACATACAGTTCCTCACTAATAGCAATTAACAAATACCTAATTAGATGATATAAACGTCACTGTATCTGATTTAGTGGCCAGCACGATTCAACCTCCTGACCTGTAGCCTGGCTCATTAAATGCTAATAAATAAACAAAACCAAGATAATGCTTTAGTGATATACTCGCGCTAGTATATGTAACTTAAGTGTCAGTGGGCGGGGCACATAGCTCGCAGAACTGATGGCCGATGGGGTCAGAAAGTTCTCGAATGGCGGGCGCGGACCGGGAGACTAGCTGTCGGTAGACCTCCAACAAGATGGAGCGACGACCTGGTAAAGATCGCGGGACCGCGGTGGATGCGGAAAGCACAAGACCGGTCAGAGTGGAGAGCCGCGGGGGAGGCCGCCGTCCAGCAGTGGACGTCAATCGGCTGACATGATGATGATGACGATGATGAGTATATGTATTTAGAACTTAGTAGAGTGAACTGCAAGTATGTGTCATTAACCACCTAACAATAATAAGGAATAACCTATTTTAATAACAGGAAACTACTGTGAGACTCAATCATAGTGCAATAAACGGATCCCTCATGGATCCCTCACATATATCAATTGAGTATAGTCCGAAACATGTCAGTCTACACTAGTAGACTAGTCAGACATCATCATCATCATCATCATCCAGGCTAGACCTACACACGTACAGACACACGTGACACACGTGACGCGCCGTGCGTGTGCGTGGGACTGACATACGTGAGTGATCCGTTTATTTCGTTATGATTGAATGTCAAAGTAGTATTTAATTAATTTCGAATAATTTAGATTTATATTCCGTTTTTCGCTACTTACTTTAACATCCTATAAATATTTGCTACCGATAAACAATCATTAATTTACCTTAAATACTTCATATGTATTGAAATTGTTATTGTTACGTTCGGCAGATAAATATTACGCGAAAATAATCCACTATCAAGGTCGTTGAACTTTGATACACTCGTCCCATCAGACCTTTTCTTTTGTTCAATCGCAGAAACAATATTCCTTCTCATTCCTCTTCAGAAACGATAAAACTGCCGAGGCAGGCCTAAGTTTAAAAACATTTCTATAGAGGATTTTGTTTACAATCATCTTTAGCGTACTTAAGACATATGCCATTCATTATTAAAAAAACGTCACTCAAGCCTCCATTAGTTAAAATAACTTCAACTTTTTTGTTAATGGCCACCGGTCGGTCGCTTTAGGTTCGCAACCATTACTAAAAAAATGAAATAAATAAATCAAATATTTAGTCAAAATAGGTTTTGTCTTCTTCTTATTAACGGAAATGTCATGTGACAAAAAATTACAAACGAACTTTAACGGCATTTTAAGTTAAAATAGGTTTATGAATAATAGGGTTAGTCTTTAATTATGTGTTGAAATATGAAACGATTACTTCAAATATTGAACGAGACGAGAGTGCGGCAAAAGTATTGTAAGTTGAACGAGTTTGCTGCACGTGTAAACATATCTGAAGGATTTATAGGTACTAGTAACCGATCGATAAATAAGAACACGCTATCAGTCACGTAAAATGATAAGACTCAAGATCAATGCCGGGACGATCTCGATGTGTCAATCGGTCAATGATGATAAAGGATCACGTAAAACCGAAAACAATGATTTGATGGAATAAAAATATATTCGAGTGGCTAATATTTTTGATTTGCGAATATTTTGTGGTTGAGTTATCTATAATCTGTATCTCTTTTAGATTTGAAAGATCAGTTTTTTGAAAAATAACAGTACGCTTATGTACATATGACTAGTCAAGCAAGTCTGTTTCATAGGTGGACACCGCTCGCTGTGAAGTTTTTTCGAAAAAAACGTGAATGATGAAAATGATAAAAAACAAGTGAATTGCCAGTATAAGATGAATATCACAAATGTTTTATAAAAAAAATAACAAGTACTAAAATTAGACAGAAATGACAAAAGACAAACAAACAAGGAGGTACTACAACAATAAGCATAGTTGGGTAGAATTCATTAAGTATTATTTGCCTTCATATTTTATATACTTATTGACTGGGGACACGTAAAAAACCTAATCAACTTAGAAAAGTTGAAAAACCCCCGACATTAACATTTCAAATTTCAATATCTCAAAAACAGCTCAACCGATCTTAATGAAACTTAGCTAAGAACCATTTCGATTAAAATACCGTATCAAAAGAGGTCTATCTGATTGGGAGCTATGATTCAGGGGAGTACGAGACGCGGATTTCAACGAATGTGATAGGTTGAACCTGTGAGCCTCCGCTCTGCTCCGCCTAAATAGAAAGTCACCCTTACACAGGCATAAGTCCCAACTCCATCCTGAAAACTGTGGCGGCGAGGCATGACTCCAGGTGCTGATTGGCAGAAGATAGAAGTCTCCAGACCGTTGTTTGCTTTGTTTCAGTTTGTTTGTTTGTTGTATACTAACCCTTGCTTACTAACCAATTTTGAAGCTTTTCCTGACTCATTTTAAATAAATAAATAAACAAGTTTAGACCATATCACAACTATCACAAGGACAGTCGGCATCCCAATTTTTTAGGGTTCCATTAATCTAGAAAATTACCGAATCCTACCCAACTAAACCTTTTCGACGCCAACGGCTCATATATCAGCACAGCAGGTT
Organism: Clepsis dumicolana; assembly: GCA_963691665.1. NCBI lineage: Eukaryota > Metazoa > Arthropoda > Insecta > Lepidoptera > Tortricidae > Clepsis > Clepsis dumicolana. The sequence continues at coordinate 3,204,108 of OY829529.1, forward strand.
CAACGCCAACGACTAATATATGAGTCACAAGAAGGATAGCATTTGGTTTCTTGCAAGAAAACGCTTCGGCATTTGAACGAATGCTTTGACATTTTTTTTAATGGCTTTCACCCCTTGCTCTTTTTGCAAGGAGTATTTTGCCAATGCCAGCGTTTAGACATTACACACGTGAAAAGATTGTTCGGTTTAGGGATTCTAAACATTTTGGGAAGGAACAGACGGGTGACCTAAAACAAATAACATAAAGTTACGGACGGCACAGACAACAAAAGACGATTGTACAAGTAATTATTTTTCTGGAAGTGGAAGGTACAAAGGAAAGAGAAAAAAAAGGAGTCACAAGAAGGATAGCATTTGGTTTCTTACAAGAAAAACGGTTTGGCGTATGAAGGAGTGCTTTCACATTTGTCTTGGCGTCGAAATGGTTAAACGTCACAAAACACTCACGTCCCCCTCCTCCCCGTCCTCCTTAACCTTCAGCGGCTCGACGAACAGCTGATTGTTGGCGTTGAGCACCACCGCGGCATCCCCGTTGAGGTCAACGAACTCGAACTTGAGTGGTTCCGCCGTGATCAGGACCTTGTGACCTTGGCTGTTGGCGACGGTCACGACGCCCTTCTCGTTGGAGACCAGCTTCAGGCTGGAAGGAATTGGGAAGTGTCACTCACGTGTGTAAAGTCGGGGTGGGCGACACGTTTCGAATCAATCAGTGACCCGTTTTTAGTGTCAGTAATACAGTCAGCAGCAATAGTTGCTAAGCAATCGAATCGCTTACAATGATCTAAGCACAGCTCTATTGTTATAGACATAAGAGCTTGTGCAGATCATTGTGACCACTTCGGTTGCTTAGCAACTATTGCTGCTGACTGTAAAACATGATTGAAATGTCAAGGCAATTGACAACATTTCATATTTTTCACACCTGGAAATTAATATAAGTATCGAAAGGGCTTTGGCTCCTGAACACACCACTATCTTTATAAAAATTTAATATTACTTATTTTTTTAAATACAAGAGAATAAAATAAAATTACCAATTCTACCAAAACTACGCAAGAATGGGTGTAATACCTTTGCCTTTTTCAAACAAACCACAAGCACAACAATAATTTGACATGATACATATTATGTTTGACAATGTCAGATTTGACATCTTGGGTTTTGTTTTTTTGATCGTGACAAGACAAAGGCAATTGATCCATCCTAGCGTAGCCTAGCGTAGCCTAGCGTAGCGTAGCGTAGCCTATTGGAATAAGTACCTTTTAATAAATTAATAATAAATTAATTACAAATCCTAATGAAAATTCAAAATCGTAAGTTTGCTCCTCTTTCTAAGTAGATTGCAGACAATTAATCAAATTATAGTCTCAAAAATATGAAATGTTGTCAATTGACTATTTTGCATTCTTAAAGTGAATGAAAACCGTTTTGTGGCAATATTGACAGGAATTATGGACATTCTTTGAATGTTACAAACACAACACAATATTTGAGACACAAACAATACTTGATTCACTCGTCGTTCGTAACTCAATGGAAGCTGTTGTGTACAGCATTCACGATCACTTTTCTTAAACAATAATAGCAAATTGACCTCTATACTGCTAGTGACATAACTTAAAATTCAATAATCAAGTTTTGGGTACTGCAACACGCCGAGCGCTGCGCCTACCAGTTACTGCACAAATAAAAAAGGTACGCTACACAGTATACGCAAAAAATACAGATGTCTTATGGAAAAACAATGTATTCACCACAGAAAAAAGATACTCATCCCAACCAGAACTAACTGGTGACAATGAAGTCATTACTCATGTCACAACGAGAAAACGCAAACCAAATCCTGAGATGCAAGAGTTCATATCCTTTCAACAAGAAATTGGGGATAGACTGGATGATTTCAAAAAAACTCAAGAGACTCAAACGAAGAAACTACAGGAGTCTGTCGATGAGTTGCACGCTCAAAATAAAGAAATCATTAAAACGAACTCAAATATTGAGCAAATTCTTCTCCATACAACATCCTTGTATGAGGACCTAAAACAAAAATATGATAACTTAACCGTTGGACATAACGAAGCTCTTCTCAAAATTAGTGTGCTTGAAGAACAAATTGAGGACATACAACGAAACCAGCGTATTACCACCCTGGAGATAAGAAATATCCCAGAAGAAGAAAACGAAAACCTGGACGAAGTACTTGAAAAGATACATACCTCTCTAGAGATCCCTGCCTCTAATGAACATGTCAAACAAATCAGACGCATCAAAAGTAGCCATAAGATTATTGTAGTTGAATACACAAACCTACGAACAAGTTTGAGAGTAATGAAAGCACTGAAGGCCTATAATAAAGCTCACAATGAAGACAAGTTTAATACAAAATGTCTTGATCTGCCGGGAGAAAAATGTCCGATCTTCATAGGAGAATCACTAACACCTGCAGCTAGGAAACTGCACTATCTTGCCCGTGGACTGCGTAAGGATCATGGCTATCAACGTTGTTGGACATCAATGGGACGCGTGTATGTCAAGTATGGGGAAGGTGCCTCAGTCATTCATATAAAGTCGGCCCAACAAGTGGAAACGCTGAAAGGATTACCCATGGCTCAACAAATTGAAGTCCCGAAAGGACCAACCACGGATGAAAACTGACTCACCGTCTGTTGTACAGCACATGTTTACAGTCATGACAAAATTTCTTATGTTCCTATGAACTCTTACGAAAACAAATCTCACATACTAAATGTCTCATGTAAGTTAACTTTATACTCAGGTTTTATACCTTAAGTAGCCTTTTATACGCCCAGTTCGAGCTTCTAAAGAAGCTAAAAACCAAGCCCTTTGAAGAAAATTTTGGCACAGCCCTAGTTACAGTATTACCCAGGTTATCACAAATCAGCCTAAATTTTAACATTCCATGATGAAATCTTCTGATTAATAGATTCTTCATGGATGAAAGGTGCCTTTCAGCACAGGTATTCAAATACTTAAAAAGAGGAACCACTACCAACCACTGTTAGACATTGTACATTTTGTTACCTGAATAAATATTTTGTATTTTTATATTGGATACTCACCTGTCACCCTTAGGTTCTCCATCTAAAGCCAGCATGGTTCTGTAGCGCGGGTACAGAGGGTCAGCTTCGTCGAGCTCCACTCTGAAGGTGCCATCAACTAGCGCCGTCAGCTTGAGGGCATAATTCCACTGTTGGGAGTGAAAAAAAATTATATAAAGTATGTTGGTCAGATAAATCAGTTAAGAGCTCCATATGCAAAATCAGGTAGAACTTGGGCAAGAAGTTACAATTTCTAATAATTAGAATGATTTTGATTGAGAAATAATTATTGAGAAAATGTATTTATAACTTCATAGCTTTATCAAAAACGCAAAAACATCATTTACTGTGACAACTTAATCAGATAGGTACCTAAGATATGTTTTTTGTTGTTTGGAAGTTCAAATTAATTTTCAAAATAGTTAAAAGATAAAGATAAAGATAATTTATTTGCATAAACATGAGTTAATATTACATTACAAAGTTGTTCTAGTTGTTATAAGAGAGTATGTCATGTTTTGCCTTTCGGTGTACACATTATAATAAAAATATAGGTACACATTAGAAAATAACTACAGCAATTAGGCAGGCAGCAGTTACCTATGAAATTAAGTAATTAATAGCACTTTGTAGTTATTAGAAACCCAATGCATCACTAACATGAAGCCTCCTGAATATGTTTTGCCTGAACTTTGTGAAAGGACCCATTAGTTTCCTCTCTATCTAGAGGAGTCTAAGTCAGTTTTATCATAAAAAGTGTATTTGTGCATATAAACACATTGAAAAGGTGGTTTGGCAGTTGGCCAGCAACAGAATCCAAAATATAATTATAGACTGCAGAATTGACAAGAATATGATTACATGATCATGCTTGCATGTTGCATGGTCAAGAATTCTAACAAGAAAATAAATAAGTACTTACTTACCTAGAATATTTTTGACAATCGATTAAAAAGCCATTTTTTTATTTAAAGCCGAAATTACTTTTTACAGGCAAATCTTCAAGAAAAATACAATAGAAGTCAAGGTTGCATGTTTCGCCCATAAAGAAAATTAAATTAAGACTCAAATAAATATTACCAGAACAATCCTCTTCTCAGTGTCAGTGTCGACTGTGTTGACTTCGGCGGTGAGCACATTACCGTGCACTATAACGGTGTCCAAATTGAGCGAATATTGCGACTTCTCTGGCTTCAATGCCCTCAAACGCTTGCAGAATCCCGACTGCTCGCAAGTCTTGAAATTGTTCCTATCTACAGCCAACGAGCCAGCTAACGCCAGCGCGAAGACCAGAAGAAGCTCTAAAGTCTTCATTCTGTAACAGAACATGTACAAAAACGAACGCGATTAGATTTTAAAGGTGCACAAAGCCGGTGTCACTGACCATTACTTGCTTCCAAGGACTGATATACGATAATAACGAACTTACCTGGCCCGTTTGATCACTGTTAGCCCTTAAGATTTTGAAATGAATGCTCTAAATTGCTTCAGTAAGCAACCATTGCAGAAAGAACTCCGCTAATTTAATAAATTTAATAATTTTTGGAAGACCCGCACGCTCGAATTACGTGGAGAAAACTCGTTGTTTGACAGCAACGTAGACGTAGTGTTGCTTATTACAATTTGGCAAGCTTAGTCAAAATTTTAGAGGTGAGGTTGAAGAATAATTAGTATCTATAAGCTGAATAATTTAACTGCTCATGTTATTTTTATTTAATGAAATGCAGGTTTTCAAGCTAAAAAAGACAAGCGAATGTCGGGGGAAGGTAATTAAAACTTTTTATATGGCAAGTTTAGAAAGTCATTCACAGTATTGTTTACTTCAAATTAAGCTCTTTTGCCACAAACTGTTTGAAGAAATGAGATAAGAGAACTTTTACTATATTTTTTAGATTAATGATTGTAGCATATAAATGTATTATGCAAAATACACGGATATGTTCGAATTTCATAAGGTAATTGGAAGCGGAAACGGAGCTGTCACGTAGTCGCAGATGAAGTGTTGGTTGAGTATGAGTAAGTAACTGTCAGTTCAAAATTTATTATTTATTAAAATTCCCACAGCTGTACCCTTCAATTTTCAATTTCATTTCATATTCCTTTGGAAAGCTTTAAATTTATCTTTCCTTTGACCATGTCCGATCACATGTTCGAGTAGTTTTAGTCAACTGCAATTACTTTTATGTAATAGCTTTTACATAGCTTTTTTTGTGTTTCTTATGTTTAAGCTGGTGGCCTTGTAGCCAATGCTTTTTATTAATTAAAAAAAAAATAAGTAACTGTCACACACACTGTCAGAAATGTTATCATCGCCGGTTTATCGCGCATATTTTTCTTGCGTTCACCTTCCACGTCAAATACTGCCTATAATTCAACACCAAAGCCACCGCTCATCTTCTCTAAAGAATATGACGTCACCGGCGAAATGGAAAGTCGAGAAAAACAAGCTTTTGAACATGCCAATCGAAGAGAGAAGAAAACTTTACAAATCGGGTGACTATGTAACTCTGCATAAAGTTCAGCCCTGGAATAAATATTTAATCAACAACAAGGGTATTGAGGCCAAAAAGCATATTCTTGAAGATCTAGAGGTCTTTAAAAAAATCAAGCTTAATCCAGAGATGAACAAAGATCTGAGTGAAAAAGTGTCTATTTTTAAAGGGGATATTACAAAACTGGAGGTAGGTTTCATTGCCAATCTCTAGATTATGTTAAATTGACACTTTCATTGCCTAGTGACACTTTTTGTACATGTTATAATTTTGTATAACTATTTTATTTAACATAAATATTGTGTACCTATATTATAATTAATTGTTTTGTATATTTTCAGGTTGATGCCATAGTGAATGCAGCGAATTCTCTACTGAAAGCTGGCGGAGGAGTTGACGGTGCCATACACAGAGCCGCTGGTCCATTACTACAGGTTTGTGGAACCTCTGCCATAATCTCAGAAATATTGTCTGAAGTAAAATAGACTAGTCCTAGTAAGCAGTCTCTTTTGTATTTTATTTATTAAGAAAAAGTAAATTAGTTACAATTTTTTATTTCTTTATTCCAATATCATAATGATGTTACTTTTACTTAAGTAAAACTATAACTTCCTGGCACTAAGCTCAGATTTATATTTTAATCTGTAATTAACTATGTGTGTCAGAACATCAAGATTAGTCTAGATTTAGTTTGTTTACCACTATATTACTTCCAAAAGAGGCATATAATTAGCATATCTATACAAATGCAAATGCTATGATATCATTGGGAAGCCCTTGTTTATTAGTTTCTTTGTCAATGTCAAATGCATGTAATTAACTACGAGACGACGGGTTTGGTCGATGCTAGGAATGCTTGGCTAATGGCTTGTCCGGGTGAAAATCCTCCCGCTTATCCAAATTTCCAACGGAGCTGGGATGACACACTATCCAAATTTACTTATTCTAATATTCTCAGTTCCAGTTCAGGCCCAGACCGCGCAAGGCTTTTGGCTGTGGCAAGAAAGGAATCCGGTGACTGGCTTCATGCTTATCCTTCCGTTAACACCGGAACCTTTCTTGAGCCTGAAACACTGAGAATTGCAGTCGGGCTAAGACTGGGTGTTGCGCTGTGTTCACCACACCGTTGCCTCTGTGGCACCAATGTGGACGAAACGGGACACCATGGTCTTTCCTGTCAAAAGAGCGCCGGCCGTTTCTCCCGTCATGCCGCGCTCAATGACATAATCCGCCGGGCTCTTGCCTCTGCGAACGTGCCGGCCATTTTGGAGCCAAGCGGCATTGCCCGCGACGATGGCAAAAGGCCGGACGGTATGTCTCTGATTCCCTGGAGAATGGGTAGGGTTCTGGTTTGGGATGCGACCTGTGTCGATACAGTAGCACCCTCACATCTCCAGGGAACCACACAAAAAGCTGGTGCGGCGGCAGAAACGGCTGAAAATAGAAAAAAATCTAAGTATCAATCTCTCGGTCCGAATTATAATTTTGTTCCTGTCGGGTTTGAAACTTTGGGTCCATGGGGTCCCAGCGCTTACAAGCTTATTTCTGAGTTACAAAAGCGCTTAGTTGATGCAACTTGTGACCAAAGGGCTGGCAGTTTTCTCTCTCAAAGAATCAGCATCGCTATTCAGCGAGGCAACGCTGCCAGCCTTTTGGGCACTATGCCACGGGGGCCTTATTTAGATTTAATTTAGTTTTAAGTTGTAGTTTATTTAGTTTAAGCTTAGATTTAATGTCATTGTAAATTGCTTTTATTATGTAAATAAAGTAGTATTTGTCCAAAAAAAAAAAAAAAAAATGCATGTTATGAATTTTAATTGAGCTAATAATACATATTTTTCTTTCCTTCAGCTTATCTCTGTGCTACAGATAATAAAAAACCCAATATCATATTTTTATTGTTGCACGATTTGGTTTTTATTTAGAGGAAGTAATTAATTTTGGGTAAAACGATTTTATCTAAGCAAATAACATTTTAATTACATTGAAATAATTTTATTATTTCAGCAAGAAAATAACACACTTGGTGGCTGTCCAACAGGAGATGCTAAAGTCACAGGTGGCTATGACTTGCCTGCCAGGTGTAAGTGTCCATATCACAGTAATATTAATTTCATAAACATTATTAATAATCTGGTTTGAAATGATTAAAATTGACTTAAGACTCTCCAACTTTAAAGTTCGAATATAATTTAATTTAGAACATTTGTACTGGAATCTATGAAAATAATCGATTTATTGATTATTTTTGTTTTTATTTTTATGAAACATTCATAGTATGAAATTCAACATACAATGACAATGCAAAGAAAAATCTGTTAAGCAACTGGACATGAACCAGCAACCTCAGTAACAAGCAACACAGGTGCACCTAACAAACTTTTCAATGCATTGTGTCATATTTTTTTATTTGGAAGATCTCTCCGCAACGCCATCTATGAGCAGCTTAATCAAGCGGCTCACCCATTAAGGAACTTCTACAGTTACATATTAGTGGCTAGAGATGGAGCTATTTTCTAAATCAATGAAAATAATTGATTTATTGATTATTTTTGTTTTTATTTTTATGAAACATAGTATGAAATTCAACATACAATGACAATGCAAGGAAAAATCTGTTAAGCAGCTGGACTAATAATGGTAAATGACGAATGATGATGATGGATAATGATGGTAATGGTAATGCTAGATGGCTGGTTAATGTTAAATTCAACATGTTTTTTCAGATGTCATTCACACAGTAGGCCCTCAGAACGGATCAGCACCAGCTCTCAAATCATGTTACGAGAAGTGTTTATCGTACCACCAGGAGTACCGCATCACATCAATGGCATTCCCTTGCATTTCCACTGGCATATACGGCTTTCCCAACCGTTTAGCTGCACACATTGCTCTCCAAACAGCGAGGAAATTCCTTGAGAACAATCCAGAAATGGAACGGATAATTTTCTGCACATTCCTGCCTATTGATGTTGATATATATGAAACTTTGATGCAGATGTATTTTCCTGTGCATGAGTGGAATTATAATGATGGAGCTTCGGTCTCTGAATAAGAAAATAATTGAATGTTTATGAAGAAAGTTGTTCACAAATGGGAATTTATTGTGGATTATGAAACCTTTGCATGCTACCTATAGGTTTTTTTTAATGATTGGTTTTAAACTATTATTGGAATACAAAACTTTTTTATGTACCTATTATTTAATTTTTATTTTGTTTTGTTCATTTCCCGCAAATTAGAATCAGCATAATATAATTCAACGTTACAACTTTACTGTTGGGCAAAAATTGGCTATAATTCTTCATCAACAAAATATTTATTTTATGAACTACATTAAAACAATTGCTTTGCTCAGTCGCGACCACACGGGAAAAATAGCTACGTGTGTTCCGAAACTAGTTAGCGTATATTTTGGGTAACGTAGTAAACGTAGTGATTCTTATATTCTTTTTGGTGTTGATTCATATGTAGCAGTGGAGGTGGAGGTGTTGTATGGAAACATACATGTGCCGCACAGAAGCACAAGTAACGCCTAAGGCTGGTACTATCAACAAAATATTTTGCTTTGTGAATTTACTCTGGGTATAAACCGTAGCATCAAGCTGAAGGTTGCAGCCGTCCAATCGCAATAATTGATAGTTGATTTTCCAATTATCGTATCGCTTTCGAAAGTATTCCTTGACTAGGGTTACCACACACAATTTTGTGAATACCTGACAAATTTCTGATTTGTGAATCAAATCCTTGATGCTACAGACAGGCCGGCCGGCCCGACGGTGTAACGCTAGTAATAAAATAAATATGTATAGACTATACTTCTTAATTCACAGAAGTTTGTAGGTGTTAAAAAGAAGTAAAGACCCGGGATTTTAATTTGTTTTGTAATAAGTAGTGTAAATTGTATTAGTTGTATAACGAAACGTAAATTTAAAAAAAAGAGTTTGTTAACACTAGCAACACTCTCACCTCTCTCTCTTCCTCTTCTGCTCACGACACGGCACGGTCAACAGCTACTCCGGTCGCTCCGTAATTATATTAAAACTGGATTGTAAAACTATGAAATACAAGCCTCAACACCTCAAGAAACCTTTTAATCAATCTCCAATACTTAAATAAAAAAGATACACTATGGAAAAAAAACATTAAAAATTCTTAACATTTTCGTATTCCTGACAAATGGTCAAAATTCCTCATATAACAGGAAAATTCCTGACGTCTGTTAACCCCATCCATAACAGTTTATTTTGCACTGGCAACGCTTATAGGGTAATTGTCAAAATGGAGTTGAGGTGTACTGAGGTCAACTTCTCTTGAAATTTTTAAGATTAATGGATTTCCCCGTCTCAGTATCTAAATAATTGTCTTTTAAACTATTGCTAAATACGCAAAAAACCCTGCTATCTCAGTTAACAGTTTCAGAATTGAACATATCGCCAACAAACAGTAATGTTTTGATAAGGGTTTACAACTAAGATTGATTCCACATTTAGTGTAAAATGTCTGCAACAAGTGCTATAGAGAGCAGCGAGGAGCTGGAGAACGTGCCTCTGGTGCGTATGGAAGACGTACAACCTTCCAGAGACAGGGATACTCAAGTCGAAGTTCTAGAAACTTGTGTTGTTGATAGCGTAGATTATGATTGCGTTGTAAACGACGACGAAGACTCAAATATTGGGAGCATGGTGTCTATTCAGTCCGAGGAGGTGGTTGAGGAAGACAGTGACAGCGCGGAGATGATTGTTCCGGAAGTACTGGAACCCCTTGATGAAATTCCCATAGTAAGTGAAGCTTTTTTAAGGGATAACTAGACAAAGACTGTCTTCAAACCTATTGGTAATGTCAATATTCCTAGAGTTCGTACTAATTGTGTTCTGACACGTCTTTTATATGCAGATAGCATTTAAATGGAACCTCTGCCTGCTTAAGTCTTATGTTCTCTGAATGAATATAATCTAGTGCTACATGTCAAAGTTAAGTGTAATTTGCAAGGCCTATGCATCCTGTTGTCAAACAGAAGCCTACTTATTTAAGAAAAAAAAATGTTCAAATAGTTTCCTATTAGAAATTAGACTTGCCAAATTGTGGATTACTAGATAGAGATATTAGTATAATTACACTCCTTATTATTTATTGTCATTAGCATAATTTGTAAATATTTCCAGGACATATTACCAGAGCTAAAACCATCAGAATCCCGATTGAACCCACCAGACAGTTGGCCAACCCTGGAAATCCTGCCTGGTGGAGTCATCAAGCATGCAGACAAGTGCGAAGACGAAAGCAGACTATATGTTGATGCAACTAACAAACCAGACAACAATGGGGAGATGATGTATGCCTGCGCCAAGTGTTCAGAGAGCTTCAAGTACCTGTTCTGTCTCGTGAAGCATGTGAAGTGGCACGAAGATGAAAAGAAAAAGGAAAAGGGACCCGACATGACTAAACTTAGTGAGTATTATTTGCTGACAACTTTTGTACAGCTCGACCAAAAAGTCTTAAGTTAACTGAAGGTGCCACTTTCATCGTAATGGTCACATTTTTGACATAAATTACTTAAGTACAGCAAGGATTTTTTGTCAGAAATTTTAGTTCCAGTTTTCCCCTTTATCTACACTTTTTGGTTATTCTTTAAGCTGTTTTTTTTCTTCAACTTATCACCATCCTCTGATTCATAAGGTAATGTTGTAGCTTAAAAAAGCAAAATGTGTAAAAATAAATGTATTAAAAGAACATATGTGTAATCAAAAAAAAAAACAAAATGTTCATTATTTTAGTTTCAAAATCAAATAAATTATGTGCAAGATAGTGAGTATTCAGTTGGAGAAGATGATATAAATGAAATTATTTGTTCTAGAAATGATGATGAATGTTTCGAGATGATTATAATAATATGAATCCAATAGGATTAAAAAAATGTGAAATGATTTTTTAGTTGAGTGACCATATTGTGGTATATAAAACAATAAATGTTTGTGTTTTATTGATGTGGTAAGTACTAAGTTTGTAATAAGTAAATACAATAAAATAAATGTGTAAGAAAAATTATAGATCCACCAACATGTAGCTGCCCAATTAAAAAAAAGTGGCCCTAGTGACTGCAAAAGAAAAAAAATATATAAATAATATATGCCACAATATGGTCAGCTGGTGTTATTTTTGGTTGATCTATACATGTTGTTAAGAATAAATAATAAATATCCTTTTAATTTTCAGCTACATATGAAAAAGAATTCATTAAAGTCAAACGAGAAAGGCAAGAAATGGACAGAGAGCATAAAAAACAAAAAGTTGAAATATTTGACAGGTATGGCTGCATTGTATAATGAAATGAATTATAATTAATTATATTAGAGAATCTTAGTTATATATAACCTGTTTATGTTTTTACATGGCAACATTTTTATTGTTTCAGAATCGCCGACGCTATGGGAAAGATTGGCAGTTTGGATGAATTTTTTGGTTAATAAATTTACTGGAAATAAAACTTTGTTTCACTTTGAAACTATCACCAACCTACCCTACCCAATCCTAAATAAGGTCATTCCGAGTGTAAACATTACATTAAATTTACAGTTAGTTTTACATTTTTCTCTACTTAAATGGCCTTGTTGTAGTTGTGTCCAACCTTTTTCAATGACTTCTGATTTATTTTTAACATGAAACTACAAATGAAATTCAATCATAGTGAAACAAACGTAACATGTCGGGCTGCTATACTCGACTGACATACGTGAGCGACCCGTTTATTTCACTATACTTCTGATTTATACTTGTACCTACAGTCCTTTAAATAGAATAATCTTATTTTTTTCGTTTCTTGTAAAGACTCGAATGAACGGAACCGCAAAGTAAGAGAAAGTATAAATCTAGAAACAGCACCTTCAACAATGATTATTTTTCAGCCAACCGCAAGAAAATCTGCCTGCATTCGGGAAAAAAGAAGATGGTCCAACGGCCAAAGAAGAGTACCAAGAAGTCATAGCTTTTGAGGAGGTTCGAGATAAGTCCGTGACACTCAAATGTAATGTTTTTTAAAGAAAATTCATCTGTAATTGTCTTAGGTACAGACACTTTGACTCAAAACTTTACTTTTGTCAGTAACTGACCGACTACAAACTCACCAACTTTCTTGGTCAAAAAAAAATCCGATGAATTCAGAATGTCCTCGTTTTTTTGAAGTTGGTTAAAAAGTATGGCTTGGGCATTTATTGTTCGTGAAACTAAGTTTTTATCATGATACTCGGGACTTATCGCGTAAAAAAAACATTTATATTTAAATTTGAATTTAAATATAAATGTTTAATTAATGTGTTAATGTTTTAATGTGTGAAAATCGCGAAAGTTTAAATCAATACTAAGTTTTTAATCATTTATTCAGTGTAAAGTCATGTACATATTTTTAAAGATAAGTATTACGTGACATCATATCCAAATTTGCTGAAAATTTTACTTAACATGTTTCTACTTGTGACTTTTAAAAATGAATTTTCTTTAAATATAGTGGCACATCGAGATGGGTCAGTATATTGATCTTTGATGGTATTTAGTATTATTTTAGGGATAGGGTCTCACTTATATTTGGAGTGTTTTAATTGCTACATATTTTATCTTATGGGCTATTCATAGCTGGTCGCGCCTTTTTATTCATGCTGTTACCTAGTGATCTTTCTCTTTTACCTGGTCAAACTGAACAAAACCAAGTCAGACAAACTTAGATAACGAGGGTCGAGCACGACTTTTCAAAACCTGCGTCACGTAAAATCGAATAGTAAACGTTGTCGAGTTTGTATGACGTTTGGAACAGCGCCCGCCCGTGAGCGTATTTGGAACAAAATTTTGTATGTGGTTTCTCGATCTCGATACGATAACCGTAACGTTACGCAGCATTCGTAAAGTCGTGCTCGACCCTCTAGAAAAGTCTGAGTTTATACTATTTCATTATAATGGTTTTTTTTACCTGCGGTATTATAGTTAACGCGCTCAGTAGGGCTAGCACGATTGGCCGCGACTTTGTTTGTCGCGCGAGATAGAAATCGCACTGTGAGTTATGCTAGACCTACAGCTTCGCTTTGGCATTCGCTATATCACGGGCGTAGCCAGGGGGGGGGAGGTTGGGGGTTCAAACCCCCCTCGAAGTTCATATCGTATCGTCCCGCTCACTTTCATATTAAATAACATTAGCGTGAGCGGGACGGCACGATACGAAGTTCGAATTTTGCACTTCGTAGTATAAGACCAGATCGTGTGAGAAAGAGATGGCGAATGTCAAAGCGAAGCCGAGCGCGTTCGATAATAACGCCTCTGGGGGAGTCCTACGAAAATCGAAGTTCGTATCGTATCGTCCAGCTCACTCGTGCGCTCACAATATTAGCGTGAGCGGGACGGCACGATACGAAGTTCGAATTTTGCACTTCGTAGTAGGGGGCTGGTCAAACTGTCGCGCTCATTAGTTCACAAGTGTGTGAACAGCTTTAAATAGCCGTAAATTTATGTTAATTAAACCAAATAGGTATAGTTGTCTGCTTCTCATTTGACGACCACCAAGTGTCGTTAACTGACATGCCGGAACTTGTACTGAGCGTCTAGTGTAATCTAAGGCCAAAGAAGCGTCTAGATCGCGTTTACATTAAAGTGACAAATGGTATGAGAATTGTTTGTTGCCGATACGTGTCACTAGTGGCGCTGCTAACTTGCCCGTAGTAATTCAGACGCAAACGCGAACGCGATCGAAAGGTTTCTCTTGGCTGTTGATTACACTCGACATTCTGTTTAATTACTCCGTACAAATGTTTTGTCTCACAAGGTCGGTTCAAGTTTTCAGTTTCCATATGCATTTTATGAGAGAGACAACTATAAAAATTAGTTTTTCTTTTGTTGAAATTAGGTATTACGTTGAATGTAATTATTATTTTTACGTGAACGAGTATAAGCCAAAACGAGTTGTTTTATTGTATTTTAGTTTATGAGAGTGTTTGGTTTTGTTAAGCTGCTACACACTGGGTACATTTATGTGTAATGCGGATGCTCCCAATGTGTACGCAGCTTTAGTTTAATTAAATGTAATTTGTGTTTTGAATGTTTTATAATAATTAATTAATTATTAATGTAATTATGCGACTATGAAATGTAATATCCCACATCTTCCATTGTTTGCAGTGCAATAGATTTACGATATTTTGATGAGCTTTAGTGAAAAAAAAAATGCTGTCCCGTATGGGTACAGATTGTATGAAGACTGCAATGAAAACTTAAATTCGTACAAACTCAATAGCCTTCTTATGCCTTTCATGCGTTACCATACATACAGTCAAACACAGATATTGCCTATATCTACACTACAAAAACTCAAAAACATCTGCATTTAGTATATAGGTATAATACAGTACTAGCTTATGCCCCGCGGCTTGGCCCCCGTGAAATATTTCAAAATGGGCTAGTTCCCTATCCCGTGGGAATTTCGAAAAACCCTTCTTAGTGCACCTCTAGGATACTCAAGGTATATGTTTGCCAAATTTCAAGTCTCCAGGTCCAGTAGTTTAGGCTGTGCATTGTCTGTCAGTCAGTCAGTCAGTCACGGTACTGTTTATAGGTATAGATATAATCGTTCGGTTTTAGCTGCGTCCGTCCAATCTACTTAAAGGAACAATATAGCTTGCAATATAGCTAACAATATAGATTGTAAAAAGCCGTTACAACCATCTAGCAAGTTCAATTGAATATCGGCTCTATGTCCTGAGCAATAGGTTACGAGTGCACTAATAGAAAAATTGCGGTTCAGGTGCCTTTGTACTTCTACAGTCAGCGTCAGTTATATGGTGATACAAATCGTATGGTGTGCCGAAGTATTTGAGCATTTTGGATGTCACCATATATATGACGCTGACTGTACCATTGTCCGGTGCTCAGGTAAACGTCAGGGATGTATTGAAATAAAACAAAATTCAGTTTTTTATCTACGAACTATGTTTATCTTTTATGACGGATGATCATGATTTAATGAGGCAACAAAACCGCACAATAGGATAATGGATTGGACAAAACCAAAAACGAACAACTATACTTGTGGAGTACTCTCCTAATTACGTATTTTTAACAAACTTCCGTGAGACTCAGACATAGTAAATTAAAATAATAATTCACTTATGCATGTAAGTCGAGCTTAGCCCATTATTTATTTAATGTTCGTTTCGCTACCAACGCGAGCGCTCCCAGAAGAAGGACTCCGGGGTAATCTGAAACAGATCAAGCTAAACTCGAATTTTTACGTGAACTTAGTGGTTAATTTCACTTTTTCGACGTAATAATTTCAATGTTATTAACTTCCGAGAAAAGGTGCACCTAGGTAGGTATGTATTAAAAAAAAAAATTTGTATATCTCTAGTTTCGGATATCATGAGAACCCTATGTTCATATGTATATCTGTGCAAACAAATACACGGGTGGTAGGACCATGTGCAACGTCCGTCCGGATCGACACCACCATCTTACTCGCTTATCCCAAACAGCAGTGCTTGCACTGTTGAATTCTGGAGAGTAAGACAGCCGTAGAAGTAACTAGCACAACAGGCGTTCCATCTTAGTCCTGTGGCATTCAATAAAATGTTTAATACTGTGTAGCTTTTTTAGCTATAAGTACCTACTTATACATAAGTATACCAAATTTCAAGTCAATTGGACCACTAAAAGTTGGCGAAAATTGACTTGTAACATTTGACCCTGACTTACTAATTGAGATACATTAAAAAAATCCGGATCACTCACGTATACAGAGTGTTCGGCACATGAACCGTAATTTTTTTTTGGCATATTGTTGGGGTTATGGTTTTAGAGATATGATTTTTTATATGTTGTTTCTCAAATTTCCCGAAATCCCGCCTTTAAACGTTTAACTTTTTTATTAATGTATGTAAATTTTTTTTTTTTTTTTGGTATTTAATACTTGGTAATACATGTTTGTTCAAATAATAATAGTTTTAATTCTAATTGGTAGTCTCAAATGGTCTTTATTCCACAAAATTACTGATTGTGTGAAAAATCTAAATTAATCCAAAAATTTGAAAAATAACATTTAAAAAATCATATCTCCAAAACCGTGACCCTTAGGACCCAAGGTCCAAGGGCGAAGAGATAGCAAATAACACGAAGAGATAGCAAATAACACGAAGAGATAGCAAATAACACGAAGAGATAGCAAATAACACGAAGAGATAGCAAATAACACGAAGAGATAGCAAATAACACGAAGAGATAGCAAATAACACGAAGAGATAGCAAATAACACCAACAATACCCTTAAAAAAAATTGTCAGTCCATGTATAAGTCGAATTTAGTCCGACGTGTCTCAGATGACATGTCGCTTTATACCTGAGATGTCTATGTGAGTGGTCCTTAATTTCGGTATGTCCGAATCTTACAGTAGTTTTGTATTTAAAACTACATGCACACAAGTAAAAATAAATAAAACCCTAGTGAAATAATCGGATCACTCGCGTATGTCAGTCGGGTACAGCCCGACATGTTTCGAACTAATCCACGCAGAGCCGCAGGATTGTGGATTAGTCCGAAACATGTCGGGCTATACTCGACTGACATAAGTGAGTGATACGTTTATTTCACTTTGATTGAATCTCACTATACTTTCATGTTAAAAGTAATAGAACCTTGTAGATGTTTTTGAGCTTTTCGTTCATATCGATATGTATAAATATATCCTGCTGATGACTGTACAAAATTGTTACAACAGAAGTCGACCTTAGACGTATTATCGTAAGGTGTATTTTATCCAACTAGTAGCTCTTATGAAGCACAGTTATGTTTTATCTCATTCATTTTATCTAGAGTTTACGCTAGATATAAGAAATTGGCAAAATTATACGAAATACCATAGCGTGATTAGTCAAGTGTTTGTCGACTCTTTCTCGCGGATGGCTGTCCTATGTGCTTGAAAGAGACAGCTAGCATTTTGCTAATTACGCGTAGATTTTCATTTTATAGTTCAATTGATGGGAAATTATAGATAAAGTCACTCGTTCTGTCAGTCGTTGCATGTAGTTGTGATAGTGTTTGAAAATCCGTCACAAAGACACACACACCTCCCATCTGTTCTAACACTGTCACATCTACATTCACCGACTGATAAGAATGAGTTGCTTATCTATAAGTATTTTAATTGGATTTGTCAGAAATTTACCTGTTTTTTTTTATTTTGTTGAAATAAAGGGTGTACAAATATATGAATCCAAGTAAGTCGGTTCATTTCGAGTTGTCTTTAGTTGTAAACAAGTTGCTAACCTCGAATTTCACTTTTTGTCATCAAAATAGCGTTTACCGCTCGAATAAAACCAATCAAGTCGTGTCAAACTTGAATGTGCCTGGTGTGAAGTCTGTTAGGTACAGTCAGCGTCAAAAGTCGCTCATCACTTTTGTACCTTGTCGCAATAACACACTTGTCAGTCACGTATGACGCGCGGTATCTGGCCGTAGAGCGAAAAGGTACAAAAGTGATGAGCTACTTTTGACGCTACCCTACTTGTAGGGGAAGTGAGACGCAAAGAGACTAACGGGAATGTGGGAGCGGGACCGCGATACCCTCCCACGCCTGAACATTTGTAATTGGTTTGCATTGGATGGTTTTGTTATACCGGTGGATTCTATTTTGGCGACGAAAAGTGAAATTTTAGGTTAGATTTTTGTTTGTAACTCCAGAGAAGTCGACGTGAACCGACTTTATGCTTGGTTTGTTTTGTGGTAGGTTTGGCATATGACGAGTGCTTGGATTCTATAGAAGCTGTGTCTGCTCGTGTGCTTTCTGATTCATCTAGTCGGTGCTTCTTGTAGCCTGTAGTTACAGTTCGGATACGAGAGAATGGTCCCAGTCAGAGTCGCTTAAGGTTAAGAGGCATCCGCCACCCGACCTGGCCTTATACTACGAAGTGCAAAATTCGAACTTCGCGTCGTGCCGTCCCGCTGACGCTAATATTATTTAATACGAGAGTGAGCGGGACGATACGATACGAAGTTCGATTTTCGAATTTCGTAGTAGTCCCCCTGAAGCTTGTCTAAAGTTCGAACATGGGCCATATTATATGGCGTTGGCGACCGATACCGCCTCCGCGACACCTCGCTCCCGCTGCTGCACGTTAGCCGCTTAAAGAATACCTACAACAGGCGAGGCGGTACCTAATAATGGTCGGGTGCCGTGTGGCTCTTAATGAGCACCTTGAGATGCAAAATATGCCTTGGGGCCTTACTTTTCTTCTGCAACTGTACACGCGTTCTAAAGGAAGCAAGATGAATCCAAAAGCGCACACTTTTGGATTTTAACCGCTTGAGCATCGTGAAGCAATTTGGCATGGCCGAGAGGCGCCTGCCTTTATATTTTTACGAGATAAACAGTGTTATTTGGTTTACCCGCAACTGCTGAGAATGAACGGTTACGTGAGTGTTGGCTCCGCGAACCCGGGCAAGATGTCCAGGGTTTGATGACTCCAGAAAACACTACAGTCGTAGTACCTGGATGGTGTCTTAAGGAAAAAAATGTACCCTTGTAGTTTCAGAGATGTGGACCCCTCCATTCAGATAAGCAATCTTGATGTTACCTCAGCGGACCTGGCTCAGGCCCTAAGCTATGAAGTGCAAAATTCGAACTTCTAATCACGCTAATATGATTTAATACGAGAGCGAGCGGGACGATACGATACGAACTTCGATTTTCGAATTTCGTAGTCGTCCCCCTGTAGTCGGGACGCGTACAAGCGTAACCACTGCACGATGCGAGCGTAATTCCGTCCTTCTCTTGCGCGCAAGTACGCGTAAGAGTGGGAGGGAATATCGCTCGCGTCGAGCAGCGTTTTGCTTGTTCGAGTCTCGAGTAAGCGCGAGGTACGCTAACTTCAGGTCAAGATAGTGTGCCGTTATGAAAGGACCCGTATCTCAGAAAGTACGCGGGTACTTTATTTCCTTTAGACACCGTCTGGGTGCTATTTAGGTAGTGTTTTCTGGAGTCGTCGAACCCTGGATATCTTTCCCGGGCCCGCTGACCCAACGCTCACTTGAGAACACATACAAAGGTCGTCGACCCTGCACCATGTGATCATGACGTCAACGCGAACTATTATGGCAATTGCGTGTACGCTGAAATTCCATTGTATATGTTTCAGAAATATACAGGGTGATTAGTAATGTGATGAACCCCTTCGGGGAGCACGTAGTTCAACTTGTTTGGATAAAAATTTGTAGTGCAGAACCCAATTCCGAATTCAGCTGGTTTTGTGGTACCGAAGAATTGAAATGGGCCGGTCAAAATCGACGCAATAAAAGGTGAACATTGCAGACGCGTATTGTTTACGATTTTTTTATATGTTGTTGGTAGCCCTAAGAGTGGTTTCCCCCAAGTTGGATTGGTTGTGGCTGATATTCTACTGTACAAGGACAACTATACCGTACAAGATCAAAGTGTCTTTGGCAGTGCAACTTCGACATTGGCGGAATCATCGCACCGATCGATGGGGCCATAACTGTCCCAAAAATGTAATTACCCCCAATTTCCCGGGTTTCGTATCATATTTTAAAGCTAACAAGATTTGCTACAATTTGATCTTAACCCCTAGCTCTCTGGCTTCATTGGTTATTGACACACAGCAGCCCGCCAAAACGGGGCACGTCTTTTTTATAAGAATGGGAAGGGAAACGAGTAAGCAGGTCACCTGATGGTAATCACCGCTGCCCATTGACAATCAATTGAAATTTCGGAAAGACAAAAGAGGTTATTATGTTTGTCAATGGGCAGCGGTGATTACTTACCAACAGGTGACCTGCTTGCTCGTTTGCCTTCCCATTCTTATAAAAAAGTCGTGCCCCGTTTTGACGGGCTGTGTCTCAATAACCAATTAACCCAGAGAGCTAGGGGTTAAGATCAAATTGTAGCAAATCTTGTTAGCTTTAAAATATGATACGAAACCCGGGAAATTGAGGGTAATAATTAAAAGCCGAGATAGCCTAGTGGTTTGACATATCGCCTCTCAAGCAGAGTGTCGTGGGTTCAAATCCCGGCCGCTCCTCTGAGTTTTTCGAAATTTATGTGCGGAATTACATTTGTAATTTATCGTGAGCTTTTCGGTGAAGGAAAACATCGTGAGGAAACCTGCACACATCTGCGAAGCAATTCAATGATGTGTGTGAAGTTCCCAATCCGCACTGGGCCCGCGTGGGAACTTATAGCCCAAGCCCTCTCATTCTGAGAGGAGGCCTGTGCCCAGCAGTGGGACGTAAAAAAGACTGGTGATGATGATGATGATGATGACATTTTTGGGAGAGTTATGGCCCCACCGATCGGTGCGATGATTCCGCCAATGTCGAAGTTGGATAAGACACTGCCAAAGACACTTTGGTCTTGTACGGTATAGTTGTCCGTGTACGGTAGAATATCAGCCACAAACAATCCAACTTGGGGGTAAACTACTCTTAGGGGTACCAATAACATATAAAAAATCGTACACACATAAGTGTTTGCGATGTCTACCTTTTAATGTATCGATTTTGACCGGCACATTTCAAATCTTCAGTGTTTCAAAAGCAACCGGTTTTGGAATGGTGTTCTGCATGACGAGGTTTTATCCGAACAAGCTTACTACGCGCTCCCCGACGGGGTTCCGCACATTAAAAATCACCCTGTTTGCTTCACGCGTTCAAGTTGTCATTTTCCAAATCCGCGTTTGACGTTGTGATCATGTGGTGCCGAGTCGACGGCTTTTGTGTGTGTCGTTGGCGTTCAGGAGAAGAAAAAACATTCATGCCAGTATTCCTACTAATAGCCCCCGGTTGTGTCGATTCGCTATAAAACTTGAATATGCGTAATGTTTCTAAACTGTGTGCTGTGTGTCAAAATTTGAATGTGATAATGCTAAGATGTAAAAATCTAGAGTCCAAACTTTTTTTTTTAGGTGGTGGAGAGAAAGGGAAACGGGCCTTTGCCCAGCAATGAGGGCTATATGGCGAGTCAAAAATCCGCAAATATCGCTATAGTGTTGAGTGAGGTCGGAATATCATTTTCCACCAATGAGAGACAACCTACTGGCCTATGATTGGTGGAAATTGACAGACTTCACTCGATTTTAGCGATCCTAGCGGATTTTTGACTTGCGATAGCCCTCATCGGGACACTATGGTACTATTATAGGTTTTTGTCTATAGCGTCTGACCACGCGGTTGTTCCCACGGTCCTTCACAGGTCGCTTTGGTTTTGTTGGAGCTCCGACCTATCGTGTAGACTGCAATCTTCAAATCGGCTTTGAAGGTCGGCAGGTTCTACAAGGCGGGTTTGAGTTCCGACTTAACCAAGGTGACTTGTCTTGGAACGTTGGAGCTACCGTGTGGCAGCCGTTTTAGACGTGAATATATAATCTGAAGAATTTAAAAAAAGTTTACCTAATGTTTTTTTATTCAGACTAGGTTAGTTAGATTATCTATTCCATTGACATTTTGATATCATGGCACACAGTTTTAAAACAATACTCATACTCCGGTTGTATGGCAAGAGATAACGACTAGAAGGGGCTTATTTGAGTTGGACACAGCTTTAGCGCTACTCTATGGTACAAAGTTTCACGGACAGGTGAATTATCAGGCAACCTCCAGACTTGCGACCCACCAGTGGGTCTGCCATGACCCACTGGTGGGTCAAAGTGTCATTTGCTGTACACTTAAGGATCTTGGAGGGATTTGATTTTTTTTATTGATGGGACTATACTTATGTATTCGTGCTGGCCTTTTAAAGGGTTTTGAATGACACAAAATCTCAAATTAAGGCGATAACCTATAGATCAAAAGTTACTGTCGATTGTATGCCCAATCACAGCCGATTTCGTTCTGTTCTGAGCCACTACGCCGAAGTCCGAAATTCGACGTCCCTCTCGCTTTCGTGGTAACCCATGTTGGTGTGAGCGGGACAGTTGGATACGAACTTAGAATTTCGGACTTCGGAGTAGGGGCTATCTTTGGTCAGTTGAGGGCCTAGCACGCTAGTTTTTATCGCGATCATGAAGCACATGTCCCTTTCTCACGAGTATGCGTGTGCGAAAGGGATGGGTGCCTTATTTCCGTTACACTAGCGAGCGTGCTAGGACTTTTGTATAGAAATAGCAAAAATTTACCGAACTATGTTGTATGACAAATTGAAAAGGCTACATGCATGTAGAATCGCCTTAACGGTTTTATTTTCCATGGGGCCATTACTGTTGTAATTATAAGTCAATTATTTTAAATAAATTTTATTGTTTGTTGTAAAAATTGTTTGTTTTACAAACTTTTATTTCTACCAATCTTCCTCAAGATACATTTGACTAGCGAATATAAACAACAAGTTTTCAGTACGTAAATATTACATACTTTTGAACATTCATAATATTATTACCTGAAGAATATTTTCATATATAGGTTAAATACAACCTACTGACATTCAGTTTGTTTAACAATACTTAGGCCGACTTCTTCCGACCTGGGCCCTATTTCACCACCTTTACGATTGTCATATAAAATTGACAATTGTAAAGTTGGTGAAATAGGGGCCTGGGTTCGACATTCGACACTACTCGGGATTGTCTTGGCGTATTTGGATCGTCTGACTTACTGTTAAACACCGAGTTACTGTGAACCTAGGTCGGGACAATTCGGCCTTACAAATTTAACAATAATAAATATTCTGCCTTTCATGGGGTAAAATGTTGTTTGCAAAAATGTTACAAAATCAAATAAAAGTTATTTAGAGAAAATTCAAGAATTCGAGTCCGTCAACACTCAAATATTTTGCAGTCAAAGCCAAAATTTTAACTAGCAACTTGAACCGCGAATCGTTTAAAACTGTTAGTCAACTTGTGTAGTGTATACCTTCAAGAGATTTATTATTATTTTCAGAGCAATCTCGTGTAAATCTCTGTCCCATTCTATCTTAGTACTGTGTTCAAATTTAAATCAAGTACCAACATTTACTCCACTTTGCACTGAAACATTTCCACATCCCAACATTCCAATTTCAAAAAATTACTTATCTACCTGCGTATCTTTACTAACGTCATCGACTACTAGCCTCTGCAGTTGTTTCAGCTCCTCTCTCTTGGTCAACAGGTTTTCTCTGTCTATCATCTGCGTCCACTCCGGCACCGAAGCCGAATAATTCGGACTTAAAATCTTCTCCTCCATCTTAGACAAATGCTCTTCAATTTTTTTCACTTTCTTCAACAGTTTCTCCCTAGCATCACTGACGGCAACTTCAATGTCTTTCCCAACCAATTCGACGAACACTTGTGTATCTTTATCCAAAACACCGCTCACAAAGTTTTTATCAGTAATCTCACCGAAAATTATTTTTTCGCATTTCGCTAAATTCTTAACTAAATTTTTGTATCTCACTATGTCACCTCTTAGAACTTTGTTCGCCGTCTGTATGTACACTACGGGTCTAAGTTTATTCGACATCCCGTAGAAACCTTTCAACTGTCTAATCAAGTAGATAGTGCTCAATAGTTTGTCCACCTGCCTTTCCAATTTAGCATCCTGCCATTTCTCAAAACCGTCGTATTGAGGAAATTCGTAGTATTTCTTATTTTCGTCTTGAAAATTGTATATTATGCTATATTCGAACTGCGGAATCTTTGGTATGAGATCGTGAGTCAAATAAACCATGAAGGGGCTGAGACATCTCAAGGAGGCGTTTAAAACCGCGCTCAAAGTGTGCGCGTGGGCATATGCTGTCTTGAAATTTTGAGGCTCTGCGTCGTGCTTAGTAGCCTCAATGTACACGTCACAGAATTCATTGTACAAAAAAGTTCTCAACGCCTTCGTCGCTAAATGAAAATCGAACGCATCCATCGATTTATTGACAACAGCTATCATATTAGCCAACCTACTTAAGATCCATCTGTCGAAGAACGTCATATCATCCTCGTATATTATCTCTGTATCTTCAGATCCCTTCAATTTCGCGAAAGAAAGATGCGTGTATTTGACGCTCTGCCATATTTTATTGCAGAAGAGTTTGTTTGAATGACACATGCTCACGTCGAAATTAACGAAATGCGATTTGATGTCTTGCGACAGCAGCGTGAAGCGTAACGCGTCCACGCCGCACTCGGGGATGCCTTGAGTATTGGAGAAATTACTTTTCTGGTATTGCAAAGTTTTGTCGAGTTCGTTTTTGCTCAGAATACCGTCGAAATGCATCAGCTCCGTTTTCCGCTTTAGTTTGTCCAAAGAAATTCCGTGGATCACGTCAACTGGGTCGATAACATTCCCCTTGCTTTTAGACATTTTCGCCCCTTTATTGTCACAGATGATTCCATGTAGCAAAACGTTGTCGAATGGAAGGGAACCGGTCAATTCCAATCCTAAAATGACCATCCTATGCACCCATAGGCCTAAGATATCATGTCCAGTTGCCAACAGGTTTAAAGGGTAGTATTTTCTGTAGTCATTGTCGTAATTTCCTGGCCATCCTACAGAGGAGAACGGATAAATGGCAGAAGAAAACCAAGTGTCCAATACATCGGTATCTCTCTCCGCATGTATCGTATCCGGCATGGTGTTTAGGTATTTCGCAGCCGATTTCTTAGCAGCTAGAAGATTCGGGGCCGCTACCCAAGCTACGTTACTCCCTGAAACGCATTTGTAGCCCGGAACCCTCTGTCCCCACCACAGTTGCCTCGATATGCACCAGTCTCTGTCATCCTTACACCAACTCAGCCAGTTTTTCACGAATTTCTCTGGCTGTATCTTCAGCACGCCGCTTTCAACGACTTTCGCTGCTCTTTCGTTTAATTTACTGCAACTCACGAACCACTGTTCCTTGGGCAGATAGTCTATGATGTCATTAGATCTACTGCATAGTGGTAAAGTCATGTTGTGTGGTTTGACTTTTCTCAACAGACCCATATCGTTCAGTTTCTCTACCAAGCGCTTTCTGCAGTCATATCTTTTTAAATCATTGAATTCTTGAGCATTGATCATTTTCCCCTCTTCATCTATAACCTGGACCATTGACAGCTTGTGTCGTTTTGCGACATCGTAGTCGACTTTGCTGTGCGCGGGAGTTATTTTTACGGCGCCCGTACCGAAGTCCATGTCGACGAATTCGTCGAAAATAATCGGCATGATTTTGTTTGTGAATGGATGTACTACTCTCTTGTCTCTCAGGTGCTTGTATCTGGGAACAATATACATATATAAAAGTTGAACTTGAAAGTTGTCTGATTTAGGTATGGTTGATCACTTTCTTCGTTTGGCATATGGATCATTATGAACAAAAAACAATTAGGTACTTTGCTCACCAGCGACCACAAGTGAAAAAAAATAATTATATCTGTGCGGCAAATATATGTTTCCATGCAATACCTCCGCCTCCTCTGCTACACGAATTAACGCATGCCACACAGACCCAACTATCACCACCACCACTAAACTAAACGCTGACGCGTTTCGGCACTCTCCACGAGGCCATTAATGAAGCACAACATCAACCACCATTTCCACTACACTACTACATGGATCATTGTCATAGTGATACTACTGTTTGTTGTTTGTGATTGTTTACAAAAAGATTGTACTTAGAATTGGTGACATTGATTCTATGATTGTTTAATAACAAAATCCCTAAATAAGTTATGAAAATTAAAGGACCACAACTACAAAAAAGAAACAATAAAAGGGACTTTAATTAATTTTCATGGAGCAACAACTAGAAACTTGATGATAGGTAAAAGAAGATCACTGCAAAGTAGAAGTTTTAATAAAACACTTACGTAGGGTCATCAGGATGCACTGCAATGGCCACATCGCCCAACATAGTCTCAGGCATAGTAGTCGATACCACAACCTCTTTGTCATTCTCAAATAACTTGTACGCAAAGTTGTACATCAGTCCAAACCTTATTGGGTCTGCATATCCTGGCAACTTTATATCCATCGGACCTGTAATCCGGACATTGTCCACCTCTATGTCTGACACAGTTGATTTCAAAGCATTGCACCAGTTTACCAGTGCTTTCTTCCGATATATCAAGCCTTTTTCAAAAAGCCTCATGAATGCAACATTTACAGCGTTGATATGCTTCTGATCCATAGTGAATATTTCTCTAGACCAGTCGAGGGAGCAGCCAAGGGTACGTAATTGTTGCGTTATGGTGTGGCTGTGTGTCTCACACCATTTCCAGACCTCCTGGTTGAATTTCTCGCGGCCAAGGTCGTGACGGCTGAGGTTTCTGGTGTTCTTTAGGTATTTCTCAACAACACTCTGGAAATAAACCAGTAAATAATCTAAGTGAAAATTTTAGTTTAGAGGCAAGACACCAGAGCGAAAGTGCGGAGGCAGTTACCTACAATGGGACAACATTTAGTGAACTAAGAGTTTTTGTTTCATGCAACATCACATCATTCAGATTTTGGGGCCTAGCATATGTTAATGTTATTTTAATTAAGATGGAGGATTAAAATACTCAAAAGCTTCAATACGGCCAAAGGCTTCTGTTGATGAAGATAAGATAAATTGAGATATTAGCACACCTGTGTAGCAATCCCAGCATGGTCCGTACCAGGCAGCCAGAGCACATTGTGGCCTCTGGCCCTCTTTCTTCTCACTATCACATCTTGTAGTGTACTGGCTAATGCATGACCTGGAAAAGTTAAAGCATTCTTATTTATTCAAGTAGCATCCCAAATGTTTTTCTAAGTTCCTAGCAAATAATAAATAATTTTATGATTACTTTATTTTCACTTCATACACATAAGTACAAGTATTTGCCCTTTCCTTCAAATCCCAACAAACTTATATCGAATTACTTGTACTTTTTACTTTTACTTGTACTTTTTAAGTAACCAGACATTCTGTCTATTATAACTGGGGTGCCAATACATTGAATATTGTATATGAAAGCACCTTATAACTATTGAATAAATAGCGGCTAGTCTTTGTCATGCTTCGCAGTAAAACTAGATTTAACCATGTCAAGACTTAATCCACTTTTTCCAGGGATTAAATGAAAAACAAAGTCCTAATGTACTTACTGAAATAGTTCATTATAGTTTGGTTAAACTAACCTAAATGCAATTTCCCCGTAACGTTAGGTGGTGGTAGGACCATGCTAAAGGTTGGCTTATCGCTAAAATTTTCTGCCTTGAACAAGCTTCTTCTTTCCCATTCTTCATACACATGTTTTTCCACAAACTCTGGTTTGTATGCGGCAGCCGACAAGTTTGGTTTTGCTATTATACGAGCAGTTTTCGTAACACTACGAGTCCATGGAATTAAATAGGGTTTAACACGATTATGGCAGCGAAAGTACATTTTTTCTTATATTATTTTCATTAAATTTTAACAAAAATTTTAAATTTGAATTTTTTGACTGTCTATTTTTATTTTTTTGACGTTTAATGACAACGTGGTTTCGTTTTACGTTTTTGCACTCGGGAATTATCACACAACTGTCATGGCATTAGGATTAAAATAGATATTTTTTTACAACGCACTCTGCGTTGAAAGGAGTGATTTAGTTATCCAATTTACGTACGTAATTATGACGAATGATTTTATTTTAGAAAACGTTTTATGTGCTAAAATTTACTGAAAAATTATATTGAATCATATGCGTGCATGCGGTGGGTGCGGAAAGCACAAGACCGGTCTGAGTGGAGAGCCTTGGGGGAGGCCTATGTCCAGCAGTGGACGTCTTTCGGCTGACATGATGATGATGATGATATGCGTGCATCATCTCTGTGCATCACAACACGACAATAATAATGTTAATCAAAATTAATGATACTTTCGAGATACCTCAAATGACTGCTCAAAAACTTTTACATCTGAGTTACAAAAGCGCTTAGTTGATGCAACTTGTGACCAAAGGGCTGGCAGTTTTCTCTCTCAAAGAATCAGCATCGCTATTCAGCGAGGCAACGCTGCCAGCCTTTTGGGCACTATGCCACGGGGGCCTTATTTAGATTTAATTTAGTTTTAAGTTGTAGTTTATTTAGTTTAAGCTAAAATAATAAAAGCAATTTACAATGACATTAAATCTAAGCTTAAACTAAATAAACTACAACTTAAAACTAAATTAAATCTAAATAAGGCCCCCGTGGCATAGTGCCCAAAAGGCTGGCAGCGTTGCCTCGCTGAATAGCGATGCTGATTCTTTGAGAGAGAAAACTGCCAGCCCTTTGGTCACAAGTTGCATCAACTAAGCGCTTTTGTAACTCAGAAATAAGCTTGTAAGCGCTGGGACCCCATGGACCCAAAGTTTCAAACCCGACAGGAACAAAATTATAATTCGGACCGAGAGATTGATACTTAGAATTTTTTCTATTTTCAGCCGTTTCTGCCGCCGCACCAGCTTTTTGTGTGGTTCCCTGGAGATGTGAGGGTGCTACTGTATCGACACAGGTCGCATCCCAAACCAGAACCCTACCCATTCTCCAGGGAATCAGAGACATACCGTCCGGCCTTTTGCCATCGTCGCGGGCAATGCCGCTTGGCTCCAAAATGGCCGGCACGTTCGCAGAGGCAAGAGCCCGGCGGATTATGTCATTGAGCGCGGCATGACGGGAGAAACGGCCGGCGCTCTTTTGACAGGAAAGACCATGGTGTCCCGTTTCGTCCACATTGGTGCCACAGAGGCAACGGTGTGGTGAACACAGCGCAACACCCAGTCTTAGCCCGACTGCAATTCTCAGTGTTTCAGGCTCAAGAAAGGTTCCGGTGTTAACGGAAGGATAAGCATGAAGCCAGTCACCGGATTCCTTTCTTGCCACAGCCAAAAGCCTTGCGCGGTCTGGGCCTGAACTGGAACTGAGAATATTAGAATAAGTTAATTTGGATAGTGTGTCATCCCAGCTCCGTTGGAAATTTGGATAAGCGGGAGGATTTTCACCCGGACAAGCCATTAGCCAAGCATTCCTAGCATCGACCAAACCCGTCGTCTCGTAGTTTGAAGGACAATCCTTTAGGATTTTACCTACGAGGGTGGACGTGCTGTGGACAGATGATAGGAACGCTGGTAAAGCAACACTAGAAATTTTGCGGATACCTAGCCCACCATATCTGATAGGAAGGGAAGCCTGGGTCCAAGATTGCCCATTGAATTGTAAGTTAAGTATAGATTCCAAAGAAGTTTTCATAAGGGAATCAATTAAGGTCAGAGAATTTTGATGTTTCCAAAAGGGACAACAACGAAGCAAATAAGTAAATTTTGGCACAAAAAGGCAAAATTTTAGAATAGTGATAGCAGTGTGAGCACTGATTTCCAGCAGCCGGTCTGCAGAATTTTGAAATTTTGAAACAGTTTTTGCGATTAAATCTGGAATGGCATCGTCGAAGATTGGTGACCCTAGGAGGCTTAAGTTTTGCTTATCGACAATTTTGATATTTGGACAAAGTAAATTAAAATGTTGGAAGAGATCGGATCGGATCGCGTTGTTTATGAACAGTTCGCATTTATTAAGCTTAAGCTTAGATTTATTGTCATTGTAAATTGCTTTTATTATGAAAACTTTTATAAAAGGAACGTTACTGTCATTAATGTCAAACTGACACTGACAGAAGTGACAGAACAAAAATCAGCCGGTGGATTTGTTTTCTTTCGATTTTTATCAATAAACTCCCGTCTATTATCTCCAATGCAATAAAACTGTCGCTATCTACTCTAATGCTGTCCTAGATCCGTTTTCTTGACCGACGCTTTGATAACGAAGTCGTGTAGTAACCATGGCCCTTTTGAACTACGTAAATCCATTTCGCATGTTCCGTGAATTCGTGCGTAGGCCAATTGAAGTGTTTGTTCTTCAGCAGTATTTAGGGTATAAGAAGAGGACAGAGGACGGGATAAATAACGTAAAGGAGCTTTTGTACAGAGCTGGCGTAGTCACTGTGTTCGTGACGGCCATACTCTGGCTCTCGATATTTATGTATGTCGTCTTCTATTACACGTACATGCCCAACGTAACACACATGAGGCCCGTACATTTACAGTTCAAGTGAGTACGCAATAAAATTTAATTGGCAATTATCTCGTATCATGCTAATTGACTAGTTCATAAGATGGATCATTTATTTCTTGCTGTTGTATAATTTCATCGTCATCAGGTAATATGATACCACAGATAGAGTAAACCGGCGGTATGCACTTTTATCTAAGTACCTTCAGATTGTAGTATTGGTTTCAGTAGAAATTTATTAAAGAAAAGGTGGCTTTCCAATTTTATTTTTGACTTGTAAGATAAAGTGGTTAAAACTTTTAAAATTTTCATTTGTACAAGGTAAAAATAACATCTATAGTACCATTGATTTAAAAAAAGTGTTACTATACTGATTAAAAATATATGTGTTGTACTTTACACCCTCAAGATCGTGCGATGAGCAAATGGGTCAATGCTCGTTCCCATCAGCACACGTCCAGCTCACCAAGTACAGCCAGATGCTGATGTCGGCCCAGCCATACCGGGTGCGGCTCGTGCTCGACATGCCCGAGTCTCAAGTCAACAAGGACCTTGGTATGTCACTACTGAAATATTTTATCATATATTTATAGAAAAAGGAAGACCACAAAATTCTCGAAAATTCATCCTAACTGAACGCGAATATTGACGGTACTCTGACTCAACCTCATAATTATATAAACTTTGACGAAATTGGAATAACCACTCTAGATGGCGAACCTAAAGTGGTTATTCCAATTTCGTCGAAGTTTAAATACGAGGTTGAGTCAGGGTACCAAAGATATGTTGCTCGTATGAATCTGCGATAACACACAGATCTCAAACAGGGGTGCTAACTCAGTTTAACATTTTATCTGTTTTAATTCAGGTATGTTCATGGTGTGCGCTCAGATGCGAGCTAAGGGCGGGGTGCTGGTTTCATCCTCCTGCAGATCCGCAATGCTGAGACACAGGTAGGATGACCATTTTGTTAAGCCAGTGTTCTTCCACTTGTGACCAGGTCCTGGGAATGAAACACACAAGTCCACTGCACCATCATCTACATACGAAAATTTTAAACACCATGTAAGTTTTCTATAGGCGTAGAACGACTTGTAGTTCGGCCGGAGGGCGCCACTGGTGCATCCCTAGGGATCCCCCCAGGCGTCTACCAATCTGGCAGTAGGGTTTTAGTGTGCCCTTCCCTTTATGGGGAAAAATTGTGAGGGAGGAGAGTCCCACATAACCACCGCGTCATCCCCACAGCGCGTGGGATTGCGTAATGCATTTCCCACCGTTAAAAATAATAAATACGACTTATATGAATTAGACATGTACCTACGAATAATAATATCTATGGAAGCGTAACTTAGCCTAAAAAATGGCTCCACTAGTTAGATATCTTAATGGGCGTGGAAAAACTTAAGAACAAAACAATGCGTCAGTCAGCCGTGACATTCGTGACGTGCGTGAATACGTAAATTACTTTTTTTAATATATTATAAATAAAGGCCTGGTGCCCAGCAGTGGGAGGTAAATAGGCCGATGATGATGATGATTATAAAAAGGTATTATAATAATGTTAAATGTAGAAATTTTAGCCTATTAAATTCTCTATACATTGGTGTATGTCACAAGTCAAAGTAAATTATGCTTATGATGTAGTAACAGAATATTAATTGCAACTTGACTTAAGTAGGTATTAAATACAACACAAGTTGACATGTTATAGATACTTATTGTGTTTATATATTTTGTTTTTATCGTTTGGATAATGTACAGAATGGCTTTAAAAAGCAGCCATTTCAGATGGCTCATGGAAGTCGCGTAACGTGTTGGTGCTTCAGGTCCTGCCTGCACGAGTTGCTGCGGACGGCGGTGTTCGCGCCGCTGCTGCTGGCGGGCGTCAACGAGGAGCGGCAGCAGCTGCAAGTGGAACTCTTCAGCGACTTTGAGGATGACCAGGTATTGATTGAATCAGGCGTTAGTTTGCGGAGGTCTATCAACTGAAATCAATTACTTTGTTGTCGAGACCACTCGTGCAAGACCGCTACGTCGATGCGACAAATTATGTTTTCTACTTCATTAAATGAATGACTGGGTGTAACGCGTGTCATGGTTTATAATTTATGGATGTTAAGTTTTGAAGTGTTAAATTAAGTGAAAAATAAGTACTTAACCTAACCAGCTTAGAAAAGTTGAAAACCCCCCGACATTGTCATTTCAAAGTTCAATATTTCAAAAACGGGTGAACCGATTTTAATGAAACTTAACTAAGAACTCGAAACTCGATTAAAATAGCTTTCGACTGAAAAAAACCGCATCGACATCGGTCCATCCGTTTGGGAGCTATGATGCTACAGACAGATACCCAGATACACAGACACAGATACACATGTCAAACTTATAACACCCCTCTTTTTTGTCGGGGGTTAAAAATAGGGGTTTTGATTCGTTTTGTATCAATGTAAATAGTAAACATTATTTATCTACCAAAAAAATTTACACAGCATGACAGTACAAAACCAAAGTGCTGTGAAAATTCAAACTATGTAATATGTAACTATGTAAAATATTAAAATCATACTTTTTAAATACTCACAGGAAAAAAGTAGAAAATGCTAACCCCGGGAATCGAACCCGGATCCTTGACATTCCGTATCGCGTGCTATCACCCCTACACTAGGATTAGCATAGAGAAACAGTTGAGTTTGTACCGTACCAATAAAAAATTGGGGAAAAGACATACTCCATTTGAGATCATGAATCAAACTGATAACTCTACGCTTGAGTGAACACACTCCGCCCCCGGAGGGTCGAGCACGACTTTACGAATGCTGCGTAACGTTACGGTTATCGTATCGAGATCGAGAAACCTCATACAAAATTATTGTTCCAAATACGCTCACGGGCGGGTTTTGTTCAAACTCGACTTCATACAAACTCGATAACGTTTACTATTCGATTTTACGTGACGCAGGTTTCGAAAACTCGTGCTCGACCCTCTGTTATCTAAGTTTGTCTGACTTGGTTTTGTTCAGTGTGACCAGATAAAAGAGAAAGATCACTAGGTAACAGCATGAATAAAAAGGCGCGACCAGCTATGAATAGCCCATAAGATAAAATATGTAGCAATTAAAACACTCCAAATATAAGGGAGACCCTATCCCTAAAAGAATACTAAATACCATCAAAGATCAAGATACTGACCCATCTCGATGTGCCACTATATTTAAAGAAAATTCATTTTTAAAAGTCACAAGTAGAAACATGTTAAGTAAAATTTTCAGCAAATTTGGATATGATGTCACGTAATACTTATCTTTAAACATATGTACATGCCCCCCAGCACCTGCCGGTGACGGACGCGTACGTGGAGGTCCAGTCGCGGCACGCGCAGGTGTACGCGTGCGAGCTGCACGTGGAGGCGCACTTCGCGGGCCTGCGCTACTGCATGTACCACTGGCCGCGCGTCTCGGCCGCCATTGGTCAGTATTCAGTCCCAGTTTATTTGGGTCAATCAACTTTTTAGTGGCGTTATTCTGTCCCGTCACTCAGGAGACAACTGTAATACAGATGCTTTGTCATTACACATTAAGTTAACTGGATTGCAAACGTGCTGTGCTGAACTACTCTGAGTCTCTGAGTATCAGGTCGATTAACGGCTGTTTCTAATATTCAATTTATCTCTTAACTGACCTAGTCCCAAACTAGGCAAAGCCTGTACTATGGGTATTAGACAACGGATAAACATACTTAAACAACACATGCTAAGCATCCAAGACCTGAGAACAAACATTTATATTCATCACACAAACATCTAACCCGGGACCTCAAGTTTCATAGTCAGGGTCTAACCACTAGGCTCTACTAATGTATTATTTTGATCTACTGACGATAAAAACAGTACCGTACCGGCGACCGAATAGCCTAGTGGTTAGAGACCCTGACTGTGAAACTTGAGGTCCCGGATCAGATGTTTGTGTGATGAATACAAATGTTTGTTCTCAGGTCTTGAAAGCTTAGCATGTATATAAGTATGTTTATCCGTTGTCTAGTACCCGTGGTACAGGCTTTGCCTAGTTTGGGAGTAGGTTAATTGGTGTCAATATTTATAAATTTTGTCTATGTACTTATTCAACCGGCCCCTATAGTACTTAATTTTATTTTCATGTTACAGGTATCAGCACAAATCTTTTTTTCGTGTCTCTCATTTTCATATTGAGCTGGTATCACCTGCAGGACGGGTTACCAGATTTCGTAAAGGTAAGAATAAAGATGGCTTAACATGTATGTTATTGATGGAGGTATAAATGTTTTATTGTTGTTTTAGAGCAAATTTGGAGATATCAAAACTGAGGATGACGATGACAAGAAATTTCCGAAAAAAGTTAAATTGGAGAGATCAGGTATCTACATTATGTTTCATTTGTATTAACATTTTCTTCATCTGTCTATCTATGGTCCAAATTGTGCCCATATCCCGTGTCAATGTTGTTCTGAAACTTATATTTTCAAGGATCGTAATTCGTATTTTAACAAAATCTGTTTACCTTTACCGAATTCCACTTGCGCCTTTGTTGTAATATCGACTTCAACTTTGATCGTGTTATTAATATAATTTTATTACAATCTTGTTTATTGGGTGGAGACAACAAGGCTTTACTTTTTTTAACTAAAAATTAGAAGAAGTAGGTACAAAATACTTAAAAACATAATAAACTTACGCCAAATTGCAGAGCAGTTTGTTGGCAGTAGAGTAGTATTTCAAACCTTTTTTTTTCAGAATCTTCTATGTTCTTCGATGACGAGATCCTGATAGAAGAGTTGAAACAAATGAAAGAGAAGGAAGTAGAAAAACCGAAGAAGACTTAGCTCCCGACTGATAGCGCTAAGACTATTTTTGTAATGCTTTTTACTGACATTTTCGGCGATGCTAAATTAATTATAAGTTAGCACAATTTAAAACTAACTTTTGAACCTTTTCGTTCAGAAAGGTCGGCTTGCGTTAATCTGGGTTAGTTAACTTTAACGGTATAACCAATAAGTCGAGTCATCCCCGAGTTAGTAAGTTAACTACGCCCCAGGTTCCAATTGCCTATTTTAACCGGTCGAACCGGCCGACAGCAGCGGGTGCCGGCGCGCAAGGGTGTACTGCTCCGGGACAAAAAAGCGAACAAATACCGAGACGAGATGAACGCTATCAATTTTGTTTCTTACTATCCCGATGACAAATTTTGCCAAAGATAACAATCTACGTAATTGCAGGGAGTCGTAACCTAAGGGTAAGGGTATCAGGATAGATGGGGCCTTAGAGAAAGGCATAGTTTTTTTTACATAGTTTCAGCGGAATAGAGATAACCAAATTCTGCTCATTTGAAGTCGAGGGCGACAGCTACCCGGTACATTTAACATGTAAAGGTTTTAGATAATGGTTTTATAGCTATCAAAGTCAATTATGTGGTGAAGGAAAAAATAATTACGCATGGTGATTGTTCCACAAGAGGCATGTCAATTTTCATTTCATTTAGAAAAGTGTCAGCTTAGAACTACTGTACATAAATCATATATATACTAAATATCATATATTACATAATTATAATTACATTTACCTACCTGTCTAGTAAAACCTGTCCATTCTATTTCGGCTTTAACCTGCAATTTAAAGTGTACTTACTCTGCAAACCCCAAAAGATATTGCCTTTAATATACATATATAACATTTTCATGAATTTTATACTCTTAGCCATTGTATAATCAATAGTTTTAAGATTAAAATGAGATGCAACGACTGAAATTCGAAACCGAAACACGGAAGTGTGGTTCAGACCACGGGAAGTGAGTTGAACAGCTTTGGAACTATTCATGATTAATATCGGCATCGGAACGATATGCTAATGAGGAAGTAAGTGTATTATTTTGTTGTGAAAGGGTTCTAGAGCTCACTCACTTTCTGTGTCTGTAAAATAGGGTGAAAAGGGAAAATCTGTTTTTATTGTAAAATGTCATAGAATATAAAGTTGGTCTTGTCATTTTATATAGCATGACCATGACTTATACCCAATGTAAACTTATAAAGCTTTTGTGTTTAGGCTCTCTCTTATACATAATTATTTATTACTTATACATTCCCAGTTGATGCAATTAATCAAATCGTGATACCTGAACTAAGTACATACATGGGTCAATCAACTTTTCTTTGCCACTCGTTGCCATGGAGATGTCCCCTGGGTCACTCGTCTAAAATAAGATTTTCTAAGGCACCACTCCCCTGAAAGTCAGGATTTGCATGCTTAGAAGATGAAGCATGAAGGAATTGGCATATAACTGTCGATACTCCTGTCGATTGATGGAGTGGTGCCTTAGAAAATCTTATTTTAGACGAGTTACCCGGGGGACATCTCCATGGCAACGAGTGGCAAAGGAAAGTTGATTGACCCACATATATTGTGAAGAAAAATCTGTCCTTTTTATGGGAAGTTTAAAATAAAGATTTAATTGAATTCTGTTTTACTATTTTGTTACCTACCTACCTTCATAGAATCTTTTAATGCGGGTAATTTCAATAATTCTCGGTCCTTTTAAACCACAGAACTATATCGGGATAGAAGGGAAGGGTGTATGTACAGTCGAGGAAATTAATTCCTGACCCACCATAGAACAATTTCATAGTAAGGGCGTTTTCAGTGAATCGTTAATTAGTTAGCTATGGTT
This sequence comes from Clepsis dumicolana, assembly GCA_963691665.1. NCBI lineage: Eukaryota > Metazoa > Arthropoda > Insecta > Lepidoptera > Tortricidae > Clepsis > Clepsis dumicolana. Next base: position 3,241,328 of record OY829529.1, read on the forward strand.
AGCAGTCGTCACAAAAGTGACGTTCAATGTCAGACACATACATTTCGTCACAAAACTGACCGTTAAGACGTGATTTAAACATAACTTGGGTAACGCTTGACAGCACAAGTTAAATTAAAATGCCCGGAAACGTCATAACGATTTTCCTTGTCAAGCTATGCGATGTCATTATGACGTTTACTGTGAAAAGGTTCCATTGTGGTTCAGGAATTTATTTCCTCGACCGTACCTCGCGTGCCGAAAAGAAGAGCCGAAAACCTCATTACGCGTTCCAGCTCCCGACCGCTTTCCGCGCGACGTCAGGTTTTAAAAACAAAATACCTTATTGTTCCACAATCAACCATTCAAACACCACCAAAAAAGTTGGAGCTGTTAATAGAGGCATTTCTTCACTTCCCGATAAGAGTTTTGAACGCCACCTACGCATATAAAAGTTGTCACATACACGCCACGTCACGCCAACTTGAACTAAGGGTCGCTATTGCACGAGTGCCCCCATACTACGAAATTCGAAGTTCGTATCGTATCGTCCCGCTCACTCTTGTGTTAAATACTATTAGCTTGAGAGGGACGGCACGATACGAAGTTCGAATTTTACACTTCGTAGTCGGGGGGGGCTGCTCACAACGTCGGGCATCGTTGGCGTTTGAAGACTGAAATGGTAAAAAAGGAAAAATAAAACAAAAACTTGTTGCAAAATTATTTTATTGATTCATTTTAATAGCGGATAAACATTCTATTATGAGCAACTTTCATCGACAACCGTGGCTCAAAAGTCTTCAACGTTTTTGGCTAAAGTTTAAGTGAAAATACATATCAAATAACGTTTGCTACACAGTTCCGACATTCTGATAGAGGCCACTCTGGTTATAGCATAGTTTTTTTGGCCAAGAGCATGGAAGGCTGTTGACAGGGTTAACGTCCTTTTACTGAATTGAAGAACGAACAAAATAATAGAAAAAATGTAGGGAAATAAAACACTTTGACATTGGTTCTAGCAAAAAGTGAAAGGTATACATTAAAACTGAATTAATTGTAAAATAAGACTGTCATAATACGAATCGAGTACGATGTTATGCTATGCACAAGTTGTTGAAACTCCATCAAGATGAAATATATCCGTAGGTACCTCAGAACCGTATGGCAAGCGCATCACTAATTATAATTATTTTTAAATGTTTCATAAACTCGAGAAACACAATGAACTGGAAAAAGCCGTTGTCTTACATTGGACATGATTATTTTTTGCTAATTTCGTTTAAAATTGAACTTTTTAATACCATAATCATTTTCGGACATTTCATAGCACGCTAAGACGAAAGTCAGTCGATATTAACATCAATTGTCATCACCACGTTCTTTCATAAATTCCTGCTCTAAGCGTTCTTTATACTAAGGGATTCATTATAAATACCTAGTTTGCAATCATTTTAATTACTTACATTTTTAATCTTTCATTACTTACGAGCTTTCCTCAGGATAATTAAGCATTTCGGGAGTATTTAAATGAATGAGCTGACTTTCGTATTAGCGAACTGTGAAATTTTCGAACCGTGATCATAACACTACTTTTGCTCACTTAAATCTGACCAAGCTATCTTTTTTAAGTAATGTGTCATGGCATGATAAATATAACACCCAAGAACTCTCTAATGGCCAGTACAAGAGAATTAAAAATTACTTGTTAAAGCGTAGCAACACTTACTTTGGCCTTATGAAAAAGTATACATCACTTTTGGTTTTGGGCGACCGATTCCCACTGGGAACAGAAAAGCCTGGTGGCACATACTTGTGCGATAGAATACAACACAAACAAGTGAAATTACTTAAAACTATACTGAATTTTAGTTTATTTTAACATCATTAACATGTCGCCAATTAGTTTCAGTACGTTACACGCACTAAACAACTATAATATAAACAGACAGCAAGAATGTATAATCCTTTTATAGCTACGTTTAAATTTACGCATGTAAATATAAGCCCATACTTTAGTATCACTAAAACTACTGATTACAGGACCATATAAAAGGTAAAGACGTTTGGTAAAATTTTCTACTACAATTGGTACATTCTTAACTCGTTTAACCACTTCCTAACTTAAAAAAAAGTGCATATTATATGCGTGCTACAAGTTGACAGCCAACTATAAAGCTTGAATAAATTTTCTACCAATTTTTCCGTCTCAAAGTCTGACCGCCACAGACGCACAAGTTGTCACTTACACGCCACGTCATCGTAACGCCAAACGCCAACTTGAACTAAGCACATACACGTAGGTCGCCATTGCACGGCGTAGTTCCGACGACTAATATACGAGTCAGTGGCGTTGTGGACACGACAGCTTTAAGCGTCACCGGCGTTTAAAAGATTCATACTTTTTTTAAAGAGATGTTTCCTCTATTTACGTTTTTTATTTTTATACATTTTGGAAGTGGTTTCGCAAGTCTTATAAATTTCGACTATATTGGTACATTTATTAATTTTAAATGGTATAGGAAAAGGACGTTTAGACATTTGATATTTTGGACTCAACTAGTAGAATTAATAATTGTAATACACAACTTAAGAGTTGAACTTTCTAATCACTACAAAAACTTATGTTTAACACATCGGAAAATATTGAAAAGGAACTTATTAAAAAAATACTTAAAATAATTAAATGATTTGATTCAAACTATGACAAGTTATTGGCTTTAAAAATCAACACTATATTATATACAGATAATAAAACTCAAAACACATCAGAATCACATCCATCGATTATTAAGAACACCCATTATATGATAACATGTTCCAATAAATGTCTTACAGATACTTGTAGATTTTTTCCAAAACTTTTTTAACAATATTTGACGATAATGCTATCCAAAATTCGGATTATTATATGGTACGTACCATAGAACAATGAACACCAAACATTACACAACATTGAAAAACATCAATAGATATTTCATTCAGTTTTATTTCGAATATTCGACTATTATCAAAGTAAAACTTACAATAGTTCATTCGCGTTAAAATAACAGTGAGTCATTAAGCTAACTGCAAGACAAAAAGGTGTTCTGGCTGGTGGCTTTATTTTTTTTACATCCTTATATCAAAGTCAAAGGAGCGGGCTAGGCAGACGATTCACTATTTTTTTTACAACGAAACAACTATAGTTAAAAACGTGTCAGTCACGTGTTTGTTTGTCGAGGTATGTCTGACATATTTCGTACCAATCCGCGGTTCTTTCTCAAGGTTGGCTCGAACGGACAGGCAATCGTGCAAGGACGTGCGGACGGATTGGTTCGAAACATCTTGGACATACCTTGACAAAAAATACGTGAGTGATTTAATTTAAAACCAGTATTAAACCCCATAAGAATAAAAGCTATCGAAAGCAAAACTTTGGCATATACATATGTACCATTACCAAGAACAGACAGACAGAGTTTACAAAAGTTCGTAACGTGCGTAACACATTGCAGTATTAATGTGTATCTATAATAAACTAACGAGTGTATGAAAGAAAATTATTATGCTCAGCAGAAGGACAATACAGGTTACTTAAAAACCTGTGCTTAGTTTGGTCTATTGGTGCATTTGTCTATATGATTGACACCTGTCGGAATGTTGCTTCGAATAGTCTTTATTCATATGCCTTTCACAAGAGAATAACATTATGAAGAAATCATATTTTCTGACACCTAAAACCCATAGGATAATTTTTCAACCAAACTTAAAACATTGAAATAGAAACAGATAGTGGGTTGTTAATAGGCCCTTTTTAAAATTACAGGTCCATTTCAACCAATAGCAAGCAAGCCCTTTGGATTTTACCCAATCAGAAACCAGCTCATACAAAAATAAAATCTAAACAACAAGTCATGATTACTGAGAATGCGAACAACGGTTAAAAATTAACACCTAAAAAGTTAAAAAAAAATTGATCTATTTACAAAGCAATTAAAAATAATGGTATTCGCTACAATTTTATGAAACTTCAAGTTTGATGCAGATAATGCTAGAAAATCTATCACAGACATTCTTGTTTTTTTTTTTGGGGCATTTCGTAGAGAATATTGTCTTCTCCGTCAACTAAGTTAGTTAATTGAGCTAGGTCGATAACTTGACAGATGGCTCCGAACTAGTTCGGCCTTCTAGTTGCTTTAGTACACTGACTACGAGTGAGTTGGGTTCAGCTCCCGGCTCTGCGACATTTGTACTAAATGATCTACTACTTGTCGTAAAATGTACTAAATGTACTATGAGCAAGAACGTTAGGGAATAGTTCATTCAAGTACAGCGCCGGAAATGTATTTCACAAGCCTACTGCATGCCCACAGCAACGCTGAGGTTTCTCTGCTTTGTATTTTGGTAGAAATCTTATGCCTTTTTTGCTAATATGTAAAGGATATCGACGTTTTTAAAGTTTTTTTTATCCACAATGAAGTACCAGCGAGTTTCTACTCATTCGTTATAACATTATCTGCATCAATATTCATTAAAAGACAGTATGACCAGTGTGGCCATTTAAAAAAAAAAATACGCAAATTTTTCTAATTTTCTTTTACACGACCGACTGCCTACAATAAGAGGCGTATTGTTTTTGCGTACGTGTTACAGTGATTTTTTTAAACACTCAGTAGCGTTATTGTCTAATGCAGCCTCGAAAGCTAAATGACAACAGGGCCGTGTTTTATAAGCCTACAAGTTACAGGTTACAAGTCCACAGGAATCAGTCGCCTGTAATGCACTATGTACAATTACAGGTGTTTTATAAAGACACACGTAAAGCTACACTTGTAATATGGTATTGTAAATTTCGACTACAAGTAAATTGTATAAGTGTAATGGACATCACTAATTTAAAAAAAAGTGGCTGCCAAAAATTACAAATACGTAGAGGTTTTTTATCTATTACTTAAATTAAAAATATCCATGCAAAGTTGATAACTAAAAATCTATCTAAGTACATAAAACAAAATCGTGTTAATTGCACTATTTATAAGTCAAGAACGGCTGGACCGATTTTTATGATCTTACATTCGTTGGATTTATATCTTTGCTTCGAATAGCAGGATAGGTATTAATAGAGGGGAGAATTTCACGAGAAAAAAAAAATAAGAAGTTCATTTTCTCATAGGTACATTTTCTAAGGAATGAATGACCTATGGCGGTGCTAAGTTCGCGGGTCGGCTAGCAAAATATATCTATTCTAAACAATGGCAAAAAACGGCCAAAAAATGCATGTCAACGATTGCATGATACTGCGTTCAGACAGACACAGACAGAGAATTGAAGCTTCGTGCTCAATGAATCATTTTGATTACTCGACGATTCTAATGAGCTCCCAATTTCTTGCAGAATCTAGTCTAGTCTATTTGCGTACAGTTCATTCTGGACCTTTCATTATATAATATTGAAAAGGTGTGTCAAAATCTGTATTTATTCGTGGCCAAAACTCCCTAGTTCTATGCTGCCGTGGACTCTCTTCTTCCGAGTCCGACTCAGAAGAGTTCCTTAATAAACGAATCATTCCGTGATGACCTTGAGTTTAATAACTTGAAGAAGAGATAGATAGGTAGACAGAACGATTGATTTGGTACTGATTAAGACACCTAATTCAAAAATTTGTGCACCTGTAGCCATTGTTACAGGTCTCAAGACGTACGTAAGTTTTCGTTACAATTTTACAATGCTACAGTTGTATTTTACAATATTTTTATAAAACGCTTGTTCGATTATGAATTTAAAACTATTAAAGGTGCACTTTTTGTCTATGATATGGCTACAGGCGCCTGTAACTTGTAGCTTGTAAAATTGTAGCACAGTACTTTTATAAAACGCAAATTATAAAAAACAGGACAAGTGTTGCCAATAAACGCCTGTAAAATTGTAACTTGTAGGTTTATAAAACACGGCCCAGATTTGACACTTCAGCGCTGCAACAGCCGTGAATAACCTCAGAGTGTACCCCGTAATATAATGACGTATGTGATGGCAGTATGACGGTTTGAAAGTAAATTATGCCGCACTATAGCAACTTTTTATTTTTCAATTTACAATTTTTTTGTGTGTTGTATGTTTTTGACACTTTTGTATTGACACACATGGGCGTTAAGGTTACGATCATCTCTTCTTAGATCATTTAACATTGTGCTATTTTACTTAAGCAATTAATTTTTTAACGCCAAATCCTTAGTAAAGTGAGTCTCTCAGTAAATTGTTCTGACATTTCGCCACTAATAATATTTTAAAATTTTTGGGTCAATCAACTTTTTAGTGTTGTTATTCTGTCCCGTCACTCAAGTGACAACAGGGATACAGTTGCTTAGAAAAATGGTTGTCATGTAATACTAGCATGCTTACAAGATAAGGCATGAAGGAATAGGCTTATAACTGTTACAACCCTTAACTTTTAGTGGATTTGTACCCTAGAAAATCATACCTTTAATGAGTGACCGAGGAGACGTCGCCATGGCAACGAGCAACACTTTGAAGTTGATTGACTCTTTTCCATGTTGGTAAGTATTCTGATCCTTATTTCACCAACGACGTGACAGTTAAATTCGGTGTAAATTGCTGACATGAAGAGTATTTGTTTTTTTTAGCGATTTTAATTTTGGCCATGAAATGTACCTAGATGGATTTCTAGCTATCATCTGCTGCCTGTCACGTCTTTAAGATGGGTGCCAGGTTTTGAGAAAATAGGAATGCTAAGTTGCCTTTCTTCAAATTTGTGTTTCGATGAATTAATTCAATTTTTGAGATTCTTTTTAAATTGTAATTTTTGGCCCAAATTTCAGCACCGTTTTTAGTTTTTTAGTGGTTCGCAACGAACTAAGCGCGCACTTTTTTTTGTCAAATATTACTCTTTAGCGTAGACGGTGGCGCCCTCTTTTCACTCTAAACCTGGATCCCGGTAGCCTCTGAACAGATTTTCTATTCATATTCGAATTTGAAAATCGTATTTGTGTCAACTACTTGCTTAATTAATGTTCGGTACAGTATAAAGACTGACCGGTAGCAAAAGCCGTATTTACATGTTAGTTTTTAAAGGACGCATATTTTAATGTGTAAAAAAAAGTTTTATCGGGACTGACTGGCTCATTACCGCCCAACATAGCAATAAAAACGTTATTTTAGAAACGATATTTCAAGAAAAGTTTTTCTCAGCGCTCTACATAATCGGTTTTTGGGAATAATTACTTAATTTTTCAGTAGCAATACTGCACACCTAATGGATCAACATGTAACTGTCACTGTCAGTTTCACATTGTCAATTTTTTTTTTATATTTCTTAAGTCAGAAGAGATTTAATATCATATTAGAGCAAATTACCCAAATAAAACAACCCACCTTTTATTATAATACCAGTTAAATTTAAAGCAGTCGTACCAAAGAAGTTGTCAGTTGCAGTGTTGCCAGCCTAGCTCGCGGAGGACGCGTAGCGGGACAGCTCTGGCAACACCATGCCGACGGCCTGGAAGAATTGCGCGATCTGCGTTAGCGTGTTAAACACCGTCCGGCAGTTTGATCATGGTTAGTGGGCAGTGGCGGGTTAGAAATGGACACATTGATCAGTGGCGTAGCTGAGAGGGGCCTACAGTACGATTACACTGAGTTTAGCACTGCCTTCATTTCATTTTCAAATGTAATGTCTTACAAATTGGCGTCCGCGGCGCGTATCACCTTACCACCGCCCCGCGCTCACCCCCGCTCGCGTCCCGAAAAGCACACAGACGCGAGGTCGCTTCTGCACACATGCGTCAGTGTCGTGTTTCGTCGCGCTAGTGTATATGTGTGTGTGTGTGTGCCCACCTCGTTGTCGGCGCGCTCGTCGTCACTCTGGTACTGCACGTCGAGCTCGGAGCTGTTGACGCTGTTCTCCCAGTCCTCGGACGAGTCCACGCTGGACGCGTCCACGTCCATGTCCGCTGCGGAACACACAATTTCATTGACAACGGCACAGAAATATGTATACATATGTAACTAGTGATCAAATAAGGTTGGATGTTTAAACAGTGACTGTCTAAAAGCTGGATATTCGCCGTGGCGCTGAACGCCAGCGCGGCGGCGTGGCGCCGCCGGACGCCGCCGCCGCTAGCGACCACTCACCCATGAGCATGACGTGGTTGTCCTGGTGCCGCGGGCCGGGCACGGCGGGCAGGCGCAGCGCCGTGGCGTTGAGCGCCAGCGCGGCGGCGTGGCGCCGCCGGACGCCGCCGCCGCTAGCGACCACTCACCCATGAGCATGACGTGGTTGTCCTGGTGCCGCGGGCCGGGCACGGCGGGCAGGCGCAGCGCCGTGGCGTTGAGCGCCAGCGCGGCGGCGTGGCGCCGCCGGACGCCGCCGCCGCTAGCGACCACTCACCCATGAGCATGACGTGGTTGTCCTGGTGCCGCGGGCCGGGCACGGCGGGCAGGCGCAGCGCCGTGGCGTTGAGCGCCAGCGCGGCGGCGTGGCGCCCGCCGGACGACGCCGATGCCAGCGAGCTCAGCGACCCCGAGTTCGGGGTGCCGTCCGCGTAGCGAATCAGCATGTGCTTCTGTGGACGAAATGGTTAATAATGTAGACCATCGCCAGTCAAAATACAGCTAGGATCGCGTTGAGGGAGGTCTATCTGTCATTCCCCACTCATAAGAGATTATGATTGCGACAAAATAAATATTCACGAGCACGAGCTCATCACAACTTTCGAGGACAAATGAAAGCCAAATGTAAAAATAGCAATAACTGGAAATGATTAAAAAAACCTCAAAACGGTTTTTGAATTAGAAAAAAGCATTATCAAAATTATTTAACATCTGGATACTCACTGGGTGGTCCAACTCGCAAATGGGATTGTCTCTTAGATCAATCATTTCGAGAATTTGCAAGCGATTTATGTCAAAATCTGCTGGCACACTTGAAATCTGTAATACAATAAACATACTTAACACAAACTCAACAAACTGTTGTAACATAAAATTGTTGGTAATCTTGTACTTTTGTACAATGGGGGATTGTTATCATTAATAAACTGTAAATTATTGTATAACTCAACAAACTAAACAACCATGTATTGGACAATACAATAAAAATAGCTCACCACAAATCAGTAAGGTGGGTTTACCAAAAAAATACAGGCAGAGTAGGCTACAGGCATTTTGGAGGATAATGACAAATTCCTTAGACATTATGTCAAAGGTAGAATGGTAGGGATGGCAGTACCAGTATTGGCTTGCAAGTAATTCCCAGTACTGGGACTGCCATCCCAATTTATCACAAGACCGCTGACACATAATAGTGCATCTGTGCATCTGCATCTTCATGGGAAAATTATAATGGATACATTCAACATCTTTACAAGCTTTTGTATCCATTGTTTCCTATGAGGTTGAGACATGCGGGTGGTAGGAGGCATTTCATCTTAGCTCTCTAGGTTGGCAATGCATCTACAAACCCCTGGGGTTGTGCATGTCTATGGGCAGTGGTGATCAGTTACCACCAGGTGACCCACTTGCTTGCTTGCCTTCCTTGTTGCATAAAAAAAATATCTGATGCCATCAAGCCTCATTAAAATATAGGACAAAAAATTCAACATCTTAATTTAGCAATACTTACTTCATTATGATTCAGCTGCAGGAACATGAGGTCGTTGCACTGCAGAATGGACATAGGGAATTCTTTGAGGCAGTTGTTACGCAGGTTGCAATGGATCAGGGCCTCCATGTTACCGAGCGTGTCCGGGAGTGACTCTATCTCGTTGCGCTCCAGGGTTAACCATCTGAAAAAATGTTAGCATAAGAAATATATTGAAATCATTTGAGAAATCAAAACTAAAGTACCAATCTCTACCTACCATCTCCCAGAAAATGAATGGAACAACGGGTACCTAACAGCTATGGTAGTAGAAGCAATAATAATAATACTAATATTTTAGATAGATAGTTACAATTTTGTGAAACACTTCTCCGCAATGCCATGATGCCATTTGAAATCACACAGCAGTGATTCACAAAAGGTCAGTTGAGCTTGTTCAAAATCATTGTTAGGATACTGTTGGTGCTGCCTCTCACCTGGCGCACCAAGGCAATACACCTTTTACGCATTGTTGTATAAAAGCAATTGATGCACACCATTGAAAGCATTAACAGTTTTAAATGATTCACGGTTAATTGCATTAGACATTTAATTTCTGATGCACTGCAGTAACAAGGCAGCCCTAACAACAGTGAATACAAGGTAAAATTATAGAAGAGGATTGGGTAACATTCATGTCCATTGCGGGTCTGAAAATTGGCCACTGCTCGTACTATTTTTTTTTTCAATTGAGCAGACAGCCGCAGACAGCCTTTATACCCACATTGAATAACTCAATAGTTCTCATATGCAATTTGTTCACCTATAATTTAAGCAACATTAGAATACAGAAAGGAAATACATAAGACAAGCAGTTGATTAACGAATCAGCAAATAAATTTTGTTAAGTCATAGTCACAAAGGGAATTACAAATTTCAAATATCATTAAATCTAAGCTAAAACATAAAGTACTTAATACAATTAACTAAAATCAAGTAACGGGCATTTACATGGAAATACATCAGCAACAGGCCTCGTCAACTAGCTTAACCTAAATTACAGAACATCATCAGCAACATGCTGCGTCAAAAAACCCTAACCTAAAACCCCCCACCCCGCATCGTACCCGGCTCAAAGGTCCCCATAATACCAGCAGCATTACCCCGCTGAATGGCAATGGAGACCTGTTGCACCAAATACGACCCAGAGCAAGGGTCACAGCCCTTGTCTCGCAATCGACGGCCTAGCTCCCTGAACAACTCGCGAGCCTCAGTGCCCCAGGACCCAGCCGTCTCGACCGGCACAAAATCATACGCCGATTCCAGAGCGGAGTATTTAGTGTGCTTCAATTTCGCGGTTTTGAATGAATAAATTTTTCAATTGCATAACATCACAAATTAGAATACAAAACAAAAAGCCCTTAGCTAACTAGTTCCGAATGGAAGTTCAATGTCAAGTTCACTTTGAAGACAAAAATAACACTTCTTACCTCAATTTTGACAGCTTGGTCATCTCAACTGGAATAGTTTTAAGTTTGTTCCCTCGCGCTCCAAAAGTATCCAATTTACTCAACTTCCCGATCTCTTTGGGTATTTCCTGGAGTCCTATCGTGTTGCACCAGAACGCTTCGAGGTTTTCAAGCTCCCCAATCTCTGGTATCAGCACTTGCAAAGGATTGTAACTCAAATTTAAATTCACAAGGTTTTTCAAGTTCCCTATTTCCGGAGGCAAGGAGCTTATGTTGTTATAGTCTAGAGTCAATGTCGTCAAATTGAATAATTGCGTCAAATCCACTGGTATTGTTGTTATTTTATTTCTGTGCAGGTAAAGATGTTCAACTTCGTAACAGGTGAAGAGTAGGCATGGTATTTCTGTGATTTCGAAGGCGTTGAGATTCAGTCTTGACTTTTTCTTCACAACAGCCTGTTCTATTATGGCCAATATGTGGTTATCACGAATAAATTTTAATATGGAACTCATTTTTGGTCTATTTTTGGGTACATTTCAGGAGACAAATTGCGTTTGAATTTGTTGTGAAAATGACAGGACGGGGAGGGATGAGGGGGGCAGCAGTCTCTGGAAACTTAGAACATTTTTTTTTTCTATGAAATTTAGAACCCTCCTCTACCAACATAACATAACATCTGTTTCCGTTGGCAGCATTGAGTGCGAATTAATGCCACATAAATACTAATTGTAATATTGGTAGAAATTTTATGAGCTAATTATTTTATTTTGGGATGCGAACGCAGAGAAACATTAAGTATGAAAATTTTGATAACATTTATGTTATTTTTTAGAGGGTCACTGAATCAACAGACGCACTTGCAAAAATTCTACCAAAAATGTGGTACTATTTCTGTTATTTTTTATGGCATCCCAACCATAATGTAAAAAAATGTCTGCCGTGACGTATTCATGTTTGTTTGTGAAAATTTTGAAAGTTTTCCTGTGTTTTTGTTTTTCCAAGTATGACTGAGTATGACTCCTGCGAATAAAACGTCGTGTAGAGCAATTGCTCCTCCGTTTTGTTTATAAGAAAACTGTGACTTTATTATTCACGTGTGGTGTGATTTTTCTATCGCGATATTTGACGATTTCATATTTTTAAGACAGTGAATCTACATTTGTGTTTTTGTGCTTTTCACCATGGGTAAAGGCCATAGAATGTGTGATATTTGCGGTTTATAGGAGAGACATGTCGGCGATAAATTATCCATGCTTTGTAATTGTAATTTGTAGCTTTATAAAACACGGCTCTGGTAGACTAAAAAAAAATTATGCGTAAAAGAGCATTCAGCTGCCTTATAATGCTGAATAAAATCTTGATTTTTTTTCTTGAAGTGCCTTTAGTCTTTTCATTGTCTGTGTTGAGCTGTTTTGGTGTGAAATAAATGGTAAATAAAAAAAGTAACATCATTACTGGAATATGATGTAAACGTAATAATATTATTCATATAAATTTGATTTAACTTTATTTACATAATAAAAGCAATTTACAATGACATTAAATCTAAGCTTAAACTAAATAAACTACAACTTAAAACTAAATTAAATCTAAATAAGGCCCCCGTGGCATAGTGCCCAAAAGGCTGGCAGCGTTGCCTCGCTGAATAGCGATGCTGATTCTTTGAGCTTGTAAGCGCTGGGACCCCATGGACCCAAAGTTTCAAACCCGACAGGAACAAAATTATAATTTCATATTAAGATGAATACTCAATAAATCATTCTATTTACCATTTTCTTGACTTTCATTGTTTTATTTTTATACATTTCATCCACAAACCCCACTGCATACATCCCTAAAATTATCGATATATCGATGAAAGAAAATGTATCGATATGATGCAGGACATTCCTATTAACCTTTGCCAATCCCTAAATAGCAGAATTAGTAGAATCACAGAGTAGAATAAAAAAAAATTACAGTTCATCATCTCATGTTGGTAGCATTGTTGTTTTTACGCGAATGTTGGCACTGAAAGGTTGTAAACCTCCTGTGTTGTATGAAGTTCCCTCTCTTAAAACGTAGTGATTATATTCTCTTTGGGGGGCAGGGAATAATAGTTTGAGTTTGAAAGATCTGAGGCGTATTTTTAATCCAAGTTCAGTTTTTCAGAAAACTAAAATTTGATTAATGATAATAATACATCCTTGATCTTTCTCTACAGAAAGAAAGGTTTTATAACGTGTTCAAATAGCTTTACATTTCTTTGATAATGGCATGATAATAATAACCGTTTTTGCTTTAGTATTCCATATAGTAAATAAATTAAACCGAAACAGTGAAACAAATGCAAAATACACCTGGGCCGTGTTTTATAAACTTACAAGTTACAATTTTACAGGCGTTTATTGGCAACACTTGTCCTGTTTTTAACTATTTGCGTTTTTTAAAAGTACTGTGCTACAATTTTACAAGCTACAAGTACAGGCGCCTGTAGCCGTATCATAGACAAAAAGTGGACATTTTATAGTTTTAAATTCATAATCGAACAAGCGTTTTTAAAAAAAAAATTAAAATACAACTGTAGATTTGTAAAATTGTAACGAAAACTTACGTACGTCTTGAGACCTGTAACAATGGCTACAGGTGCACAAATTTTTGAATTAGGTGTCTTGATCAGTACCAAATCAATCGTTCTATCTACCTATCTATCTCTTCTTCAAGTTATTATAGCTTATAAAACACGGCCCTGAAAGTTGTTAGAAAAAGTGATGATTGTAATTTCTACAAAATGACCAGATTTTCTCGAATATAAATAAATTACATTACAAATCATAACCGTTAATTTAATGCAGAATAATCAGAAATTCGCGGTTTGCAATTTTTATTTAAGCGATATTGCAGTTAACATGTTTCGCTTTTTATTTTTGCGTAAAACGTAACGTCAAGAATGTATTGATTTTGATATTTTCGCGGAAAATGTAACGTAGACGTAGGGACTAATCGATTCGATTAAAAATAAACACGAGTTAGAGACAGCGCAATTGACAAAGAAGAAATGTCGAGCCATCCAGACAAGCGAAAAAGTGGATATAGAGTGGTTTTCCGTTAGTGAAAGTGCTTTTATGTAAAAATCACTGATAAAGGACAAGATGTTAGCTTATTTTTTTAAGCAAATCTTTATAGTAGCTCTTATAGAGCACTGTTTTATATATAATACGAATGGTGAGTCCTGTTAATAGTAGCCATCGTTAAAACATAATATAACTCGTATTCCGTATTAACTTAATCTTTAATTGTATTAAACAGCTTTACAGCAGAATAAAACTTCTCACCATGTACGTCGTTCAAGCGTCGACGAAATTTTCTTCAAGAGTCAAAAAGTACCGTCATACAGGTCGTTTCAGCCAGTGTCGATCAAATATCGGAAGTCGTACCCAAAAGACGATCGCGATTACGACATTACGTCATACGACTCTGAGTATGGTGGTGTAGTGTCTAACTTTACGTCTTCCATTTACGATGACAACCCGCCGTTGTATCCTAATCCGGAATCACTGTCAAGGAATCAAGGTAAAAATAAAAAAAATAGAACACGCAACAGGTTTCCGTCAAACACATGAATCTAAAGTCAACAGTAAAGTTATTTGTCTGTAAATCAATGCCACACGCACACGACGTTTAAGTATCTGCGTTTTGAATTTATTTCAAATAAACATATTTTTTTTTATTTGCTCAGTTAATGATGAAAATTTACACAACGTAGATACCTACACGAATGGAGAGTACGCCACTTCAATAGTATTTAAATAACGACTTTTAGACATAGACACACACGCATACACGCACACACACACACACACAATCTTAGACACACACATACACACACACACACAGAGACACACACACACACACACACACACACACACACACACACACACACACACAGACAGACAGACAGACAGACAGATAGCAAATTTATTTTTGTGATTGAACCAAGTCATTTCAGCTAAATGCTTAGCTTACAAAAGAATACTCCTGCAGAAAAGTTAACAAAATACAAGTACCTATAAAAAGTAAGTAAGTATATAAACACTTTATGGTACTAAAAAAACAGGATACAAACACAATTTACAACAAAAAAAAACAAATTAAAGTACAAAGGCGGACTTATCCCTATTAGGGATCTCTACCAGCCAACCTTAGAGTGGTGGAGAGGAATAGCTTACTAGGGACCGACAATAAGTGTCTTAAAAATCCCTAAAACCCTAAAAGGGGTTTTCATGTAGGACTAATTATTTAGCATTATTATTTGACCAGCCATCAACAAACAAATTGATACCCGCGCAATGGACACAGAGGTGGATCTGCCAGACGATTCCCTAGCTGACGCGGATCTCAAGGAACACAACATAATCGACAGCGTGACGTACCTCTACGGCTTTAACAACTGCCATGGCGTCAGAAACGAATGGAAGATACTGGTAAATGTACCCGAAATCTCACAAGACTTTTAAAGGAAGCTGTTATTTGAAAATAATCCAGTTTAAGCCAGTATAATGTCACATACCAATATTACCAATTGTTATTTCTTTGTCATTCTGAGCTTTATTTAGATTATAGTATCTGATCCGAATATCATAGGACCTCCAGTTATATTGAGAAAGCCATTATTTCTACTTAAGTAATTAAAGTGTTTCTAAAGAGTCATGAGGATTTTCATCTCTTTACGCTACATACTTAAATCTGAGTGGACCACAACTTTTCTTTAGAAAACATTCAATAAATAACTAAGTACTTAAATCGATCATAAGCAAAGCTTCGTTGTTAATAGATCTTCATAACCAGCGGCATCGCAGTGCTCATGCTAGCAGCGACAGTAATGTGGCTGATGTGGAGTGACTTTGCTGCTGAATTCCGCAAGAGCAGCAAGTTGTACCCGATCAACATCAACTTGTGCTGCTGTCTTGCAGCTTGCACTCTCATCTACATCCAGGCCGTCATGGTAAGTTGCGCGAGTCGAGGTCTTTCAGATAACTATCAGAATCTAAAGACATCGTGGTAGGCACATCCCTAATCAAGGGTTAGGGGCACGTGCCCACTGTTCACGTTAACCAACCTTTTTTCTCCAGGGCGTATCATCCCCATCCCAATGCGAGCGAATCGCCCTCCTGCTGCACTACACGCACGTGTCATGCGCAATGTGGATCGTGGCGCTTGCCGCTGCCGTCGCTGAGTACTGCGTCTGCGACACTCTGCTGCCTTTGAAGTATAATTATCTGCTGGCTTACGGGGTACCGGCTATCGTTGTTATGGTACGTGGAGCAAACATAAGCAAAGCTATCGCTGAAGTTTGAGGGACACTTTGGGACGGTTGGTCACAAAATTTCACGCGTTTTCCTAATCTTGTAGACGGATGGTTATTAGTTAATAGCGAATGCAGATCAGCCATAGATTGTTTTCTCAATAAAATGGCCTAAATGAAGTAAATGACTTCCTTGGATAGCGTTATCATAGATCATACCTTTTTAAACATATTTTATTTATTCGTCATGACTGTACTTCTTATAATGTGCTTTAGCTGTTTCCATCGCAGTGCACAACGATTTTTATTTACGGCCTTACTTAGTTCTTTGAAGATTTTAATGAAAAATCAAAAATTCTGGTTTATTTCAGTTCAATTACGCTCTTTCGATGGAGCATTACGAAATAAAGCACTACTGTTGGATGTCGATAGAAAAAGGCATGGTGATGGGTTTCATGGTTCCAGCCATGATCCTGATCTTGATTAATACTGGCATCATCATAATTGGCCTGCAAAGTGTCAACAAAAAGCAAGCGGAGATGTTGACAGCCAAGATCCAAGAGCTTGTGGACCATCATCTTGCTAACTGGCCTAAGAACGACCAAATGGGTGATAGCAATGGGAGCATCGATACTTTGGGCAATATCTACAGCCCTGGTAGTAGTAGAAAGAATACTGATAGCTCTGATAAAGATTACAACATGAGCGAAGACGATTGCCAGTACGTTAACTTGGGTAACTCGAACGGAGATATAAATTGTGACGGTGGAAATGAGGTAAGTGTAGCAGCGTGTAACAAAAATTGAAAGTGTTTTTATTTTAATTAAAATGCAATTAGCCATTGCTATCAATTAACTATTGCTGTCGTCTATATAGCTTTTGCTACTGCAGTAGTCTTCAAATAGATATTTCTAACTCACAGTCTCACATTAAGGCGATGCAAGACAAAGGCCTACTGAATGTGCTGTACAGCATGGATAATCTCTCTTTGAAATGGAGCTGGAACACTGAAGGAAACGAGCTGAAATCTTACTTGAACCTATGCCTGGTTTTGGAACCGTTTTTCGCAATAAACTGGGTGATGGGTGTTGTAGCGATTGAGAACGCAGCGCACTGGTCAACGCCGACTATTTACCTGATACTTGTTGTTGCCATGGTAAGATGATTACTTAACTAATCTCACAGCAATATAAATATAAGCAGTGAAACAGATGTTTTGTTTTTATATTTCAGTATGTTTACTTGACGGCCACCATTTGCACGACCCTACCGATCGTTCGCAACAAAACAACAGCGCCTTGTTGCGAAGAGGTTATTACGGAACCCACTTTGACAAGAAGCAGGTAGCTATGTAAAAACAAAATGAAAAATCTTTATTTACTTTTCTGTTTGAAAACTATTATTTATGATATTTATTTATTTCCAGCTACTTTTCTTCCATTATTGGGCTTTATCGAGTTTATCGCACACGTTTCTTACGACGGCAACGAAAAAT
Organism: Clepsis dumicolana; assembly: GCA_963691665.1. NCBI lineage: Eukaryota > Metazoa > Arthropoda > Insecta > Lepidoptera > Tortricidae > Clepsis > Clepsis dumicolana. The sequence goes on from OY829529.1 coordinate 3,259,129, forward strand.
CAATATTTTCAAAAGACGTAAAGAAATTCTACTATACATATTAGTAGTATAGTAGTTTTTTTATTTAATGACAACACCGAGTCTAGTTTGCAACTTTTATTTAGGAGTAGAAAACTGTTAGAAAACGCAAAGGCACCGATTTATACGAACGAAAAATAGCTATTAATATATTAATTTTACTAATCATATTTTCGTTTTCAGAACGACGGACAGCATTCCTCTATTGGATCCCGCAATACAACAGCCCAATGTCACCCCGGCACCAGCTGATACTATAAGTACTATCAGCATATAAATAAAACCGTTAAACCCAAGCTGTGGGTTGAAACGATCAGGCGACGAAGTCGACTCAACGATTTTAAATCGTGTTAACATCGGCGATAAGGAATTGGGTATAATTATCAGTTAGTCAATTTAACTCTTCGATAAAAGAGTTTAAATAATATCTCCAAAGGCTCACAGCCATGAGGAACTAAAAAAAAACTCAAGTATAAAAGTTTGACTTTGATCTCATAGATAGGTTTTTAAGACAGATAAATTTATCATTTTAGTTTTAAGTGTAATATTAAAAAATAGTGAGTATGAGTACCAAATGTTTTAAAAAGGCCATAAATGTTATAAGTCGCTAAATAAGGAATTTTAAATCAGCTTTACAGATTTTTATAGTGTTTTGCCGTACATTGTGCAACTACCTAGTAAAGTAAAATCCTCATTATTGTACCTATTCAAAGTAAATTGGTTGTGTAGATTGGTTTAAAAGAAGTTTTAAATGCACTTAAAATTATTACTCATGTTTGTCAAAACAAATTAGAAAAAATACCGGCTAACAGTTGAGCAGCACACTAACTACTTACTTCATGCTCATAGTTTTACTAAGATGTGTGATGATGATGATGACAATCATCTGTATTAAAATAATCTAAAAATACAGTTAAAAAAAAATGTGCGGAATTAAACTATTTTTCCGAACTACCCAAGCATATCGTTACGAAAAGTTGCCAGAGTGTAAAATGAACAATAATTATTTTAAGTCCCATTTTAAATGTAACGTAACGTCTAAACAAATATTCGTTTTATTGATATTGCATTGAGATAAGTAGATCTCGTATATTTATGTACTTACCCATATGTAAGCAACTATTATAAAGAATAAGATAGTTTATATTTCTATGACCCGCCAAAACGCACTGAACTAGCGATGTGGGTTGTTTCTTTTTAAGATATTCCTACCGATTGAGGCTAATATTAATATATACCTAAACTTACCCTGACTAAAAATATTTAACCCCTTCCGCAATTTACCTTTAACTGAAGGTTGCTAAGTATAAAAAAAACTGGCGATGGAGATGTCATAATAGCGTCCCCCACGGTTCCCTACACCCTATACAATGAATCATTATCAACAATGATGCAAAATCGGCCTAATATCTGGGCTTACCACTTTGTTTACAGGGTTATATTATATTAGTAATGGCTTCACCATAGCCTCTCGTTCCATGGCTTATATTTCAATGCATAATAACTAACTTAAATCGACTGAACATGTTATAGCTGTTTCAGGTTTGAAAAGTCATTAAGTATTAATAAATGTAGTTTTACAGAACTCTATTTTTTGGACAAATAAGATTATTTATTTTCATGACAGTATAATTCGCCCAATAAAATACATATATCTTTCATACCCTTCGCACAAACCTAAATACTTATTGTATTTAAAGTACATCTAATCTACCTAATTATTTTATATTTTTCAATGTTCACTTTCATTGGTTTTGTTTTCGAAGTTAGATATTCCTTTGTCTCTATCTATTTATTCATTATTGCCTAAATCATACGGCATCAGTATTATATTATAAGAAACACTTTTCTACAACAAAAACTTATATTAGAATATGTTATTAAACTCAGTGTAACGTTTTGACTATAGGTATCGTGTCATAGATAGTAGAATTCATTTTGTTATAGGAAATGTTGCCTCAATAATTCGAATAAATGTTTTGACAAAGGATTTATGCTTTTCCTTGTGCAAATCTTCTGAACGCCACCGACGCATACTAAAATTATCATTTTAATTTATCATTTACACGTAACATCATCATCTAATGGCAAACCATTAGGACAGATTCAAACCTTTTCCAGGCACAATACGAGTTATCAGCCACGCAAGTGTAATTACAATTTCGAACTTAGCACTAGGAATTAAGATTCACATCAAATTACTTTTTTGCTAAGCCGCCTGGAAAAAGGAAAGCTTCGGTATGGTATGGCAGTCCGCTACCAATTGAACTACTAATAGGTCGATAATTATACAGCTATACCATACCCCTAAATTGCTAGTAACGATTTTCTATTCTAGCAAGTGGGCTTTTCATCTCTTTCTCGCACGACTTCATGCAGTTCGACAGAATAAGAGATAGCGAATGCAAAGCTAAGCCGAGCTCGTTGAGCCCACAGGTTTCTTTGTAACTGGATATGCAATGTATTGTCCAGAAATGCAGGTTTACCTTAGATCCCAAGGTTTTGTAAATAAAACAATCGATTCGCTTATATCGAGTGTATTTCTGGATAAATTGGTTACAAAATGCTCATCCGCCGACCAAAGGCCGGGCACAAGCGGCGCAACGTTTAGCAAAGACGAATCCCAAACGAAAACTAGACGATCGTACAAAATCGCACATCCTTTAGTATATATTACAATCTAAATAGTATAAAAAGCCGACCGGCGTTCGCTAACCTGTATAACAAAAAAAATCTGCCTCGCTGAATTTAATTTAGTTTGAGCTTAACTTACTCTTTAGTTATTTTATAGGAAAAAATATATATAATAATTAGTATAACTTAAATTATTACATAATCCCTCGTGTCGCAGTTTATACAGTATCTAAGTTCACTATTCTGTACAGCCTGCGTTGAGAAAGCGGATTGAAGTGATACAAAAAGAACCCTGCGTGCTGGGTGCGGGTCGCGTCGCCGCCCGCGCACGTCGAATACTGTTGCTGGAGCGCCGGGCAGCGGCCGCCAGCACGGTGGCGGGCAAATGCTTATTGGCGGTCGGTGGCGCGGAGCTTCTCTTCCACAGCCTCCTGCGAGGCCTCCGACAGGTCGGTCGCCTGGATGTATTTCTGTACGCCGACTAGGGACTTCTTCAGCGCGTCGAACGAGCTGGAAATAACAGAAATGATTAATTTCAGATCTACAAACACTTATATTCAGACGACCGGATGGCCTAGTGGTTAGCGACCCTGACTACGAAGCTTGAGGTCCCAGGTTTGAATCCCGGTTGGGGCAGATGTTTGTATTATGAATACGAATGTTTGTTCTCGGGTCTTGGATGTTTGATATGTAAGTATGTTTATCTGTTGTCTAGTACCCATAGTACAGTACAATAGGTGTCAATTTGTAACATGATATTTATTTTATTTTTATGACTTTGGAACCTCTAAAACGGTTTACAGACAGAACACTACAATTTTAGATAAGTGTTTAAGCAGAGGCTATTTAGCGACTACATAGTTAAACATTTATGATGAAAAAAAAAACTGTCAATTCTCACTTTTTCAGAATGCATTAAAAATAAAGAGCTTTTAGTTGCTTTTTATAAAGTGTTGACTTTTTAGGTTTTATCTATAATGGTTATATTTCTCAAGTTAGCTAAAACACGTCCCTCTAGTTAGAATCTAATATTTAATAACAAAGAAGAACAAACAAGGTGGTTATCTCTATAATTACCCATATCTCACTGGAAACAGTTTTATCAAACACTAGTAGTTATCGCAATGTTATTAATATTAAACCTCCGAGGATAAAAAGGGTCAAAGGTACGCTATTTCATATTTATAATACTATGAATTGCTAATTTTGACTCGCTATAGCCCTCATTAGGACACCCATTCGAGACCTGTTTGTTGTGATGTAGTGTTTTTATGTAAATAAATGTTGTTAGTTTGAGTATAATCTCAGATTCGTATGACTAACGTTCGCGCGAACTAGAATGCGTTCAATCAGAACGACTAAGGGCTAGCTAGCGTTTGCATGTTGGCGTTCTAAGGGCCCCCTCCCATCTAGCGTTTTTCAATCGTCAGGGTCTCATTAACGCCCCTAACACCCGCGCAGCGGCGTACTGCGCGAACGAGGCGTCGACGCTGCGCGGGCGTTAAGAGACGCTGACGTTCGAAAAACGCTAGATGAGTGGGGGCTCTAAGGCCCTCCCAAGGGATTTTACCCTTAATTTGGCAGTGCACAGCAAGATGGACATAGACAGTACATAGATAGCACAAACGTCATAAATGAATTTTTCTGCTGTTCAAAATTATGTCTTATTCCAAAGTCACTGAATGTCAAATATCATTAGCAATAAAAGTTCACTTAAAACATTTTTGTTTTGAACCATCATCAATATCAATAGCAGTCTTTTTGTATATTTTTTAACTACACATTTTTAGTAGGTATAAAATCAGAAGAGACTAGAATTCAGGTTTTCACTTTACAGTTCTGCCAAATTAAGGGTTAATGAGAGGTTCAGGCGTTGAATGAGAGTATTCACCTGGAGTACAACATCTTCTTCTTGACCTTGGCGGTGTCGGGGCACCACGACATCAGGAACAGCTTCTGTTTCTTGCTCGCCTCCGACGTGCCTTGGCACTGGTGGGTGTATTCAAAGTCGAACAGGCCATATCTGGAACACCACGATATCAGAGTTAATATTCGTTTGGAGGGCAACTAATTCAAACTTCATTCGTAGTGTGGCGGTTAAGAGGTAAAAAAAAATTCAAGGATCAAAAGAAGAAAAGAATATGATAGTTATTACCCCGGCTGTACACAATCGCCGAGATCGGGCGAAGCCAGCATGTCGTCTCTTTCGAGCCTGATATAAGCCAGAAAAGGACGGCATGCTTATCTCACACGGTCTCGGCGAGTGTGTACAGTCAGCAGCAAAAGTAGCTAAGCAACCGACGCGTTCACAATGATCTAATCACGGCTCCATTGATCTAGACATAAGAGCTTGAACAGATCATTGAGACCGTTTCTGTTGCTTAGCAACTTCTTTTTTTTTATACGACGAGGAAGGCAGACGAGCAAGTGGGTCACCTGATGACAAGTGATCACCACTGCCCGTAGGCATCCGCAACCCTAAAGGGTTTGCAGATGCGTTGCCAACTTAGAGACCTAAGATAAAATGCCTCTTGTGCCTGTAATTACACCGGCTGTCTTTCTTACTCTCCACACCGGATGGAACACAACAGTGCAAGCACTGCTGCTTAGCGGCAGGATTAGCGAGTAAGATGGTGGTAGCGATCCGGACGGACGTCGCGCAAGGTCCTACCACCAGCAAAACCTTTCTGCTGCTGACTACAGCCCGGGGTTGTATACCTGCACTCGCCGGTGCCGCCCTGCTGCAGGTGCTCGAGGAACTGGTCGTACTCGGCGTTGCGCTCGCCGACCGTCTCCACGTCGATCTGCTTCTCGTCGCGGATGTAGAACACCACGTACCGGTGCTTCTTGTCTTTCTTTATCTCCTCGTACGTGGTCTTGCACGCGTCCGATACTGTCACGCCAGACGCCTGGAAGGAAACGGGGGGGTTTGTTAGAAAAAACCGGCCGAGTGCGAGTCGGACTCGCGCACGAGGGTTCTGTAGAACGATTTTAACGCTTATCCCCAGTGTTTTAAGAAGTCCAGTGTTAGCAGAGCCCTGCTCCTAAGCAAAATGTACGCAGTGTGGGGTCAACTTATATTGGTCTGCGAAATCTACAGCAGACAAAAATTTAAGATTTTGAGACTTTTTTGAGTGGTTGTGCTATAAGAGCTACCTTTTCATACCAAATTTCAAGTTTCTAGGACAACTGGAAGTACCCTTTAGGTTTTCGGATTTCGGCAATTTGTATGGCCTTTTTAATGACTGTATCTTTTGATTGCGTTTTTTATTTATTTACTTATTTTATAACAAACATATACATATTTATTTAACCTAATTACTTCGCCAAACTGAAGTACAGTTTGTTGGCGAATACTGCATTCCTTATTTTAATATTTATTTGAGTATACTTATTACCACTAAATATTATAATAACCCACCACACTTAGCCATACTTACAGTTCATTACATTGGATATATAACTTAGTTATTTCTATTTTCCTCAAGAAAGGTATCTATCAAACACGCCTTCAATTTTGTTTTAAATATTGCCTTACTGGCCGCACTCCGTCTCAGAGAAAAGTTTTTAAAAAATTCGTGGTATCAGATACCCTCTTGACTTAGAAGGTTGATTTCACAGCTTCAAGGGACCGCAGGCTTGACTATTTGATATTAATTTCAGCATGCTACCTCCACGCGTTCCAGAGAAAAAGGGTCTTGACAGACAGACGGACAACAAAGTGATCCTATAAGGGTTCCGTTTTTTCCTTTTGAAGTACGGAACCCTAAAAACACGAGGGAATACCTACGATACGAGTAAAGTTGGTTACTGAATACGCGTGAAGACGCCTGAGGGTCAAGCACGAAGTTTTGAATCCTGCGTAACGGTTACGTCATGGTATCGAAATCGAGAAACCTCATACAAAATTTTTGGGCGAAATACACTCACGGGCGGGCGCTGTTCCAAACGTCATACAAATTTCTCGATTACGTTACAAAGGATTCGAAAGTTCGTGCTCGACTGGGATTGCCATACGTTCCGGTGTTCCGGCCATAAAAGAAATCCGTCCCGGTCTGAACACAAAACCATATTTTGTCAATATGGATCACAACTAGATAAAAATAAGCCTAAGAAATCGTCAATGGTCCCGGTCCTTCCACATTTATGGCAACCCTATTATACAGGGCGGCGGAAGCCGACACTGAAGACAGAAGGGCGGGAACCAGCCGTTCTAAACGCGGTACTAAGATCACACAGCGCACTAACGAACGATTTCACTGTCCATTGCACGGTAGTCACGCTTACGAATGTGCGGTGAGTGCCGCGACCGTGCAATGAACAGGGAAATCGTTTGCTGCCTGTTTCGGTACGCCGCTAGTCCGTGGCCTTAAAAAGACGTGGAAATACTACTGAAGTAAGAGGCAACGAGCGAACACTAAATAATCAATTAATCATAAATCATTTACTACATGGACGCCAAGGAAGGGCGGCGGAAGCCGATACCGGCGGAAAGCGCACAGTATATCCCGGCGTTGGATGTCGGATATTGGAAAGCGAATAACCCAATACAGTGACTGACCTCACTTGCAAAAGGACATTTGACACTTATTTTGTTTGTGTAAAACGCACTTTTATTTCAGTCTGCCAACGAGCCCGATACCAGCGAGACAAGACGATACATTTTCGACAAGCTCAGCCTGTTTATTTGTAAGTTAAATCAGTCCGGCAGGAGGCCGAGCGTTCGACTAAATTAGCCCAGGACTTGTGCAGTGAGATACAAGCGAAGGCTTGTAGCATGCGTTTTATCAAGGTCGTCATCTTGTTTACAGATCACTGAGCATTTGGTTAGAATTTATTGCACACTCGCATTGCAGGTTCTTGTTCAGTTCATTCAATGAGTATTTTTTTGACACGAAGTTAAAAATGGATGCTCTTAGCGAGCTGTACAGAGAATGCAATTTGTCGTTTATAATCATCTTGCTAGACCCTTAGAGGTAGTAAGAGAAGGTTCAATGAAAGGTAAGACTATAACGAATGGCGAAGAAGGTATAGGTACATTGGTTCATTAAGCAGACTTGCACCGATCTAGGTCAAGTACTAACCCAGGGTTAGCATGACGTATAGTCTGACGTTACGTTGACCGGGTTATATTTAACCCAGCTCGGTGGAAGTCTGCCTAATAGTAGCAATAGGTTAGGTAAGTCATAATGATAACGTGATCGAGTGAAGATATGGTATAAGCTATTCATATCTTCGAGTACATATTGGCTAAAAAGTGAGGTGTCCGATGGTTTTCTAACGACATGAATGAGAATGACAGCAAAAACTAGTTTCTTACCGACAAAGCAAAAAATAGCATTACGAGTTTCCGTCGCGTTTCACACCTATACACGAGACATCTAATACAACTAAATACCCAAAAGCAAGAATTTAACGTTGAACAGGCTTAAACCGCAGCGCAGTTGAGAAAAGGTGTGATACAAAAAGTACCTATACCCAACCCAAAATAACTTTAATTCAGATACGCACACAGTGACTAAATAGCCGATATAATATAAGGCCATAAAATCGCGTCGCTGTATGAGTAATCGAGTAAACAGATAATGACAGGAAAACATGACTGCAGATTCCACAATACGACCATTTCAACAACTGATGTAGTTCCACGGAAATGTTTCGAGAAACATCTGTTGCCTATGCGTCAGATTTCTCCGTAGACCTTTCAAACACAGACGGAGTCGCAAGTCCAGATTGTTCTGCTTGGTAAGACTGACTGTAATTTATCGAGTGATCGCTGATCGATTGCAGTTAGGTCAGGTCAACTTTGTTAGGAGGACACCGCTGGTGCATCCCCAGGGATCCTCCGGCGCCTATGACCCGATAGGAGGGTAACACCGGTGGGTTCTAGTGGTATGCCTCACCCTTTCCTCCCCTTACGGGGGGCAGTAGCGGGGGAGGCAAGTCCCACATAACCACTGTGACGTCCGCGGCGCGGAGGTATGCGGAAAACATTCCTCAGCGTCAAAAAAAAGGTCATTGTTTGACAGATTAGATTATACAGGGTTCGTATTATGAACCCTGTACATGATTCGTAAATTTTCGTTAACATGTTCGTGATGAAGGTCACGGATACAGGCTGAACTGACGCCCATCATAATTTATAGCCTTCGTTAAAGAAGGTGAAAATTAGTGAAAATAGCTAAATGTAGGCGATAAAGGATATTTACTAATAATCGCCCCCGAAGATAACGGATGCGGAACCAGTGAAACAACATACCTCCTTTCTGGGCCGTGTTTTATAAAGCTACAACTTACAATTTACAAGCGAAAGTCTCTTTCTAACAAAAGGTGATAGAGTGAGACTTCCGCTTGTAAATTATAACTTGTAGCTTTATAAAACATGGCTCTGGCAGCAATTTGGTCAAAAGTAATAAGTATATTGTTTCCTAACAGTTAATAACCCTATTAACCTCCGCCCTATATAATGTCAGTTTATCTCGCTATCTCAAACGGGTCGGAACCGCTTATGTAAATAAACACTGTTTTTCTCTTTTGTTTAGAAGTGTAAAAATAAAACAAGGCATTGTTTGACCAGGTGGCGGAATGTTGAATATGACTAATACTCACTGCACAATATTACAATGTTTTTTTTTTTTAACTAAAGGTGCTTCTGTGACGGAACGTGAGAAGTTTATCTTTTTTTAGCGATGAATAATGAAGTTGTGTTTTTTTATACATAAGGTAACGGGCAAGATGACAAGCATTACCGTCGCCTCATAGGAACGAGTTGTAGGTACAGTCGAGGAAATTAATTCCTGACCCACCATAGAACATTTTCATAGTAAACGTCATAACGATTTTCCTTGTCAAGCTATGCGATATCACTATGACGTTTACTGTGAAAAGGTTCCATGGTGGGTAAGGAATTAATTTCCTCGACCGTACGTAAGTAGTGGAACAAGAATCACACGCTGCCAGGAGCCTCGAGGAAAAGAAACGAGTAGGTTGGAGTGACCTAACTAAACACATCATTTTGCGGTGGGTCGGGAACTTTGAGCAGGAAAGGAATGGAGATGTTGACGCGCGTTTTCCCATCTGCCAAATTTGACATTTAAGTCTGTCCATAACACACAGGGGTTTGTTGATTGCGTGCGTGTTTTTGGCATTTGTGCGACAGTTGTTTTACTATGAGTTTATAGGAACGTACCAAATTTGAGCGTAGAAGTGTGTCAATAAGCCAAAGGAGCCTCCCGTCTGTCATCTTTATGGTCGGGAACGGTAGGTAGCTCCACAGGAAATCGAAAAAATTCGTGGTTTTGTCACGACAAAACTTGTTTCCCAATTACCAAATTTACCTTCACGCAATCACCCCCATTGCTATGGGACAGATTACAGACAGACAGATTAACTATACAACCGCACACCGGAATCAAACCAGTTGATCGCCGTTCGCAGAGCGTCTCATCTCCCCTCGTTTTTCGGAGTGACCTCTGATAGCGATCCGGCCGCCATCTGCCTAACCCACTAAACTTTCCATGCGTTTGAATAACTTTGAAATGTTTTGTAGCTTTTCAAATTCACGGGAGAAAGTAATAGATAATAAAGTAAGACAATCTTCATACCTACGGAATGTGTCTTATTAAAATAGGCTTAGTAGCAATAAAGTAAGTCTGTATTTGAAACAAGGTTTCCTCTGCGCGAGTTTTGATGAGGTGGCTTTTGAAGTGGCAAGGTATCCAAGTCTAACGCTAATGAGAAATAACTTTGGAAAATATAATCTTTCTTGGTTATAAGTCGTCAGAAATATAGTAGAGAAACGGCACCGTTATATTAATATAGGTATTCCAGTTAATTTGCTTGTTTCCCACTGATATTGACCGACACGATTTCAGAAAATCCATACCACATACCTACCATCTACACATTGTGCGAATACAAAGGAATTTGCTACTGGAATACTAGATACAAACAGCATTGTGTAGAGTCAGCATAAGGTTCAAAAGTACAGCAACATACGATGAAAAACAATGTGAAACCTTGTAGTGACTGAACCCTCCTAGCCTCCTACGTCGTAATATCGAAATAGACATCGCAGACATGAACTTGCACACGTGTGCAATACATCATTTAACCCTAGGAGGGCTTCCTTGCCTTTATGCTCCACCATATTAATATGATTACGTATATTACGCAGATGAAAATGTTAAGCAGTGTTTTCATCAGACTTTGAACACACCATTCGGCATTCAGCATTATATATATATTTGCAGAATATAAAGGCGTCCCGTTATGACGTTGAGGTCAATTTAATAAATGAATTAAATCGTATCTCATGTTCCGATGACTGATGAATCTGATGAGCTTGACTCAGAACTTCCATTGACAATTGGAGCAGGTCTTCAATTAAACAAAGCAAGCAAGCAATTGTTTGATCAAATGTTGAAATCTTACCACAAGGAAGTTTAACGAGACTGCATTTTCAGCGTTGTCCAATTTTACTTGTAAGATTGCATACAGATGACCTTTCCTACTATTCATAGCTGTAAGCTCAAGCACGTCAGAATGTGCTGACTAACGCTCACCTCATCGATTGCGTCTGGGTGGATTGGACTTGTAAAAGTTCAAAAGAGGCGAACTTGTTTCAGTTGTCATTTACTTTTATTCGTTTAGTAGAGACTGATTAAAGAACAAGATGATAGCTAGTGTATATGAAACTAACCGAACAAACCAACTGAACAGACCATGTAAGTATCGATTCATGAAAATCAAGTTATCATATTATTATAACGAAGACTTTGTAGTGTAGTTGTAGATACCGCAAAAATGGCGGTTTATTAATTTAAAAATGACTGGGACTGGGAGTTAGTTAATGGCCAATTTACGAAGGGAAGGAATGAGTATTAAATGAATCTACATTCAATTAATCACTTGTCGCGGCCGACTGACGCATTTCCGTTGTCCCCATCAGAAGCAGACACTGGCTAAGGCTTTTAAGTATGCGTATCTGCTTATTATTCTAGCCTCATCCAATGAGAAACAGTGCCGCGACCCGCAGCGGCAAACTCGTTGACTTACACGAATTACTGACACGGGCGATCTCAACAAACTTTCATACCACCAGGTTTAAAACAAACATTTTACTAATTGTACTCAAGTTTTAGCCAGTAAACGTCTTCTATAAACCTGGGATATGTAAATGATTGTAAATCTCTCGTAATAAATGATGTTGGTAATTTTAGGAGTTATGTTCCACTGCCAAGTCGAATGATTTACGGCAGTGAGCCAGTGACGCTGAAATGCCTCCTACGCGGTTCTGAAATAATTTCGAGAGAAAGGACCTTGATACAAGTTTTAGATGCAAGTGCCGATTTAATCTGACGTTACGTTACGTTTTACGTAACTGTAAAATACCCAACTAGTTTCTCAATTTAATTTCGAGATGGAATGTCGACCTAGTTTAATATTTCGCTCGAACATCTGCCTACTTCGTACGTTACTCATTATTTAAAATTTTAACACGTTTCCTGTCCGTTCGCCCCCAATGTGGGGTCATGAAGCTTTCTTTCAGGAGTCCGTGCCCCAATATGGTATGGGGTCACAAGTCACATCCCCATACTGGATGTACAGTTGGATTTGTGACATGGTCAGATCATTTTGTATGGGGACAGTGAACGTCTTAATGGATAGGGACGGTAGGTACAACAAAACGCTTCTGATTGGAAGAATCTTGACAGTGTTATAATTTATAATTATAGATGGATGACACTTAAATTTGTCTCTAAGAAGATGTTCCATGGAAAAGTCGGATGAAAATAGCACAAATTAGTATGATGAGTAGAAATACATCAAAATCTTCCATGGCAATGACTAAATTAAATCTCAACGTCCTGCCTGAACATAAAACTAAAATTTTGCGCATGATCGTGGAAAAATTAGCCATAAATACATAGATTTACGAGACCGATGTCACCGATGACGATGTAGGCAGGTAGGTATATATATACCTATATTGTAAATGAACTTACATGAATAATGCGGACATGATGTACCTATAACTTTTTTGCGTTAATCACGGGACTTATCGCGTAAAAAGAAACTATTAAAATACCTCAGGTACCTATATGATTTTTCTTGCAGGTTTAAACTCTGCTTAACATTTATGACCAATATGGATGCAATGCTGCGTTTACCATAGGTTGGTGGTGACCCAATGTGAGGAGAGAAATCAGAGAGATTACTCAGAGTATGGTACCTATAAGCATATTTTATTTCATTGTGTACATACAATACAATCCTCGAGGCACAACATACATCATTTATACAACCTCACTCACGTACCTACACTAACGATAAACAGATCAGATAACTAACATGATAAACGACATACGTACCTACCTATGACTTAAAGCTAGATAATTTTGAAGGGTTTATGTTTATAGACAGACTGCTATACTGTAGAAACTTATAATTATAAGTAAGGTAGGTATCATCTACTGTGGGACTAAAAAATGTCTAACTTCTACCAGCGAGACAAAGAATGTAATTAGGTAGGTACCTACAAGGGGGTGTTCCCGTGTAAAAATACTGTGACGCGTCAGTAATTTCACCACAATTCTGAATATACCGATCAGGGCTGTGCCAAAATGTATATTGGGCTACAAAGTACAATGAAAACGAGAGTTATAAATACTTAGCATAGATGAATGAGGGATGTCGCAAGTGTAAAACGACGCTGGCACTGATCCAAGACTGATATTATGCTGTAGTCAGGTCAGGAGATACTTGATATATCGTAATAAATATCGCACTTTACGGGTCTTCAATTTCGAACTGTCACGATTTCGTTGCAGACATTTAAATTAGACTAAGTTGCAATGCAATTTTAATTTCTAATGTAATGTTGGACGTTACCTGCAGATGAAAATCTAATGGACATACCTATAAAGCTTGGTTTAGGGTGATCTCTGCTTTGAGTCTTGTAAAGAGAGATGAAAGCATCAGCTACGTTTTCAACGCTTTTCTTGTAACGCCTTACGAGGTTGGTCACATAACTCTCGTTTTGGGGGAAAAGGAGTTTGAATCATCAGTCTGTCTAGCACGACTGGCCGCGACTTTGTTTGTCGCGCGAGATTATAGGTACCTACCTACCTATTACCCGTCCCGTTGCATTCTGAGTGACAGAAAAGGACGACGGGAACTGTGAGTTATGCTAGGCCTAACTATAGGTCTTGCGATTGGCTGAAATTTTAGTTTTGTCATAAAGATGCAACAAGACGAGCATTTCCAGACTTTCTGTATCTTAATTAAAGGTACGGGTGGTGCTCTTATTTAGCTAGTTATTAAGACGTGTTATGCAATAACACTGAATGAACCGAGCGTACTGAAACTAAGGAGTTCCGAGTTCCAGCTACCAAGAAAGCATATCGTTTATTTTCGTCGTCGCGATTGACAAAACGGTAAGAAAACTCTAGACATTGTTTCACCTCGACGTCTAGCAAATGAATCACCCAAACACCTATCATTACTTCCTTAATCGCACCTACCACACCTAATGCCGTCTCTACGTCTCATTAAATCATTAAGTCATATTTAGAGATGATGGGGGGTGAATGACCTCACCTCCAACCATGCGTCACGGCTCACGGCTGACTCAGGTATCGTGCAATGACGTGACGGTCGAGGGCAAGGGTATGGAATGGAGTATGAAGGCCGTTGAATTTGAACTTTAGTTTGAAAGGGTTACAGCAAGAATATAGAGAAATAGAGTAAGGGTGATGACGACTAATTCAGTAGTGACCTGCAGCTAGTCTGCATCAAGTGCAGATTTTATTCTTTTAAACTGTTTAGGTAGGTACCTAGTTTTTTTCAGAATCACGCTGCACAGTGTGTTTTTCTTTTTTATACGACAAGGAAGGCAAACGAGCAAGTGGGTTACCTGATGGTAAGTGATCACCACCGCCCATAAGACACTCGCAACCCCGGGGGGTTCACAGACGCGTTGCCAACCTAGAGAGCTAATATGAAATGCTTTTTGTGCCCGTAATTACACCGGCTCCCTACTCTCCACACCGGAACACAACAGTGCAAGCACTGCTGCTTAGCGGCAGGATTAGTGAGTAAGTTTTACTAGATTATTAAAAGAAGAAGGCCCTTACTTATGACAAAATACAAAGTACCTAAATTTTGCATTAGTCCAAGGCGAAGAATATAATATAGGTATTAATGTAAATCAAAAGTCCCCTTTTGTTGCCTAACTATAAGTACCTACTTTATTAAAAATTTAAGGGGCCATTTTTCATCTTAACAGTTATCAACCTCACTCTGCTTACCTACAAATGATAATCTACAGTTTTAATAAAATTTACAAGTGTATAATGTAGATCCCATTCTGAGAATGAACATATCATTAGCATTTATATGTAAAATGGACTGTATTCTTTATTTTTCTTTTACTCTACAACTGGTGAAGAACTAGGGAACATTTTTAATCCTCTAAATTTAAAGCCATGAGTTTTATGACCCAGAACAAATATGAAGTTGGTGCTTCTTTCAAAGAATATTATGCTCGCACCATACCAACTTCATATTTGTGCTAGGGCATAAAACTCATGGCTTTAGAGGATTATTTTATGTTATTCTTTATAGATAGGTAGGTACATAAGCACCTAAATTTCATAATAATGTAAAAACATAATAACTACCAAGTAATGTTGTGTTTAAAATCCTAAAGCTATAATAAAGATTAAAAATTAAAATGCTAATATTTTAATTGCTAACTGTGCCTCTTTCTTATGATTAATTCATGAATTCACAAGTTTTAATGGTGTTGTTATGATTTTATAAAATGGGTGTGGTTTGTGGTTTTTTCCTACATAAGTCTTATCATACACCTACTAGAGGTCTTTTTAGGATTCCATAGTCAAAGGGTGAAACAGGACCCTATTACTAAGACTGCTGTATATCTGTCACCAGGCTGTATCTCATGAACCGTGATAGTCAGACAGTTGAAATTTTCTCAGATGATGTACCTATTTTCTGGTGCCGCTATAACAACAAATACTAAATACAGGATAGAATAAATATTTAAGTGGGGCTCTACAACAGACACGATTTTTTTTTTGGTGTTTTTATAGATAACTAGACAGCGCCCGCGGCTCCGCCCGCGTAGAATATTATATTATGCAGGTACGGTATATTATTTACGTAAGGAATCTTAATAGCAATAGGAATGTGTCCTCTGGGTAAAAAAGTAATATTTCTAATTAGTCCGTCAGACTATTAGTCCGACACGTATTTTTTGCTGTATGTTATCAATAAAAATTTACATAGATAAAATTAAAAATTTTCGTAGACTGCAATGCAGGATAATGAATGGCTTTCTTTATCCCTGAACGGCAACACTTTCACAGATAATAGATAATGAGGGTAGTTGTGAGCCGCCGTCAGTTGCGCCGAGTAGCCGTGCGAGCAGAGCCGCGGCGCGCAGTTTACGTCTCGCCACCGGCGTGGCGTGTGCTCCCAGAGGAAGGAGTACGGATTAGTCCGAAACAAGTCGAGCTATACTCGACTGACATACGTGAGTGATCCGTTTATTTCACTATGATTGAGTCTCATGTTAAAAGATAATAGATCACTCGCTTTTGGCTCGAAATTCGAACTCGCGATTTTATTTTGCTTAATAAACAAAACTTACACACCCAATATCATATTTTCTCAAGTTTTTCTCGATTCCCAAGATCAAAGAATCGAATTGCTTTAAAAATCCGGAGAAATAATGCGTTGTTTGGGAGAAACGTGTCAAAATGGTGTTGTAGAGCGCCATCTCGCTGTCTCGTTTCTTTTATCCCGTTATGGTTTTTCGACTTTATATATTAGATGGTATGGAAACCTTTGTGTGTGAGTCTGACTCAGACTTGGCCAGTTTTTTTTAATTCAACCCAGTGGGATCTTTTGTGCATTTACCCATACATGAGAGAAAGTACCTACCTATTTATAATATTATAATTATGTGGAGTGTGAAGCAAAAGCCAGACTAAATGGTTTGAATATTACTAATAAGACAAAAGTGTAAACTTGAGTTGTCAAATTCAAAATGACAAAAAAAATAGAATTAATATGAATAAATAATGGAAAAAAATAATGCTTATAGTGAATATAGTCTACTTTCATTTAATGCCATTTATTTTCCAGTAAGACCTATAAATAATTAATCAAAAAACAATAAAGCCGAAAGTGCCAGTTTTACCAGTTTTCGACCGAAATTTCCATTTTTCGACTTTATATTCGTCAGTTCTCGACTATGGGATTTGACGAAAAACACATGAAGAACTCTAATACTATAAATTCGTTATGTAATAAAAACCCGTTCTTTGTTAAAATATAAAATGTATACAACATTATGACAACAAAATGAAGTATGTAACTAGGTCAATCTTTTATTTATTTATATTTCTAATTATAAAAATTGAAATCTCATTTTTTACTAACGCTACTTTTAGCAGCTAAGGAGATTTCGACACAAAATACACTGTGTGATGAATTTGATGTGATTCTTGTACAAAATCACAAAATAGGCATTAAACTGTCTATTAATTAGTATATGGTAGTCGGAATATGGCATATATTTATTACATACCCTATTTTTCGACAATTCTGGTGTTATTAAGATTCAAATTCAATAATTAGGTTCAGTAATTTCTTCAATAATATATCGAAAATGATGCAACTTTACTGGACTCGGCGACGCCAGTTTTCAACCGCAGCGGTCGAGATCTGGGTATTCTACGAAAATGCGGTATCCAGTTACCGACTATTCATTTTTATACTTTTTCCAACAAAAAATAAATTAGCACTTGTTTTTAATAAATAGTTAAACTCATTGTCTATCAATACAAATAACAAACAAATCAAAAAACATAAAATTACATTTAGAAACTTATCATAAACTGTGGGGCTCCTCACTATTTTTTTCGCAATGAAGTACGCATTGTGACGTGTTCTTTGCGAATAATTTTAGTTCCAATTTTTTTGGTTCTGTACTTTGTTTACAAATATGCATTTTGTCTGTGTGTGCGTTCAACCAAACTATTTGGGGTTGTCACAGTATTTTTATTTAGTTTGTGATCTTGTTAGTATTCCTATTTTATACCGATTAGTAAAACAGGTCGATGAAAAAGTCGGAAACTGGCAACGGTTGGCGAACTGGCGAAACTACCCTATTACTGTTACTTTATAATTATAATAATTTGGAATTAATTTAACAATTGAGTATGAGTAATTAGGTAACAGTTGACTTTTAATAGTTGTGACAAAAAAGTTTGAGCATTTAACTAAAACATGAACATTTCAGGAAAGTTTCCATGGTGGATCTGGTTTAGGATTACTGATCCCGAATTGCCTACCTAGTTTAAAGTGATGAACTTAGTGTAGAAAAAAATCAAAATTGCCTTGTAAGAAGTAAGCGGCAGATCATTTTAGTAACATTAAACTGTCCTTTTTAAATTTAAATGTAAAAAGTCTACATTAACAGAGATTGAAGCATAAACATATGGCTCAGAGTAAAACATTAAAATAAGGTTTATTAAGAAGAAGAGAAGTGAAGCCATTTTTCTTACATTGCTATTGGTGAAATTAGATTCCAGGATTGGATTCCAGTTAGATAGAAAAGATATTCTGGCATAATGAACACGAAATTAAGTCCTATCGTTAGGTACCTCATCTAAATAGGTAGGTAACTACTTGAACTGAATAAGACTAGCCTGTACTGATTTTTTTTGACTAGGTACTTATTATACTTACAATGACATTGATGGCTTATTTATAGGTATCTGACATAGATGAATTAAACAATAGCTTTAACCAATATTAAAAGATGAAGGTAGATGCTAATATTAAAGTTCAAGTCAACATGGCTAGTTAAATACGTGAATCAGATCAATGTCCATACATAAGCTCAATGCAGTACAAATAAGGAAATATAGCATTGGGTAGTCAACCACAAACTATAAATGTACCGCAACTAGCTAGGTAGGTATATGACTCAGGTTGTTCTGATAAGATTCTAAATGAGTCATTAACGATTTTTTCGATTTCTCTTAACTTTACGTGCCTATAAGCAATAAAAAGCAGTATTTGGGACAAAATACTACATTACTTTTTTGTAACGTTTTCACAACCCCAAGTCAAGAAGTGGGTGTATCTACAATTTAACACCTACTGTGATAAGATATTGTTTTAGGTACGATATGCAACACTAATTATTGAGTAGTGACCTTGACACTGCCGAGAGCAATACCCTCGGGCTAGTTTGCACCGACGCCCAACCTGAGCGCTCTATTCACCCGAAATAGACGTGAAATGTATGTGACAGTCGCCGCCAACCGCTATACCATATATGGTAAAACCGAATGCGATTGCGCGGCGATGCAAACCCTACTCAGTTCGATGCCCTCGGCACGCCACCGGCAACGTAAAATAACCTTGATAACACACCAAATGCTATATCCCCCAATGATTCATCCCTCTAAAAACGCCCAAAATTCCACAGCTCGTCAAAAAAGGCGTTGCAGGCTCGTAACCTTTCCAACATACGTGAAATCCAACACCGCTATTCCAAACCCAACATTCGACATCCACTTCGCCAGGCCTAGCTGGTGATTTCATCCAATTAATTAAAGCTAAAAACACAACACGTGGCATAAAAATCACTGAACGATGACATTTATTTTCAAGAAAAGGCGTGCGAACTCGACGGTGGTTCGTGCGAAATATGGCGGCACCGGTCACACAAGAATAAATTCCGTTGTAATTTCGGTATCGCGATAAGTTTTTCGACGCACCCGCGATTTATTAACACAACACGGCCGTGAAACACTATAATTATTCTCTTCACTTACCATTTTTTGATGTTATTCACGTAAAAATTTCACCACTAACTTCACCAACACCACGACAACAGCGAGCGACCGGAACGACACTGATCCGCGCAGTTGGCTATCCGTTACTTTGCGACAGCTAATGGACCAATGGGCGCATGTGTCAATATGGGCAGTAAAGTCAACACACTTTCCAATTAGATAAAACAAAATACACAACAATGAAATAAAAAAAGAGTTCCACGCGTATCTGTTTTAAATAATAATTTAATTGTTGGAAAATTCAACGAGCTTTTTGAATACTTTGTAGTCCAACTACTCTCAGACTTTATGGTGCCAACTTTAAAACTGAACTGACAACGTTGATGCTGCCGCGATAATAAATACTCGAATATAAATATATATTTATCGAGATATAAAATAGGAGTCACATCAACAGGATGAGATAAGAATAAACACTGTACTTTCAATGTGAGTGATAGAACCAAGATAGAACTAAATTTCGTGCTACTCGACAAGTGAGTCACTGATTACGTTTATATTTTAACCAATCACATTCCAGTATTTAACAAATGCCCATATATGGGCAGACGGAAATAACCTCGAAGTCGCCATTTTTCGATTTGAAAATTTCGCGCCTTTTCGAAAAATACTATGCTAACGTGAACGAAAAGTTTCTGAACAAATTTAATGGTAACAATATTGTCATAGACTTCATTTACGTAATTTTGGAATTAAGTTTTATGTAGGTACGTATTTCCTTTCATATCCTACTTCCTACTAATAGTAATATTATAAATGCGACTTGAGTAAGTTTGTTACGTCTTCACGCTGACTGACGGATTTGGATGAAATTTGGAATGGGGACATCTTATACCCTAGATTAAAACATAGGTAACAGCTAGTAAGTATATAATTTACTAGCTGTTGCCCGCGACTTCGTCTGCGTAGAATTCGGATTAATGTTGACTTTAAAATAATATTTTTTGGGCAAAATAAAACAACAGTTACAGTATTAAGTGAAATCAATATATTTATAATTATTTATACTTAATGTACATAGGTCTATATACCTACTACGATTTGAAACAGTAACAAGTCACAAATAAGACCAATACAATAATAACACAATAATATTTAGTTTTTAATTTGTATATTTTTCCTTCCAGAACAATTTAAACCACAACAAAACATAAGATGGTTGTACAGTCACCATCATCATGTCCCAAAATATCTCAATCATTTTTACACTTTTTTCAGGAATGTGTAGGTGTAGCGAATACAATGTAATGTACATTACATTGTATACGCTACACCTATGTACCGCGAGTTTTTAGATACCTTAATGCAAACGCGCATATGCATTCAAAAGACTACAAAAATGTGGAAATCACCCAGCAGCAGTAAATCATTTCGTAACATTGTCATTGCCAACATGGCATAATATATGAGTTTTGGATTTTCTGTCATTTTGTAGTTTCTTATTTATTTATCAAGCTTTGGCTACCAGGGCCATCAACATCATTTTGTAGCCAATTGCACAACACACGCTTTGTAGCGACTGTAAAATTCCGAAAAAAAAACTCGTAGCGAATGTGTTAAGCCCAAAACACACAGGATGGTAGCGGCTCAGGCGCGGGTCACCGGCGGGTCTTTTCACTAAGTGCTTTAGGATTATGACCAACAACACACTGTTCATTATAAGTTCATAATCGCCCTGTGTGTGTGTTTCATCTTTAATCTTGTTAACGCTGCGTCAAATACAAAACCCAAGTTTTGCAAACTATGCTAATGCAGTTAAGTCACTTTATAATCTAGCCTCGTTAAGGTTAAGATCTGATTTGATGGCTTTTCTGCATCCGTATTTTACACTTAAAAATATTCAAACTTAATTTCACATAAACCACTTTTTTCTCAAGCATTACCAACATACTTATGATATCTCTTATACATAGAGTAAAGGTTAGTCATAGTCATTTGGCCAGGGGAGCCCGCTAAGGCCCTTCTCAAGAAAGCCATGGCATGTGTCGAATCGGAAGCCTGTATCAGAAGTACTACGGAGTTTTCAAGATGCTGCCGCACCATTTTGGGTGGCGCTGTCCGCTCTATCCACGAACTGATGTCGGCGACTGTGTAAGCGGCTAAGCGTGATATATGCGTCTTCTTCTTGCAGACAGAGTTTGTTAATCTGAAACAGAAATATGAAAATATTTAGGGATAATATTCATAGAGTGACATCAAGATTTATCTATTGATAAATGAAGAATTTGAAATAGCCAAGTAAGTTTGTATACCTACTTATTCAGATTAATTCAAATAATAATATCTTGGTGCACTTTATCGTAACTGATAATGGAAGTGTTTTATGTCCACGAGACGCCGGTACGAGTCCCTGCTTTCAAAACTAAAAAGCTCTATTTTTTTTTATCTCAACGACACAAAGTAACAAAGAAAAATTCATCAGTATTACGACAACGAAAATTTTACAAGCAAAAAACCAACAAGTGAATGACAAAAACCGCCTTAAAAAAAAAAACCTTAGAAAAAAAAACGTAAAATAATCCTCTAAAATTGGTGCGGTGCGAGCGGAATATTCTTTGAATGAAGCACCGGCTTCATATTTCTGCTGCTTAGTGCTAGGCCATAAAGCTTTAGGCTTTAGTTTTTGTGGTCCGAAATAAACGCATTTTATTTTATTTTATTTATTTATCATTATTTTAGAGGATTACTTTACGTTTTTTTTTCTAGGGTTTTTATTTGAAGGCGGTTTTACTTATTTGTTAAAAGATTTTTATTTCACAATTTTACGTTGATTTAACATTTTCAGAATTATCCTCCAACTCGTAACCGTTAAGGAGTTGTACCTTCCATCATCAGCTCATCAACATGAGATGATGACTACCGGACGCAAATACTTGAATAGCCTTAAAAAATATATGAAACACATGATACATGCCTATAAAATTTGAGGGTTGCCCTCGATTTCCCTGAGATCCCATCATCAGATCATTATTTGGTGACAGTGGGACCACCTCAGGAGTATACCCTTTCGAATAATGATTTAACATTTTCAGAATTATCCTCCAAATCCTAACCGCTAAGGAGTTGTACCTTCCATCATCAGCTCATCATCATGAGATGATGACTACCAGACGCAAATACTTGAATAACCTTAGAAAACATATGAAACACATAGTACGTGCCTGTAAAATTTGAGGGTTGCCCTCGATTTCCCTAGGATCCCATCATCAGATCACGACTTGGTGAAAATGGGACCACCTCAGGAGTATACCCTTTCGAATAAAAAAAGAATTTTGAAAATCGGTCTACAATTGACGGAGTAATCGATGAACATACATAAAAAAAAACATACAGTGGAACGTAGAACCTCCTCCTTTTTTGAAGTCGGTTAAAAATGTTGCAAATCACCTCAAAGATTATCGAACAATCTTTCTCAAGTACACTCATAGTTTCATAACCATATATGGTAATAGGTAGGTAGTTTGTTTACTGCACAATTTTTACTAAATTTCAGATTTTATGGTGGGGGGGAAGTTAACAATTTAGGGGGGGTACTCCTCTAGACGTCCAGATAATGCGTCCTTATATATTATTGGTGCTTTCGTGATAAATGATGATTACGTATGACATAATCCCCCTTGAATGACTTTTGATGCCTTATATGGGCATAGCAGGTGTAATAGCATAGTAGCGATCGACATTAGTTTCGCCATGTATGGCCGTGGCAGTGGGCGTCCGAACCATGGTTTGCCTTATATGGTATGAACAGTTAATTTTGATTTTTTACTTTTTAATTTGAACATACATATAATACAATACAAATATTCTTTATTGAAAACCACAAAATAGTACAAAGAGATTACAGAAAACAGGTATGGTAGACAACAGGCGGTCTTATCGCTTAAAAGCGATCTCTTACAGACAGCCAAAATACAGATACCAAATGAACAGAAAGGAGAAACTTAAAATTAACAACAACTTAAATTAAATTAATAACTACAGATAAATATACTACATAAATAAACATATACCTACATATTATACAATACATACACTACTTATACAAAACATGAGTGAAAATGTCAAAAAAGCCACAGGTGAAAAGGATTTCAAAGGACTAGATATAACAGAGACAATAAGAATCGAGATGGACCAAAGACAGAAATAAGTTATTAAGTTAGTGACAAGTAGTAAGCCTTAAGAAGATTTTTGAAAATATGCAGAGATTTCGCTCGCCTTAAAGCTAAAGGAAGTGAGTTGCACAAACGAATGGAGGATATAGTGAAGGAGTTATGATAGAATTTAGAGGAAGAAGGTGGAACACTAAGAAGAAAAATTCCGTGAGGAACGAGTGGAAGACATGAACTTAAAACGCTCTCACATACATACATACAGTCACACCTGTTTAATTTGAATTTGTCCTTTTTATATTGTATATATGTATGTATATCTTTACTGCACATAAAACATGAAAAAACGGATAACTGAACAAAGGCAAATGTACAAAGGCGAACTTATCCCTTAAAGGGATCTCTACCAGTTAACCTTCGGGCGCAGTCATTGAGTGTCAAGTTATTGTGTGTTCACTTATATTATTTTACTTCATGTCTGATATGATGTCAGTCATTAGGTATGTATTTCAGTTATAACTTTTGACTTACGTTTCTAGGTCTAGTTTTAATTGAATTTGAATATTTTTAAGAAGTAATAATAAAGAAGGGATATACAAAAGAAAAGGACACTAGAATCTTCATTTTAAAATCGTCTTTGAACCACCACAACTCTACTGGTTATTACCAAATGCGAAATACGGTTAAAGCGAATGACAGCGAATACCAGGTGACTTTCGTTATTGCATTGCGTGTAAATACAGTGGAACTATTTCACCGACTTCACTTCACGTGTGGAACCTTTTCACAGCAAATGCGATGACTTTATTGGCAGGCGCGTCATTATAAGATATATTGTGACAAGATCCCACGGCGAATCGAAAAAAAATCATTTTTATCTATTTCGTAATATAATCGGGATGATACTCACTTCTCAATGGAGTGCGCCGTCTCCGCCATCTTGTCCTCAACCTGTTTGTCTGTCTGCGACGACGCCCGCTCGCACAAACAGAACACTAGCGCTCGGTAACATTGCATGTAGCACGGCCATCTGCAAAATTGTTAAAAATAAAAATAAGACAAACACCGATTTGTCCCACTAAACCACAAGGTTGTTTATGGCGGTCGCCTTAATGCGTTTCATATGAGTATTTTCGGAAACTTGATAAGTGAAAATGTAAAATGATTTTATTTTGACATCAGTCAACTACTTTATTGTGTACAGAATGCTGGTTATTTTTAAATAGTTGTACCCACCTGTCTTCTAAAATTTCTTCCCTAGCCACAAGTAAGCTGTTCAAAACGGTTAACGAGCCGCTGTACAGCTTGAAGAAAGCCGGCCAGCTCACTATGCACCTTACGAGCTTGGTATTACAGCCGAGAATGCAGTGGATGAGGTGCTGCAGTTCGAAGATTGAGTCGAGGAATTTATAGTCGAGAGTTATCTAAAAAAAAAAAAACATAGTGCACTTTTACTTCACCTGATGGCAAGCAATCACCGCCGCCCATGGACACTTGCAACATGAGCAGAATCGCAGGTGCGTTGCCAGCCCTATAAGGGATAGGTAGGCTCGTTTTTTAAAGATCCCTAAGCTGTATCACTAGGGGAATGTTGCAACTTAAACTTACCCTTTTCGCGGCCAAAATAACTTCGGACAGAATATCCAAACCATTCCTCAGCAATTCACACACAGCATCTCCAACTGTAATCTCCTTTTCTTGTCTAACAATCTTCTCTCCCTTCAGCTCCAAATTGTACTCGAAATTATCTTGGATCCAGTGTCTCAGGTTTTTGGATATCCTGTACATTAGCTTGGAGAGCGCGGCACATTTCGGACCGATAATGTTCGCTTTTAAACATTGAGTGGTCAAGTATTTTGATACTCTGTGGGCTGTGATTATTGTGGTTGCGGAGTCTTGGTCTTTTAGTGTCTGGAGGTCCTGAAAGGGTTATTGGTGTTGCGTTTAATGAGTGAACTTTGTACATATTGTACCTTGTGGTTTAGGTATCTGTTTTTGGATATATAGAAGTCTATTACATAAAAAAAATATAAGTGTACAATTTTATTCTAAAACACTACAAAATAATCTCATATTGTCTTGTCTTGTTGATTAATAATACGCAAAACGGCGCAGAAGGCCTTAGCATTAGCACGCTAGGTTTCGTAGGGGTAATAATATGTATTGTATCCCTTTCTCGACAGTAGTGTGTGAATAAGATAGGAAGCGCTTGTCCGCTAGGCTTGTAATTTCATTGTGATGATGAAATGATGATGATGATTGTTCATGCCGATTTCGTCTACAGGTCTATTTTCACCTCCTAATAGGGTGATGCCTCTTAGTTGATCAAATCAGCAACTTTTTTTAAATATAATGAAGTTTATAGTTATGGAATTACAGAACTACGACGTCATAATTTTCAGTGATCAAACTGCCTCCTTTTATTATTATTTTAAATTAAAAATCGTCTTAATTGCAGTAATAAGTGAGGCGTTGGTTTTTAACGAGTATTTTCAGAAGCTCGATTATGTGAAAATTTAAAATCATTTTATTTTGACATCAGTCGTCAACCCAACTATTGGAGAACTTTGTTATATGTGTATAAGAAGGCAAGGACAAAAAAAAACTCACTTTAATTGTGGCCAAGTTGTTCAAATCGCCAACAAAATGCTTCCCAAAGCATTCAACGGACGACAACTCCCACAAAAACTTCAACGCCACCCCAATGTTCTCCAAACAATTATCACTGACCCTTCCCTTTTGTCTTTGGTCATAGACCATAAGTAGCCTGTCCTTGAGGCTCCGCCATATTTGTAAAAACAGCTTGTCTTTGTCTTTTAACATGTCATGGGTTTCTAGTTTTTTGACGTAACGCAGGATCACGTTTAGAAGGTGGACGGAAGACTCGATGTGAGGGTTTTTGGAGGCCGGATTTTGGACCGTTTGTATCTGACAGAGAGCAGAAGGAAACATTACTTGATGCCTAGAAATCCTACTGTTATTTCAATAAACGGAACTCTGAAGTATGTCAGTCGAGTATAGCTCGACATGTTGTCTTGTTGTAGTTTGTGTTTCGCTACCGCCGAAACGTGTGCTCCCAGGGGAAGGAAGTTGACTACCGATTAGTCCGAAACATGTCAGGCTATGGCTATACTCGATTGATATACGTGAGTGGTTCGTTTATTTCACTATAGTCGAAGATTACAGTGTACTTACGGCATTTTGGGTAAAGAAGTCCAAACCAGACCAGAGGCATTCCAAATTCTTGATTTCCTCAGTATCATTGGTTTCACAATATTTAGATATAGTGAGAGAATACGCTTCCATAGCGTTCAGTGCTGCCAGCGCATTGTCAGAAATTACCATGGAATCTTCAGGGTTGCCAGTTTGGTTGGCAAATAAACTACTATTTTTACCAAAGTCGATATTTTTAAACGCATCTAGCATGGCTTTGTGAATTTTCTCCTGTAATGTCGCCAATATAGACCTGAAAGCGCTGGTTGTTATGGCCTTTTTCTCTTTAGCTATTATTGGTAGTATTAGACAGCTGATCTGGAATACTGGATCGCAGAAATACTCGACGTTTGAAGTATTTTCATTCGTCTGCTTCGTAAGTAGTATTTCGACGATACTTTTTACTATTTCACTATCCGTTTTCACTTTTTTCACTCCCGTTTCCAAAGTGCTCTTTAACAATAGCAGATTATTGGATGTTTTTATCTTTAACTTCAGAAGATCTATCAAAGTTTTGTCCTCGAATGAAAATATGAACTTCACTGGGAAAATTTTATACAAATCTGGGTTTTTCGGACTCAATTCGTACAAACTTTGCAGTATATTATCTACATTCTTTTTCAATTTCTTGCTGGAAGTTTTCTTGACCACTAACAGTACAAATAAACTTATCAATTGATATTTCTCTTCCAAATAGTAGATTGGCAATTGTTTCAATACCTCTATATGTTTCGCCACTTCAATTTCTTCAGTAATCATCGTCATTTGAATGAAAAAATCTTGGACGTCAACATTTTTTAAGAACACACTCAAATCGAATTCAGATTTGTTCATGGATTTAGTCAAAGCCTCGGTATTATCAAAACATTTCGTTATATTCTTCAATGTTTCTATTACCAAGGCATTTAAAAGCCTTCTGTTATCCAGAACAGAACCCTGTCTCAATAAGTCAGTATCTTGATTATTTATGCACGATTTCACTAAATATTTAGCAAGCTGTTTCACTTGTGACTTCTCTAAGTTTTCGAATACGATTTTCTTCATATATGTTTCATTTTCTAAAACATTTGAGCTAGTGAGTTGCTTTATTAAATAAGATTTGTCAGCAGTCGAGTCGTGTTCTTCGGACTGAGCGGCAAGTAGCTCGGATGCTAGTACTTTACTGGCGACAAGATGATCCTGGAAATTGTGTAAAATGACAATGTAAATTTTGACGAAATATTATTTAAATAATAATTGGAACAAGGAGCCAAGCTTGTAGCATACAAGCATAATAAAGGGTAGTTTCATTAACGATCAGTGCAAGAACGAAAGAAAAGAATATCTCACCTACCCATATTTTTTATTATATGATTCATTCTCTCTGCTACAGCAGTAAAACAATGCTAAACTAACCATTATAAATATAGGTAGTGCAATAAAAGAAATTGACAGACACAGTCACAGGCTTGGGTCTAGTTCAAAATAAATATAAAATTGTTCTTACCAATAGAAACATGGCTTCATCTTCAACTCTCCCTGTCAGTGTTGCCCACTGCTCTCCACTCAAACAGGGTAAAATCGCACTAAAGTCATAGACATCAGATACACAGCCAGTTGTTACATCGACTTTGATGTTGCCATACTTCAAATTAAGAAGCTTCAGTCTCGAAAAACTGACGCAAAGTTGCAGGAAGGACTTTATAAGAGATGGGTTCTGAAAATGCAATAATAAATATTTAGTGTACTTTCGGGATGTATTAGAGATGTAGTTTTATCATCGATTCACACGGTTTTGTCCACTACTTACAAATTTAATGAAAGTTTATGAAATGCATGAAAACTTTCAGGAAAAGATCATCAAAATAACGTTCAGACAGACAAACGCGGCGGGGAGTTTGTATTACAATATGTGATTATTGATTATAGTAACCCCATCAGATTAAACAGAGCAAGTGTCAGACGGCAGATACATGGTTAACGAGCCTAAGGTGAGGGCGTTAGACATTCTGTTAAGCCAATTGGACGTGAGGGAATCAGACACTGGGGTCCTAAATGATGTCCTTCTTTGTCAGTGCCAACTATGCCGTTTAGTAACCACCCAGGGTGAAAATATTTAGTTGGAAAGGAGATTTTAAAAGTTACGCTGACACAATATTAATGTTATATCAAATTCGATATTTTATTCTACTCATGCATAGAGTTGATGCACCCATAAGTTGGCTTGAGCTTATACCTTTAAGGGAACTCATTCCATTATAATTTTTACGGAACATAACTTACATAATTAAGTTTCAGCACACACTCCCCCAGTTTCCTCAAGCATTCACTCTCAAACTTGCGATAATTATTCCAGAAGTCTTCAGCAATATGGCGCGGGACGGTGTGGTCCGCCATTTTGCTGTTCTCGAAGAAACTCGACAAGATGGCCGACAATACTTCACACAGAGTTATGATAGATGGACCTGTAAAGATGGATTTAGAACATGTTCAGTACAGTACAATGTTTATACTTTACCAATATTTACCAATTAATAATTTTAATGTTTAGGCTGTCATTGCATTTCTAGCCTTTGCCCTTTGCATTCAGTTAGCATCAAGAGTAAAAGGGCAACAGCTAAGCAAGACACAAGATGACAAACAGGCAAAACTCGTAGATTGGCGATAGTTATTGATAAAATAAAAGTATTGTTACTTGATTTTATCATAGTTGTAGTTTTACTGATACTTTAAGAAAACTTACTGACAAATCCTTCTTCCAGCATCATTAGGCAGTGTATTTCGAAGTCCTTTTGTAAGGACACAAGCAGCTCACTGTTAAGCCTGAACATCAGCTCAGAAGTCCATTTTCCATACATTTCTACACATTCTT
Organism: Clepsis dumicolana; assembly: GCA_963691665.1. NCBI lineage: Eukaryota > Metazoa > Arthropoda > Insecta > Lepidoptera > Tortricidae > Clepsis > Clepsis dumicolana. Next base: position 3,288,852 of record OY829529.1, read on the forward strand.
TTGGCATCACATCATTGCCTGTGATTATTTTACTTTTAATTTTCTCTGAGTCATCTTTTCTCTGAAGCAACTCAAACTGCTCAGGGTTACCCGCTTCTAAAATCAGCTTTATGTTTGGTAGTATTTGAGTGATGAATGAAGTGCCACGGCTAAGTTTGAATAAAGTGTGTAGTAGACATTTTAACATGGAAGTATATGTTTCCATGATTGAGTTATTTTTTTTGGCTGCCATTATTGGAGGCAGAATTTGGTCCATCTTTTGATCAATTAATACTGGATCTAATTTTAATGCCACGTTTATAATGTTCATAGTAGTTTTGTCAGGGTTTCCTTCTAATTTTAAAAGCCCCATCATAATGCCTTGTATTAACATTGAGAAGTTTTTTTTAGTTTCAATTTTAGATATTTTTTGGCCAAAAGTGTCTGTTAGTCTTGTTGTGATATCAACTTCATTTTTGAGTAATATCTCAAGCATTTTCAAGAAGACGCTTCTTTTGATTTTTTCATCATTTTCTTCAAATGTTATAGGAGGCATTGTTGTGCTTGGGGTCAAGTAATTTTGTGGCATGTTTAATGAATTACTGATCATTATGTAAAAGGCGAAAATAAGCTGGTTCTCGCCTTGAAAACAACTGACAAATACATCTACAAAGTTGCATAGAAAATTGTAATCCTTTGATGACCTGTTTTTTGGAAATTCAAAGAATGTACTCATTATTTTCAGCACCGACTGAATATTGTCTCCTTTTTCAGCTATCAAGTCATTTACATTGTCTTTTCTGATCAAAGTTTGCAAGAAGTTTACAAAGAAGGACTTTTTGTTGGCCGGAAACAGTATGTTTTGACAGACTTCTATCACAGAATTACGATTGTCAGTTTCTAGCAAACCAAATACTGTTTCTAAATTCTCACCATCAAGTAGTTTGATGATATATTCCAGTTTCTTCTTAGATTCTTTGTAATGTTTGACAAGGTTGGTTAATATTCTTTGTGTTAAAGAATTTACTTTATTTAAACCTTCATTTTGCTGAGTTAGTGTCTGCAGTAGTGTCACTGATATTGTAAAATTTTCATCAATATTGTCTGTGACTTGTTTTGCAATCTTATCATTTTCAATGAACTCAACAATTGAATGCACTTCTTCGATGTTAAGCAGGTTACACTTTACAAAATCTGCTACAATCTGCAACAGTTCAAAAATAAAATTAAAGTCACTGTGTTTTACGGTTCTTATAATAATTGCTGGCATAAAAGATGGAATAAACACAGTCTATCAGAGGGTAATCTATCTGGTATAAGTCTTCTTGGACAAACTTTTAAATGACAAAGTAATTATGTGAGGGAATGTACAAAATTTCTCTTATCGAAAAATATATCGATGGGTCCTACGTATAAAACCGAATCACCTGAAATCTGACGAAGTAAATACAACTTTATGCAATCAATAAATGCCACTGTTACATACGTGTGCAGGCAGCCATGGTGCACCAAAAACTGAGGGTACCCGAAGATCTTCACGAATACCCACATCTTAATATATAACATGCCTTTCCCCAATGTTATGTCCATCACTTCACTCTTAAACACTACTTTTATCACTGACATGCACTACAACTAAATTGTTCATTAACCTATTTAATTAAAAGTCTATTTGATCAGCACGTATTTTAAAATTCACTCACACTGTCCCCACTGTAGCTACTTTCACTACCACTACAGTTATAATCCTTATTATCCCCCAATACTTCTTTTGGAGCCATTCTTTTTGGAGAAGATGTAACTGACGGTGGGCTTTCACTAGTTCTTGATCTTTTATTGCTAGTTGTAGCATAATCTGGCGCATGAATCTCACAATCATCTGAGCCCCTTAACCCGATTATTTCTGCCCATTGACTTGGTGGAGGTATTCTTATTGTACCCTATGTCTTAGCTTGTGACATTTCGTCGGTGCCTACATCCGGTCTTTCTTCACTATGCTGTGGTTCCTGTTCTGTGTTCCTGTCAAACCCAAGCATTATGAATATCCTATCCCCCTGTTTTATTTTATATCTTACTATTCCAATCTTTTTAATAATTGTATCATCCAGCCACCTTGGTCCACCTCTGTAGTTTCTAAAACACACGGTTTCGCCCACTTTAAACTCTCTTATTTTCTTCGTCTCATTTTCATTCAAGTCTTTAGTCTCCTTTTCTTGAACTGAAAGAGGGTGAAGTCTATCAAACTTTGTCCGAAACCGCCGACCATTCAGCATTTCTGCGGGCGTTTTTCCTGCGACAGAACTAGGCGTCGTACGTAATCAGTACAGTATATTCTGCAGTCTTGTAGACCATGGGAGATGTGCCATCTTTTTTAATTTTAACTTCACTGTTTGCACCGTTCTCTCGGCCTGTCCATTAGAGGCTGGATGGTAGGGAGGCACCAGAATATGCTTAATGCCATTTCGTTTAAAATATTGCTGTATTTCTTCAGATACAAAAGCTCTCCCGTTATCACTCACGATTGTGTCCGGCAGGCCTTGTTCAACAAAAATCTCGTTTAACTTGTTAATTACAGTGCTGGAACTTTGTTCTCCAACCATCTTAATTTCCGACCATTTGGAAAAAGCATCAATTACAATCAAAAAAACTTTGCCCATAAATGGTCCCGCAAAATCCATATGCAATCTAGACCATCATCCATCCTGTGCTCTAGAACAGCTCCCAGCCCATACGGAGACGCATCACACGTCATCACCAACGTTTTTTCAGATCATAGTGGATTAACGTATCTGCCGTGGTTAGCATGCCCTTTAATAGTGTAAAAGCTTGTTGACAATCTTTTGACCACACCCACTTGGCTCCTTTCGGCAACAGCTTATACAGTGGTTCAGCAACCGTTGCTTTTTGTGGTATAAATCTATCATAGAAGTTAAGCAGCACCAGAAATGCTTGTAGTTCTTTCAGGTTCTTTGGTGCTGGTGTCCCTGTTATCGTTTCAATTTTATCTTTACAAGGGTGTAACCCCTCAGCATCTACCACATAACCAAGGAACTCCACTCTAGTTGTCCCGAATCAGCATTTATCCTTGTTCACTCTCAAACCAGCGCTCTTCAGAATCTGCATCACCGACTGTAAACGTTCACTATGTTCCAGTGAGTTTCTCCCGCTGACGACAATGTCGTCCAATAGCGCCGCCGTGCCCGCTACTCCCGCCAGCAGATTACTCATCATCCGCTGGAATATTCCTGGGCAAGCTTCAACACCAAAAGCTAACCTTTTGACCCTAAAAAGCCCTTTAGGAGTATTTAACGTCAGGAGCTTTGACGTAGGTTCATCAACTGCCACTTGTGTATACGCTTGCTCTAAATCTATTTTACTGAAAATTGTTCCTCCCTGTAGTGTTGCAAACGCCTCATTTAAAGTTGGTAATGGATAAGAGTCCGTCTCAGTTGCCATATTCACCGTTGCTCTGTAATCTCCACACAATCTAATATTTCCATTCTTTTTTACTATTGGCACAATGGGACTAGCAAATTCAGAATGGCTCACCGGTTCTAACACATCATCTGCAACCAACCTATCTATTTCTTTTAAAACCCTGTCTTTTATGGCAAAAGCAATTGGCCCATATTTTAAAAATTTTGGTTTTACATCCGGTTTCAGAGGTATTGCTACTACTGGTCCTGTATATCTCCCTAGACCAGTCTGGAACACCTCCTTATATTGCTGCAACATGTTTTCAATATCCACATTATCCAACTTCACATTGTTTATACCGATAAATCCTATATTTAACTCTGAGAACCAATTTCGACTTAATAAATTAGGACCATCGCCTTTCGCAATTAGCACCTTCAATTTCTTGCTTACATCCTTAAAACTGACATCGACCTCCGCTTCTCCCAACAGTGTGACTCGGCTACTAGTCCACGTGGTCAACATCACCTTTGACTCATTCAACAATGGTAACTGGCCATTCCAAATCTCTCGCGCTGTGCTCTCTTTTATCATCGTATACGCGGCCCCGGAATCGACTTCTAAATTTACTAATCGACCATTAATTTGGACCTTCACGTCAGAAGGAAACACCTTATTGGATATATAATTACAAAAATCCTCTTCATACAATCCATTGAATTTACTTTCCTTTGATTGCGTTTTGTCGCGAGTGTTAGGACATACTTTAGCGATATGCCCTACTTTTTTACATTCATAGCATCTACTAAATCGGAATCTGCAAAACTTTCCATGAACCTTGCCACACCGCCAGCACTCTTTACCTTGTTGATCTCCACTCGGCTCGTCAAGCGCCGCCTGTGCGGAGGGCGCGTGCGCCAGCTCCGCGCTGGGCCCCGGCGCCGGCGTCGACAGCGCCGCCACTCCCGCGTCGGCCACTTCCGCCGTTAAGCACAACTTAATTGCCTGCTCAAACGTCAACGTCGATTGTTGTAACAGTTGCTTTTGTATAAGCTTATCGTGAACCCCACACACTAACCTAACAGATCGGTAAAATTACAATCTATGGCTAGCTTACTTAACCCAGCCACATAATCCCTGATGGATTTGTTACCCATCTGATATCTCATATGAAATTTATAAGACTGAACTATTTCATTTTGTTTCGGATTAAAATGGTCATCCAACAAACTCTTAATCCGCGCGTAGGTTATGCTTGTAATATTATTTGGTGAAATTAATGACAATATTAAATCGTACAAATTATGACCACACACTGTTAGAAAGTTCGCTTTTTTTAGTTCATCCGACACTATATTGTTAGCCTGCAAACAATAGTTAAACCTATCCACATAATTCTTCCAAATGTCTTTGTCCATATTAAATTCACCAAATTTTACCGACATTTTAGTTCACACGTAATTACACACTTTTTCACACGTTTTAAACATTCAACCACTATGTTTAACACTGTTTTAATTTATTCCCGTCGCCAGTATGTTACATATGTGTGCAGGCAACCATGGTGCACCAAAAACTGAGGGTACCCGAAGATCTTCACGAATACCCACATCTTAATATATAATAGCCACACAATGTCAAAGTGTTTTAAGTACATTGGTTCATATATGTTGGACCCATCGATATATAAACATCAGGATATACCTTTTGGAAACTTTTGAAATAGGAATGGTGAGCGCGGCGGGCGGTGCCCGTGTGGACGTGCTCGCGCCTCATATCAGTGAGTCTCACTGAATTGGAAACAAATTTGAAGTACCGAAGGACCCATCCATATGCTATATGTATAGCTATGCTATGTCTATGCCGAAAAAGCATTTATCTTGGTGTAGCGTTATGGGAAGAAAGTTCCAAGAAAACTAACACTAAATATCACATCACACAAGCTTCAAAATACTCATACCTGTATCAGTTTACATTTCAAGTCACTACTCAGCCCATCCCCAGCGCCGAGCCAGCCAGTTATACTCTTCAGCTCTCCTCCATTGAGTTTATTCTGCTTTGTGAGACTTTTCAGCCATTTTGCGACCACTCTCTCCTTAGGAGCCGCAGGGAAGTAGTGGGAATGTACGACGTTCCTTGCGAGGCAAAGCCTTTTTGGAAGCGATGTTGAATCGTCCTCAAGCCGCCGTTTTAACTCTGTAAATGACATACAAAGATAGATAAACTACTGCATTGTGTGTATTAGCCACTTCCCATGGTTATATCAAGTGGAAAGATCGCAATAATCGTGAATTATTTTGGGGTTAACTTAGGTCTGTAACTTGTATTAAAAAAAAAAGTTTACCGTTTAAGGGATTCAGTGACATTTTAGCTTAATTAGCACGTAAACTAGTTACACATTACTGGTATTTAAGCGATTAAGTGCTAGTTTTGATTAAAATTCAACAATTGAACACATGTATTTGACACACGTGCGCTTGTTGTTATAGGCGTTTCGATAGTGCATTCCAACCGTATGTAAATATATATTTAATCGGGATTAATTTCAATGTTTGTTTTAAACTTAAATATTACTTAATGATCTTAAAATATAATTGCAAATGTTATTAGGTACAAAAAGTTACTCAAAAATTGTGTATCAATCATTTAATTTCCTTATTTCTTATTTATTTCCTATGTTAGCATTACTAATGTAAAAAATAAATCTTTCATGTTTTGCTTGCAGTATCAAAACGTTTAAAATGTCAAAATGACATTTGATTATTGCCAGATCACAAAATCGAATTGTTACAGTCACGGTTAAAACTATTCGTAAGGAAATAAAAAGCTGCGTGGCAACGCTGCCTAGAAAAAAAAACATGTTATTAAAAAAAAAAGAAGAGACGTTTACCAACATTTACTTATTATAGGTACCAATACTACCTGCCCCTAAACAACGAAATTCGAAAATCGAAGTTCGTATCGTATCGTCCCGCTCACTCTCGTGTTAAATAATGTTAGCTTGAGAGGGACGGCACGATACGAAGTTCGAATTTTGCACTTCGTAGTCGGGGAGCTGCAAAGAAACTTTGCTAGAACTTGGCTAGAAGTAAGTGTGGAAGTAAGATGTAGCCAGTGCGTCGTCAAAGCTGTGCCTCGATCCCGTTAGAGAGTCTTAACTAGGTACCTACATAACTCTCGAGTCTCTAGGCCACAGTACACAAACCGTGAAGGTCAAAAAAAAAAAAACTCTCGAGTTGATTGAGTCCCCGACACCTTGAGCCTCCATCTTCTTTTTCAAGCAGATTAAATCTACTTGTTATGACCGTAATCTCACTAAAAGTATCATTTAATAGCATCCACGGCTTTCTAAATGGTGTCTAATCAAAATAAAATGAAATTAGGACACCTACAAAATTATTTATAGCAAAAGGATCCTTCTTTCACGCCGGATATTAAGAATTATCCTTAATTCGCGTCCCTGACCTGCTTTTAGCATTGTAACCATAGATAGGATTAAAAGCCTTTATGCTTAGAGTTAAACAGGCAAACAGTAACTGTAAAAAGGGGTTACCAGTTAATAAAGGACTCGTGTAAGGAGGAGGCCAAGGTCGGGGTGTTTTATAGGGTAGGTAATCGGGTGAAATAAAAGTCCGGATCGCTACCTCCATCTTACTCGCTAAACCTGCCGCTAAGCAGCAGTGCTTGCACTATTGTGTTATGGTGTGGAGACTAAGACAGCCGGCGTAATTTCATCTTAGTTCTCTAGGTTGGCAACCCATCTGCAAACTCCCCGGGGTTACAAGTGTCTATGGGCAGTGGACCCACTTGCTCGTTTGCCTGCCTTGTCGTATTAAAATAAATAAAAAACATTTTTTTACTTTTTATGTCCGTTGATATTTAGACTATAGTGGTATAGTCTGGGCCACAAGGCCACTTTATCGTTCGTAAATTTATAATTCGATTAAAATCATGGCCGACCTTCAGTTTTTAACCCCCGACGAAAAAGAGGGGTGTTATAATAAGTTTGACCTGTGTATCTGTCTGTGGCAGCACAGCTCCCAAACGGATGGACCGATTTAGATGACTGACTTTTTTAGGGTTCCTTACCTCAAAAGGAAAAAACGGAACCCTTATAGGATCACTTTAATGTCGGTCTATCCGTCCGTCCGTCTGCCTGTCTGTCTGTCAACACCCTTTTTCTATGGAACGCATGGAGGTAGCAGGCTGAAATTAATATCAAATATTCAAACCTGCTGCAGTCCCTACCTGTGAAAAAATCAAGCATCTAAGTCAACGCGATGAAAAGATACAGTCATTAAAATGGTTGTTTCCATACAAATTGCCGTTCCCTGAAAACCTAAAGGGTACTTCCAGTTGTCCTAGAAATTTGAAATTTGGTATGGAGGTAGCTCTTATAGCACAACCACTCAGAAAATTCTCAAAATCTAAAATTTTTATGTCTGTCTGTAGATTTCAGAGACCAAGATAAGATGACCCCCACACTGCGTGATTTTGCTTAGGAGCAGGGCTCTGCTAACACAGGACAGCTTCAAACAGAGGGGAAAAACGTTAAAACCCTCGTGCGCGAGTCCGACTCGCACTTGTCCGGTTTTTTTTATTACGTCTTTGCATCTCTATTATTTGCCCGTATTTTCGAGATAACCTCATTCAATTGAATCTGTCTAATGGACGCACACAATAAAAACGAAATGAAAAAGGTTGTCTTGAATATTTCTCCTAAATGAATTAAGAGACGAGTTATGAAAAATTCAGTCTGTTAAAAGTGTCTGGTTTTTTATGTGGCGATTAATTTTGTTGTTTGTTTGTTTTATTAGGTGTTGTTTTGTTACAAGTTTAATGCAGCTGAAAAATCTTCTATCTTAAGGTTTGGCGTGTATCTAAGTTGGTATTATATGGTTAGATGAATTAGGTACTTACTCGGTAATTAGATTTGCTGTTCTTGAATTTTGTTGTGACAACGTTCGATGGACGTTTCCGGGAACATGTGTGCCTACCTAATCGCTATGATCTTTATTTTAGAATTTAAATGTAAAAGCCAGGACCATAAATAATTCTTTATGGTCCTTTGTAAAAGGCAACAGCTAGAGACACGCCGACAACTAGCACCAGGATTTCTGGAGTCGAGTGAGTGAGGTCTATCTATCAATTTCCACAAATCAGGCCAGTATCTCATTGATGTAGAATGACAGATAGACCTGTCATTTTCAATCTGTATAATTATCATTGGGTGCAAATAAATCCATTTTTAACAACTACAGCAGTTCAGTCATTCACTGTTCGAGAGTTAAGGACGTCGTGGAAGCGGGCGTGGCGAATGCTGAGATGCGGATAAAATAGAAACCACAGGACTCACATACAACGGATCGTTTATTCACAAATGCACCACAATATGCTCTAGTTATCTAAATTAATAAAATATTCGTGTAAATGGGGACGACACAAGACAGTACAAATTACATAAAATTTATGCTGCTTACGGGTAGCCGGCCATCATAGAGTAATATAATATACGGGGAATAGAGCGCCCTCTCAGCGGAAAAAAATGTCACCCTGCACCAGCCTCTACAGCAATGCCATCTTTTATCTGTGATAGTCGACAGAACAGATTTCATAACACACACACGCGCGCAAGCTCGGACACACACGCGCGCGGACGCACACACGCGCGCGGGAGCACACACGCGCGCACACACACATGCACGCGCGCGCACACACGAATTATGTGTACACACTCTTATTAGATTAGACATTATGAAAAATTCAAACTCAGAATTCAAAATCGTTTATTTCGTAAATTATACATTTAAGGCGTCCAAAATCGCAACAACTAACAATAGCACCAATCACAAGCATCTGATATCGCAATAAATAACTGAAACAACACAGAAAGATTGTAACTAAAGCGTCCGAATTTTCGCCGCAACGTCCAATACACACGAACTGACACTGATAAAACGGAGGAGCTGAAAATCGACTCTACGTATTTACTAGTGAACAATTAACGAAATAACAGTTAAACACTGCGCATTTTCTAAAAAACAAAGCCGCTGGGCGCTGCATGCTATATGACGTTTACTTGAGTCCGAAATTTTGAAGGGATGTAGTAGGTGTACCAAAAACCGTTTTTTTTCTTCTTTGCATGATGATAAATTTTGCAATTTTTTTAACAGAAGAACAAGCAATAATTTGTGACTGAAAATTACAAGCCTTGTTCGATATTTTTTCATAATATTTTGCAATATATAATGAAAAAAAATAAACCGTATTTTTTTAAACCGACAGCAATGATTAACGCGCTAACTACTAAAAATTAGCCATACACAGGTAAGAGATGGCGCAGCTTAAAGCTTCAACTGTCAAACACAGGTAACTTTCCTCCCCCTTCCGGCCATTGAGATAAAGAGGCAGAGACAATCAAAAGTCTCTCTACCACAGATAATGTAATAGTGATGTAGAGCATAGACTAGTTAATAAATAATCAATCATTATTCCAACATTCACTCGTCATCAACGATCAAAATTAACGTAGGTACTCGTAGCAAATTGACTACCTAAGTTAGGTACCTACTGCATTATCTAAATGATACTGAATATTCAGCTTTCATAACTCTTGTCTATCCATGCTCGTTTGGTTCTCGCTCTCAATAAAGCAAACGTCCCAGAGGTCGACACGTTGGTTCCAATAATTGACACCCTGCTTGTTACCTTTATGGCTACTAGGTTCGAGGTGTCAACTATTGGTATAGTGTCGAGCAGAGTGACATTTACCTTATCTCGTTCAATATTTGAAATCTATATATGTATACATATAAAACAGTACCGTGACAGACTGACAAAAATATACCTTGAGTATCCTAGAGGTGCACTAAGAAGGGATTTTTCAAAATTTCCACGGGATAGGGAACTACCCGATTTTGAAATATTTCACGGGGGCAAAGCCGCGGGGCATAAGCTAGTAAAGGTATAATATATATCAACTCATAATTAAAGAACATAATTTTGTGAGTGTACGATTCGCTGCCACCGAGTCGTGCGCTCGCAGTAGAAGGTCTACGAATTAGTCCGAAACGTGTCGAGCTAAACTCGACCAATACAGTGAGTGATCAGTTTATTTCACTCCCATATCATATTACCCAGAATGTCTTAGCAAAATGGCAGGTAGTGGGCGACTCTACTGCCCACGACTACTCTCCTTAAAATATCCTATAATAAAACCGTTTAGCGATAGATATAGGTATGGCGCGGCTCTCACGCGATTGCGGCATTTCCTACATTTAAATCAGTTCATCTAATTATGCTCAACATACCTACCTATGCCTCAGTACTACCTATACCTACATATTCAAAAACTTAAAAACACCCACAGTTTTTATCGTATAATTACCGCTTTATCCGATGTCCGCTGTTCGCAGTAATGAAATTAATTTTATCTACACACATATCATAAGTCCTCTATAATGCGTTCAGAAACCGTAGGAAATGACCAGCATTTCAGTACGCCGTCGCCTTCGCCGCCAACCACCTCCACCAGCAGGTCCTGCAGTAAAGTAATAGTCATTACGACATCGAATTCGATGTCGTAATGACTTTTCGATATCGAATTCGATGTATCAAATTTGAAAACCAACGTCATTTACAATCATAGTGAAATAAAACGGATCATTCACGTATATAAGTCGAGTTCAGTCCGACGTGTATAATAATGTGACATTTTATTTTTTTTACAATAAAAAAAAAACAGTTTACGAAACGTCAGCTCGGTATGTTTGTCTATGATTAAAAAATAATAGTCAAATTCGTGACAGGTGTGGGTATGATATATACCTTCGGCTTCTGAACCCATCTTAGAGTACTTATAATATGTGCGTAGATAAAGTAATGTATGCAACTCCACATAATTAGGCCTTAAAACACTCGTGTGATCCTATTATGAAGCTGAGTTTCATAATAGGATTATACCAGTGTTTTAAGGCCTAATTATGTGGAGTTGCATACATTACTTTATCTACGCACATATTATAAGTACTCTAAGATGGGTTCAGAAGCCGAAGGCGTATAATATCATACCCACACCTGTCACGAATTTGATTGTTTTTTTTTTATCATAGACAAACATACCGAGCTGACGTTTCGTAAACTGTTTTTTTTTTTTATTGTAAAATAAAATGAAATGTCACATTATTATTTATACATGTCGGACTGAACTCGACTTATATACGTGAGTGATCCGTTTTATTTCACTATGATTGTAAATTACGTTGGTTTTCAAATTTGAAACATCGAATTCAATATCGAAAAGTCATTACGATATCGAATTCGATGTCGTAATGACTATTACTTTACTGCTGGTGGTGGTGGTGGTGCTGGGGCTGGCGCTGTCGGCGAGAAGGCCACGTCATGCTGAAATGCGGGTCATTTTCTACGGTTTCTGAACGCATTATAGAGGACTTATATGTGTGTAGATAAAAGCTATTTCAAATTTCGAGTATGGTTATTAAAGTGGTATTAGTGCGGTCATGACAATAAATGTCTTTGGATCCCCCATTCGAGGTTTGAATCGTAAGCATACAGAAGATGCAAACATAGACAAAAGACTTGCTTTAAAAAGTTAACAACCATAATATTTATGGCCAGGCCTTTTGCGCTATTACAGCGCAACAGGCAACTCGAATTAATAACACTAAAGCACCACCAAAACGCTATCCATTAGGTACTACATTATACAAAACAGTAACATGCAGATCGCCTATCGAAACGCCTTATTATAGATCGACGATAACCTAAAAATAACAAATGAATGAAACTTCATTCATAAAAAAATGGCTGCCATTTTAAGTGACCATAAAACAAAATGAATCCCTCCAATGCCACAACCGCGCATTGCTGGAATTCCAAAATCGAAATGAGAAGATACCCTTGATATTAGCATGTACCTAAGCCCTTCTAGTTTGGAGGGGTGGATTTGGGCCAAGGAGAAAAATAGAGCATGCGCAAAACAATTGATTTCCAGCCACATGACGTCACAAGATGTCAGCCGCGGCAGCTCAGTATAAAAAGTAAAAAATAAGGCAAAGGTTGCTTCTTCAAAAGGCTAGCGGCTGCCAGAAAGTTTGCAAGACAGTGACTGAGCGGCATAAACCAGAGTTAGAATAAATCTGATGATAGAAGCACTTGTTTAGAGTCAGTGGGTCGTAGCTAAGGAGATTTCAAGATGGTTTACCCTTCAGTACAAAATAATTTTTTGAAAATGTTCGACTCTACGAGCGCTGTTGTACTGAAAATATTGTGTTTACGTAAGTGAATTTTTATTTCTCGTTGTCTTTTGACGTTTTGTTCTTGTTTTTAGTAATGTATCTGTTGTCAAGCGGCACTTCCATTGTAATGAGTAATGTGGCTCTATCACTACTGCACTCACTTGTGGATTTCCTAAAAATAAAAAAAATAAGCAGGGTTTTTGATTGAAAAATTATAAAACAAAAAAAAAAAGAAACTTTAGAATTGCACGTAAAAAAAGGATTGTTTTACGATTAAAAAAAATTACTACGCCACGCAATGAAATAATTATAATGAAATAAATTCATATTATACCAACATACAAACAGTTTGTCGCCCGCTGCTATAACAAAAAAAAAAACAATTTAATTTTTAAAAATGGACCATCATTTTCTTTCAAAGAAATACTTTTCATGTTGTTTCATTTATTTTTTCAAGTTGTTTTATTGAAAATTTTTGGAAAATGGATGCAAAGCGATGTTGTGGTTTCAATTTGGTATTAATTATATATGTCAAGGTTCTGACCTCGTTGTCTTGCCTACGTTTCGACCTCACACTTAGATAAAGAAACAAACTGCGGATGTAAGAGAACAAATCAATAAAATTTAAGCATAAAGTGAAAAAAAAGGTTGTTTGTGTCGGACCCGTGCACCGAGGGTTCTGTACATACATACAGACACGCCTGTTTCCCGGAGGGGTAGGCCAAGACCACGGGCCTCCACTTGCTACGATCCTGACATAACAACCTTTGCTTTCCTTACTCTCATAACATTCTTGATACATGCTCTACGGTAGGTACCTATAAATACATAATACATATTAATCGAGTTTTTAGTCAGTCAGTCAATCTTAAGGAAATCAAAACGTATAGGGTACTTCCACTGATCTAGTCCTATACTTCGTTTTTAGGGTTCCGTACCTCAAAAGGAAAAAACGGAACCCTTATAGGATCACTTTGTTGTCCGTCTGTCTGTCAAGACCCTTTTTCTCTGGAACGTGTAGAGGTAGCATGCTGAAGTTAATATCAAATACTCAAGCCTGCGGTCACTTGTAGCCGTGAAATAATCAACCTTCTAAGTTAACGCTATCAAAAGAAAAAGTCATTAAAAAATCTATTTCCATACAAATTGCCAATTTCCAAAAACCTAAAGGGTACTTCCAGATGTCCTAGAAACTTAAAATTTGGTACGAAGGTAGCTCTTATAGCACAACCATTCCGAAAAGTCTCAAAATCTCAAAATGTTATGTCTGTCTGTAGATTTCACAGAGCAATATAAGTTGACCCCACACTGCATACGTTTTGCTTAGGAGCAGTGCTCTGCTAACACTGGACATCTTAAAACACTGGGGAAAAGCGTTAATCTTTTTACGGAGCCCTCGTGCGCGAGTCCGACTCGCACTTGGCCGGTTTTTTAGCATTAGAAAGAAGGTAAACAATTTTGACATGTCCTTTTATCGAAAAAAGCTTTTTAAAAAGAAAATAACCGTTACATATAAAACCAGCAACAATATAAATAATCAAATCTCATTGTTATTTAATTGTCACTTGCTGTTAACTTATTTTTAAAAAACGTTTTTCAATAAAAATACATGTCAAGATGGTCTAACTTCTTTTTAATGCTAAAAAAACGATGCATAAGTAGTCCTAGATCACACGTCACATATTTTTTACATTCGACTCTAATTGTAATTAGACAAATTGACTACAACGGCCTTCAGAATATCACGGTAATTAGGAGCCTTGTGTATATTTAGTACCTACTATTAGATCATCATCATTATCAGCAGCCTTAATTGTTTACATCCCACTGCTGGGCACAGGCCTCCTCTCAGAATGAGAGGGCTTGGCTATAGTTCCCACGCGGGCCCAATGCCGATTTTGAACTTCATACACACTACTGAATTGCTTCTCTGAAAAGCTCGTGATAAATCACAAACGCAATTTCGCACAAAAATTCCAAGAAGCTCATAACAACGCTGTTAAATCGGAACTTCAATGTAAAAAAAGCGGCTAAGTGCAAGTCGGACTCGCGCACCGAGGGTTCCCTGCTTAATTTGTAGGTGTGTAAACAGTTCGTCGATCAACGGGAATCGAGTACCGAATATGTTTCCTGCCATATGTGGACTGCAGGCTGAGTATTTGATAATATACAAATTTCAACATGCTACCTCTACGCGTTCCAGAGAAAATGGTCTTGACAGACAGACGGACACAACAGTGATCCTATAAAAGTTTTTCCTTTTGAGGTACGGAACCCTAAAAACATAAAACCTAGCCTCGATTTTCAAGGCGCGACACTTTTGTATTTCTCTTGTGCGGTAGCCCGCGATATTGTTCAGTATTGGTTTTCTAGGTGTCTGATATTAAAATATCTAGACAATTTTTTATAGGTACACCTTTTGTTGCACTTGCTTTGAAGAGACGAGGCCCCTGTTTCACTAAGTTTACAAATGTTAGATTACAATGACAATTCGGTGTCAATAGGGTTGTTTCCCTTAGTCAAATCAGCAACTTTTTATGAAATGTCAAATCGATCCGTTAGCATGAAGTTTATATTGAATTAAGAACTATGACGTCATAAATAATATTCAGTGATCAAACTGCCTCCTTTTATTAGTTTTTGTCAAATTAAAAATCGTTTTAATTGTAGTAATAAGCGAGGGATCAGTTTATATGAGTATTTTCGGATGCTTGATAAGTGAAAATGTAAAGCGATTATTTTGACATCAGTCAACAGCCCTATTGCTGACTTGAATAGCTTTTGTTTTAGTGCGCTTCAAAGGTATTAGGAATGAAATGTATCTAGATTGAAATGTCATTGTAAGCTGACATTTGTAAAGCCGAAACAGGGCGAGATCGTAGATTGCTTTACTCCAGTCTGTGGTGTCATATAGCTCCCTAACGGATAGACCGATTGATTAGCGATTATTTTTTACAAAAAGGTTTTTTAATTGCAATGGTTTCATTTAAATGGTTCAGCCGTTCTTGAAACATTGGATGGAGTTTATACTTACTACGAGTTTATAATAAAAATGCCGGGGGTTTGTCGACTTTTCTAAGTTGTCTGAGTTGCCGAATTGCCGTCTTTTCAAAACCGAGGCAGTTTTTCTCATCTCTAAACTAGATGACGCTTTTCCTTTGAATGAGGTTTCCCAACCTGTGGTCATGTATTTCTTTCCATGGTGAAATGCCGAATTGATGTGGTTGAAAAAAAGTTACAAGTTTGCTCTATGACTTTTTTAGATAAGTAGGATTTAACATAAGCAAATATATATTATATAGGTACCGTGTAAAAGTCTTAGGTACTTTTCAGGAATATTAGACAAAAACGAGATTTACAAAATGAAAAAAACTTCAGTTTTATTTAAAACTAGCTGTTGCCCGCGACTTCGTCCGCGTAGATTTCAGTTATCGCTATCCCGCGGGAACTATACGATTTTCCCGAATAAAAAGTAGCCTATGTTATTGCTCAATATTTAAACTGTGTTCTTACCAAATTTCATATAGATTGGTGCAGCGGTTTTCCCGTGAAGAGGTAACAAACAGACAGACAGAGAGACAGAAAGACAGAGAGACAGAGAGACAGAGTTACTTTCGCATTTATAATATTAGTTAGGATGACGTTATCTCAAAAAGTTTGCCATTTGTTCTAAATCTAAAATTAGATTATTCTGAGCAGCCCTATCAGCTGTCGACGGATTACATATCGTCGGATTCTGTGACACCCTGTCGAAGTTTCTCGATTTGACCACCCTGTGCCTGTGCAGGAACTTAAATACCCCTATCTAGGCGTCTTTTATAAACGTCACTCTTCCATATCGAATAATAATAATTAATTTCCAGCTAATTCTAGCTGCGCCCATACTAAAACCGGAAAACTATTTAAGGCGCCGTGGGTGTATCGAATAGAGTTTTTGAAACATTTTGAGGCACCTCTTCTATAACAACATGACTTCCAAAAAATATGAAAAAAAATTGACAGTAATCTTGAGACTTTTCTGCAGGCCCTGCGTCGATTCAAAACATGATTTAGCATTTTTCGCACGATAGAAAAAAATAGCCAACGCACCTCTAATTTCACGTTATAATATATCAAAAATATATTTTTTTAACCTGCTACTGGCAAGGAAATAGTATCAAAAATTGCGTAATTCTATTTTCGATTCGTTTTTTTTTTTATTAGAAATAATCAAAAATAATAATTTAAAACCAATGAAAACCGCGATCCTGCTCGTGGACCGGCTCCGACTGTCGGCGCTCAGTACCGCCACAGAGTACCTTTTTATAAC
Organism: Clepsis dumicolana; assembly: GCA_963691665.1. Lineage (NCBI taxonomy): Eukaryota > Metazoa > Arthropoda > Insecta > Lepidoptera > Tortricidae > Clepsis > Clepsis dumicolana. The sequence continues at coordinate 3,305,814 of OY829529.1, forward strand.
TGAGATAGAGATGTCACTTCAACGTTTCGCACACAGCGACATCTGGTGCTTTGTGACGGCAAAATATGCGATGACGTCATTGACGTCTAGTTTCCTAAATGTTAAAATAATTTACTTTGAGCAATTGCTATTACACCATGTTCTATTATATACATTAGAACATGGTGTAATAGAAATTGCTCAATTTCCCGTTTTGATGAATTTGATAATTATTCAGTGCTTTATTTTTTACACATTTTCTTTTTATCAGGCATTCCAACCCCAACTTAGACACCCGGTGAATGTGAAAAACCACAGATTAGAGAGATAATCGCGGCAATTATTCATTCGTCCCGTTCCACTTATACCTTCACTCTACGTTGTTTTTAGTAAATAACAAAAATCTAAATAAATATCAGAACCTCCTGAATTACTAAAAATCTAAGTTTTCGCCCCATTTTATTAGGGTTTACTTGCAGATATGATACGTTAACTCAACCAGTGTCCATAGAATATTCTGTATAATATTTTAGCGTAAAAAAAACTGATGCGTGTAATGATATTTTAGATAAGACATTATTATAATTAAAAAAGGTCGGTGTTACCAGTGCTCACAAAATAATTTATTAGCATAAACGCATTTTTAAACAAGGAAAGACAAATGAAAGCATTTATTGAGCGAAAATAAAATATTTATTCCAAAATTTAAAACTCCAGTATAAACTATATTGATATTAGCACCACCTATCGACGTGTGACAACAACTTCATGTCTATAACCCAACCAAATAGAATATTACTTAAGTAAATACTATACAATGTAACTTGAGTGACTACTGAAATTAGCTGGACAACGAAGTGTACATTTTGTTCTAAGTTATAATACCACCGTGAGTACCGCGCGAGCTACGATCGAGGTAGGACCTGTGTCGCGCGGCTCGGACCCTAAATCCGCGCCGCTGAATGCAAATATAAGATAAAAATACTCTTTATTAAGGGGAATATATAAAATAAAAGAAAACGCAGGAGTCGAAATCACCTTATGACTGCTAGACCGAATGCTAGAATAACAAATGTGATACGGCAAGTAAAATCACAGAATAAATAACAGGTAGGTGAAATGCAGTACGGCAGGTAGATGTAGACCTATGCGACTCGCGTAAGACAAAAATAATAGGGATAGTGGTAGTGCTATTAACTATATGTGTACGAGTAGGTAGTATTACCTTGCGGGTGGTAGGACCTTGTGGAGGTCCGTCCGGATCGCTACCACCATCCTACTCGCTAATCCTGCCGCTAAGCAGAAGTTCTTGCACTGTTGTGTTCCGGTGTGGAGATAAAGACAGCCGGTGTAGTTACAGGCACAAGAGGCATTTCATCTTAGCTCTCCAGCTTGGCAACGCATCTGCAAACACCCAGAGGTTGCGGGTGGCTACGGGCAGCGGCGACTACTCACCATCGGGCGACCCACCCGCTCGTTTGTCTTCCCTGTCGTATAAAATAAATAAATAAATATTCAAAGCTATTGTTAGGCGCTAGAGATTATTTTGAAACCCGAGCAAGCGAAGGATTTTATAATTCAATTGAAGTCATTAATAGAATCCTGAGCGCAGCGAGTTTCAAGGCGTGAGGTACAAACAACTTGGCTGCCAAGCAATACAATACAGAACTTCTTATCTCATTCCAGCGAGGAAAATGGGAGAAGGAAGAAAAATATAAAATAGTGAGAAACGTTTTTTGGGTCCAAGATGGCGGATGATGGTTTGATATTTTTAACGTAAAAATTGACCGTGGACTTCATGTACTTTGATCTCGGTTCGCTCAAATTTGGCATTATTTTTTGGATCCAAGATGGCGGATGACAGTTTGTCACTTTTGACACAAAAAATACTCATGGGTGTGGATTTCGTGTAATTTGACCTCGGTGCGCTCAAATTTGGCATTTTGGATCTATGATGGCAAATGACGGTTTGTCACTTTTGACACAATAAGTACTCATGAGTATCGATTTCGAGTAATTTGACCTCTATGCGTTCAAATTTGACATTCGTTTTTGGATCCAAGATGACAGAATGACACTTTGTCACTTTTGACACAAAAAAATACTCACGGGTGTCGATTTCGTATAATCTGACCTCGGTGCGCTCAAATTTGGCATTATTTTCTGGATCTCAGATGGTAGATGACAGTTTGTCACTTTTGACACAAAAAATACTCATGGGTGTCGATTTCATGTAATTTGACCTCGGTGCGCTCAAATTTGGCATTTTTTTTGTATCTAAGATGGCAAATGACAGTTTGTCACTTTTGACACAACAAGTACTCATGGGTTTCGATTTCGTGTAAATTGAACTCGGTGCGCTCAAATTTGACATTCATTTTTGGATCCAAGATGACGGAATGACACTTTGTCACTTTTGACACAAAAAAATACTCATGGGTGTCGATTTCGTATAATCTGACCTGAATCGACATTTAGACCTCTGGCTAGCACAATAGCGCCATCTAAATTCGTTTTTTCTTTCAGTTCATAGATGGCGCTATTGTGTTAGCCAGAGGTCTAAATGTCATACCAAATGAATGGTACAGATACCCCTCCGTAGTAAAACTAGCTACAGTAGGCTTATTATTTCAAAGGAACGCGACATCGTATAGACACTGGCAGTCCTCTTGGTTTTATGGTCCTTGCATTTACATAATGTAAGGTTATAATTATGTATACGAAGGCTGACCATGGAACGATCATGTAGAAACCGTCCACTATATTTCTCTTCTATACATACCCTTGAACAAGTCATTACCAAAAAAATTTCGCGTTAGACGTTTTCCGCACTCAAAACATAAATTAATCACTTTATTACCATAGTAATCGGTTATGCAGGGTTTTCGAGTAGAGCCTTCACCCTGACTTTATGACGTCAAGGCACGCAGATTATGGCCTGAAATAAATCAAAGGTTACTCTAGGTCAACTGGAAATCGATGGTTCATTCAGAGTTCACTGACTACGGGGCAACAGGGCCTTAAAATAAATAAACAACCAAGTCGGAAAAGTAAATTAATAATTTATTTAAAACAAATGTACAATGGACTAACACTACCTACAAAGTAACTTAAAAAATTAAAAATTAAATACCTACCAAACCTGGACCTCTCGGCAGGGTGCCCATCACGCAGGCAGCATTCTCGCGCTGAATTGCAATAGCAATTCTTTGCGCGAGAAAGCTGCCCGCGCGAGGGTCGCCTGTTGCCTCTTTCAGGCGTTTGCTCAGCTCCCTGTGGAGCCCGAGCGCACCCTTACCCCAAGAACCCAGCGTCTCGACGCCAAACGGCGCGAACTCGAAAAGTCGGAAAAGTTGAAAAATTATCATTGTCATTTTCAAATTTCAACATTTCAAAAACCGGGCAAGAGTGTATCGGGCACGCCCAGGATAGGGTTCCTTGGTCATTACGAGAACGTTCTGGCATAGATACCTAATTTTAAAGGTATTTTCATCACACCTATTCGAAACCTGTGTTAGCAGAGCCCTTCTCCTAAGTAAACTACGCAGTGTGGGGTGATTTTATATCGGTTATCTACATTTACAAAGTTGATCAGCTATTATTTTGTAAACCTGTAAAGCCCACTTATCTCCGATAGTTTTCCTTTTAAAGTCACTATTATGCACTACCGCTCTGTTTTTTTTCACATTTCCAAATACCACAGTTTGTCTGGTACAGGGGGGGTGGGTGACACTTGACCAAATTGACTCCAACAAAAATGAGCACTTCAAAGCTAAATATTTCACAAACGAATTTCTCAATTGAAAAAACCCCCGACATTGTCATTTCAAAGTTCAATATTTCATAAACGGGAAGAACCATCTCGATTAAACTAGCTTTCGAACAAAAAAAATGTCATCGAAATCGGTCCATCCGCTTGCGAGTTACGATGCCACAGCAGATACACAGGATACACAGACACACAGATACACAGGTCAAACTTATAACACCCTTCTTTTTCGTCAGGGGTTAAAAATGATCTACGAACACCCCCAAACTTTTTAAAATACCTAACCAACGATACCCCACGCTATGGGGTAGACGAGAGTAAAAAAGTTCCTCATTTTACGTGTCGGGGAGTTTTTTTTTCAAGATTTAATTCCAGCGCTTTTTCGGCCTAGTTAGTGTATATTATTATCCATACAAAATTACAGCAGTCTTTGAGCTAAGCCGCGAACAGACGGACATGACGAAACTATAATGGTTCCGTTTTTGTCATTTTGGCTCGGAACCCTAATAAAAAACGGGGGACAATTGACTGGAGTCAATTTGCTTATGAGGCAAATGGATAGGATTGCTTGAAAGGCTAATAAGATTTGTAGCAACTTAAATAGGTAGGTACATGTTTGTTTTGCCCAAGCAATTGAATTTTGACGCGTGGTCCTCCGGAACCGAAAAGCTGGTGGAGCCAAAGTTTCAGCTTCGTTAAGCAGAATCTTTTGTACAAACAAGTTCCAACAAAATATTACTTGAGGGATTTTCAAGGCTTCACTAGTTTGGCCGCGGCTAAGTGAATAACTTGGCGCAACTTTTCCCATTTGTGGTTTTTCGAGGATTTACAGGGAAATCTTGAATATAACTTACTATGGAAGTTGTTGGTGGTTTGAGCTTTTCAAAGTCTTCAATAATTTATGAGGGCGATAGGCCACATAGTACCTATTTTCTTGGAAGATTGTGGACTTGAGACATTAAATGGATTATTATGTTCATGTTTTTTAACTCCCGACAAAAAAGAGGCAGGTATTTGTAAGTTTGACATGTGTATCTGTGTGTCTGTGTATTTGTGTGTCTGTGTATCTGTGTATCTGTCTGTGGCATTATAGCTCTCAAACGGGTGGACCGATTTCGATGCGGTTTTCTTCGTCGAAAGCTATTTTAATCGCGATGGTTCTTAACTAAGTTTAATTAAAATCGGTTTACCCGTTGTTGAAATATTGAACTTTGAAATGACTATGTCGGTAGTTTTTCAACTTTTCTAAGTTGGTTAGGTTATTTAAATGAGACATTTGGAGAAAAACGAGTGGTGGTGATGATAGTGGGGTCTATGGGGCACGTGTTGATTCGTGTAGGAGTAGAGGCGGAGATGTTGCATGGAAACGTACATTTGCCGCACAGATATAACTATTTTTCACTTGTGGTCGCGGGTGAGCAAAGTAATTGTTTTTAGTTCCTATACCATTTAGATAAAAATTTTGGCACTGATTTCCCATGTAAATAATAAAGTCGTAATTTCGCTGCAATTATCGTCATTTCGGTGGCGCCTTTTTTTTCAATTCTCATTACTACTTAGTTAATCATTTTAAATTGGTGCCTCTTACATCATTGTAATCCTAATTCAAAAGAGTATCCCAACGAGTGGCTATTTTCACCAAAAGTAGAAAAAAAATTGCCCATCGAAATTACGTAAAAAATAATTTCAAAATTCACCCGTATTTAACACCTCAGTTAATTTGACACCTCGACTCTGAAACAGCTGTAAATAATCTTAGAAAATAACTTGTGCGCGTAATTTACACGCTTTCGCCCGTGTTTAAGCAACTCCGCAAACATACCTTTATAATACGCAGCCATTTCGTTTTACAGTGCAGTAAAACTCTTAACAAGAAGCCTGAAACGTGAAGGTTGATCCTAACACACGACCTTCAAAACCGCGTAAACTTTATTCCTTGCTCTTGGAATTCACAACATATAAAGCATACGACAAACATAGTCTTGACGGTAAATCTTAATTAAAGTTTTATCGCATATTTAGCAAGTTGCCGGCAAATGAGATCTTTCGCTTTAACATTGTTGAATTCATTACTTTTCAACCGACTTCAAAAAACCGGCCAAGTGCGAGTCGGACTCGCGCACGAAGGTTCCGTAGAAAGATTTTAACGCTTTTTCCAGTGTTTTAGGAACTCCAGTGTTAGCAGAGCCCTGCTCTTAAGCAAAATGTACACAGAGTGTGGTCAACTTATATTGGTCTGCGAAATCTACAGACAGAGATAAAAAAATAAGATTTTGAGACCTTTCGGAGTGGCTGTGCTATATGAGCTACCTTCATAGCAAATTTCAAGTTTCTAGGACATCTGGAAGTACCTTTTAGGTTTTTGGAAATCGACAATTTGTATGGAAATAGCCTTTTTAATTACTGTATCTTTTGATTGCGTTGCGTTAGAAGGTTGATTTTTTCACAGCTTCAAGGGACCGCAGGCTTCAGTATTTGATATTAATTTCAGCATGCTACCTTCACGCGTTCCAGAGAAAAAGGGTCTTGACAGACAGACAGACAGACAGACAGACGGACAACAAAGTGATCCTTTAAGGGTTCCGTTTTTTCCTTTCGAGGTACGGAACCCTGAAAAGGAGGACGCTCTCAATTAATCGGAATCTAATATATAAAAGCGAAAAACCAGAACGGGATAAAAAAACAAGACAGAGCGGGATAGCGCTCTACAACACCATTTTGACACGTTTTTCACGAAATTTAAAGCAATTCGATTCTTTGACCTCGGGAATCGCGAAAAACTTGAGAAAATATGATATCGGGTGTGTAAATTATGTATATTAAGCAAAATAAAATCGCAAGTTCGAATTTTGAGCCAAAAGCGGGCGATCTATTATCTATGCCAGTGTTTAGGTTATAGAAATCCATTCATTATCCTGCATTGCAGTTTACGGATTTTTTTTATTTTGTCTATGTACATTTTTATTGATATCGTAAAGAGCAAAAAATAAATAAATAAATTTCGATAGTCTACCTACATGACGGACTAATTAGAAATATTGCTTTTTTACCCAGAGGACAACATTCCTATTGCTATAGAGATTTCTTACGTTAGTATAATATTCCACGCGGGTGTTGCCGCGGGCGCTCTCTAGTATTTTTAAGCACTATATATGTAGTTAAGTTCTTGACACAAACGTCACAAACGTGTTTACCTACTATAATAAGAAATAGGACTACTATTATATGTATTTAAGAATACTCAAAAAACTAGACAAATATGACTAACCTGGGGTTAGATTCCCTATCTTTTGAGGTTTGCTATGTATTCTTGTTTCAGTGATTATTTAATAGTGCATTACTGCAGGGGCCGGCAAGAGAGGGGTTGCCGGACGAAGGGGTTAGAATCCCGAGTAACGCGAGGCCGGCTATAGTACGAGTCCGGCAACCCCTGTTCCGTTCTGTTTGAAAAATATAATGTATACATTAAATATCCATATACAGGAATATGGATAGATAAGCATCTCTTTTTTTACGTCAGGTGTTACACACACCTAGCATCTAGTTTTTCCAACTTCTTCTTAACCTTATCTTCTGCTTATACAAACTAAACCCTTTTTATAAAACGCGTCGCGAGAGGAATTCCATATTTTTATGAGATTCAGAGAGTGTAGCACGACTTTACGAATGCTGCGTAACGTTACGGTTATCGTATCGAGATCGAGAAACCTCATACTAAATTTTAGTTCCAAATACGCTTATGGGCGGGCGCTGTTCCAAACGTCTTTTTTTGGGAAATTGCGTGAGGTTCTACAATAAAGTGCCTGTAGATGCATGGGAATTGCCTCACAATTCATTTAAAAGATACATAAAGACCGCTCTCTTGAAAAAAGCATACTACAAAGTGGATGAATACTTATGTGATGGCACCACCTGGCCAAGGCTGAAAACAGAAGATAATTAGGACATCAATGTGACTTGCCTGCGTCCTGAAGATATTCGTGTATGGTGTCCGGCTCTGTTGCCGTTGTCCGCTGCGTACTAATTGTAATACAATTGACAAAAATAATGTTTTATTTATTTGACATGATGACATGAAATGTATATTTCATCAATTTTTGTTATTTGACATTTGGAGACCATATGCATCTCCAGTTTATGTATATGTATTATTATACTTATTATTTGACCGTGGAGGCGTTTTACACCTCTGCTGATTTTAAATTTAGTTTAAATTGATCCTAGAGACTATACATCTCTAAGCCATTTAGATTAAGTATTATATTATAGTATTAATTCTGGGACCCTATACATCCCTTTGTAATTTAAATTTTCACAGATATTTGACCTGAGACCCTATACATCTCCTGCTCAATTAAAACGTGCCAGTAAAGTAAAGTGTTCTGGTTGTGCTGTTCTAATAATTACTTTTTACACTTGTTTCTTAAATGCGGTATATTTTTTTCTCTCTTAATCTTTTAATGACAGAGTGAGGTTTCTTTGTGTAATTTGTCTGTGGTTACGTATTGTAAGAGCTAATGTAACTTGTTTTTAGAAAAATGACTTTGTGCCAATTCTTCTTGGCAATCAAGGTCTTTCCGAAAGCGCTGGTAGAATAAAAAAAAATGACGTGTAAAAGAGCACTCAACTGCCTATTTGCTGAATAAAAATTTGAACTTTTGAATTTGAATTTGAATTTTTGTCATACAAACTCGACAACGTTTACTATTCGATTTTACGTTACGCAGCATTCGTAAAGTGCTCGACCCACAGAATGGGATGCGCCGGTAAAAACTGAACGCACTCCTGTGTACAGTTAGAAGTATTCAAGTAGGTAGTTTCATGTTGAAAGTAAAACTGTTTTCTACGCTTTTCACTAAACCTTTTTTATAAAACGCTCGCGGGAGTACTTAATTCCGATTTTTACGAGACGCGGAATGGAATGGCGTCTGTGAAAACAAAATGAGCTCGAACTCGTCTGTACTTGGCGCTGCAATTGGAGGAAGATTATGTATGTATGTATGTATATCTCTTTAGTGCACATAAAACATGAAATAGCATGAAACTACCGTGAGACTCAATCATAGTGAAATAAAACGGATCACTCACATAGTAGTCGCGTGAGCAGAGCCGCGGCGCGCAGTGAGCGTCTCGCTGCCGCTGGGTCGTGCGCTCCCAGAGGAAGGACTACTAATTAGTCCGGAACATGTCGGGCTACACTCGACTTGAGTGCAGTTTTATTTCACTATGAAATAACAGATAATATAACAAAAGCAAATGTACAGAGGCGAACTTATCCCTTAAAGGGATCTCTACCAATTAACCTTCGGAAATGAGAAAAAAGAACAGACATACAAATAAAAGTAAAAAAAAAACCGGAACCTGAAAAACCTGGTTTGACTTATGGCCTCTCAAGCAGAGGGTCGTGGGTTCGAGCCCAGCAAGCTTTGTCTAACTCGCTTGCAATCGCCATCGTGCTCATTTTGTATGGGCTGACAATTGGTATCGGAAACAGCTAGCTGTCACAGTCGTACAAAAACTGTAATTTCAATCCGATGACGAGTGTCAAAATAGTATTAAACGCAGGCTCGCATTCCTTATTTAACTGTCCAACTTTCTACAAAAATAATAATTGAAAATCGATTATTCAGAATGCATTTTCACGTCGATATTTTCCATCACTATTCTCAGTCTCCACAGCCTCGCACTAACGAGGTTTGAAGGCTTAATCCAATTAACAGCGGTCCATCTCGTTAGCTGCAGCCAATCAGCAACGAAATTACTTTTTGCATTCATTTGCCCCGATATCACTTTATTCAGCGAGGCAGTGGGGTAGAACCATAAAGCAGACAGACGGGAGGTGCCTTTGGCTTATCTATGCACTACAATTTTTCTGCCACTTTCTGAGGGGGACGAGGAACACACAAGTCTACGCTCATGTCAAAATTCGTTAGGTTCCTACTAACTCACACTAAAACAAAACAGTCACATAAATGCCAAAAACGCGTACACAATCAACGGACGCTGTGGATTTTGCACAGATCAACCCTGTTATTCATAAACCTATTTTAACTAAAATGCCGTTAAAGTTCGTTTGTCCTTTTTTGTCACATTGACATTTCCGTTAGTAAGAAGCAGACAACACCTATTTTAGCTAATGGAGGCTTGAGTGACGTTTATGAATAAGGCCCTTAATGTTAGAGTTTTGGCAGAGGGGAAATCGCGCGTTAACATCTCCATTCCTTTCCTGCTCTAAGGGTAGGAGTAGGACGGAATAATCAAGAGAAGAAACTTATTGTGCTGACTTTAAGGACTGTCACACCCAGAGTCGTGAATTATCGACTGTACTCTGCAGTCTTGTGTGTATTCGAGCAGTAATTACTTGCCATTAGGTGCCACGCTTGCTCATTTAGTGCCATTGATATAAAAGTAAAATAAATGTAGAGTTAGCATTAATCCTAGGAGTAGTTGCCTTGCCCTAGCAAGGTTCATGTAGCACTATATTAAAGTATTAACACATTTTTGACACTGATGGGAACTTAATTAATGTATTTTTTCCTGTACGACTTAAGTTCTGGGGATTACAATAGAACGCTAACAACTACATGGTTGAATACCGCGATGATTTTCCATTCGTGAAGTAGGTTTAGTGATGTGCTCATACGTGAAGTATAAGTACTTTACCTATCGATAAATATTATTTTTTCAACGTTTGTTCTAAACCGCTATAAATATTGTTTCTTGCATTCATTTCTCCAAATTAACTACGAATACGAACCATGTGTGATTTTATAAGTACTGTTTATTTTCAATAACGTGATCAAACTAGATCTCCCACTCCTTACAACTATAAGCCATCATCTTTGATACCATGCCCAAGGGGACTTCTTTTTTTAGACATAATTTTAGACTAGCTATTTAGATATTTTAGTTGTTGCCCGCGGCTTTGACTACGTAGAATTCGGTTATAGCTATCCCGCGGGAACTACACTATTTTTTCGGGATAAAAGACGGGAAAAGTTTTAATCTATGGTATAAACTATCTCTATACCAAATTTGAACGAAATCCATAAATACACTTACTCACAAACTTTTCCATCTATAATATTAGTAGGATTTTGTTAGGTAGTAGTTCTGTTTCAGTTCTTCAGGCCATGCATTGACAAGATAAGTAATAAAGACTGGATAGTTGACTTGATCTTACACATGAGATCATCCAAACTAATATTATAACTAAGTATCTCTGTATCTTTGTCCGTTAGTTACCTCTTCATCTTAACGACAAAATTGATGTCAACGAAATTTGACAAGGTGTTAGTATTGAAGTTAGTCTTAAATAAAGATCTCAGACAGTGACCCACTTCTAAACCATTATCGACAACCCTCCCCTCACTACACAAATCAACCAAATTGTGCAGTCGCATTGGACATCTTTACCGCAAGCAAACGCTACAGTTTGTTCCAGACATTCAAACAAAGCGCAATCTGTAGCTCTCCAGTGCCTGCAAAACATAGTATATATTGAAACTACGTCCCCAACGGGCATAGCCTTAGTAGGCCAAAGTCTATTTGTCTTCATGAGTTCGTGAAAGCTTAGTGTTTGTGAGATCAAGTTTCCAGTGTGGGAACATAAGGAGTATAGTAAACGAGTTTGCTAACCGTCAGCTTTTGTACATTCGTAGAATTGTGTGACTTTTTCTGATTAGACTGAAACTTTCTCTACTTTAAAACAGAGTGAATTTCAGAGGCCTTAGGCATTCAATCGGTAGTAATATTACAGGTATATTTACACAATCCACGAGTCTGAAGCGACTATTTTACTGTCGGTTTTTGCTAAATAATTGGAAGCATGTTATCCTTAGAAGGACATGTCTGTTGCCACTTGACAGTAGATTCATCATCTTACCGTAGAAACCTACTCAATTATACGCTATGAATGTACACTGAAGTAATCGTATCTACCCCTTTCTCTGACTTCAAATATAATGTAAAACTCCCTCTGATACTTCTAGAAACGATACAATTTATCGTTACGACCCGTTGTTTCAAACTGCGTCCATACTCCGAAGTCCCATATTGGCGTGAGCGGAACGGACGGATACCAACTTCGAATATCGGTCTTCGGAATAGCTGCTGTGATCGTAATGAAGAATCGACAGTGTATTACACTAACGATTCATCGTTTTCATTAGTCTGAAACGACGCATCGTAACGACAAATTGTATCGTATGTTGACCCACAATATCCTTCTCATAGGTGAAAAGCTATTTAGAACTAGGACGCAGCAACTCCCTTTGACTTAAGTGCCATGTGCCAGTGTTAATGTGGTTTGTGGGTGCAGTGCTGGTGGTATGCTCGGTGCAGAGCCTCCAGCTGGACAGCCAGGCCTCCACGCGAAGGCCGAGGGTCACCAAATACAGCAAAACTACAGTCGCTCCTGGTGGCACGACGGTAAGTTACTTTTAATTGTTGTGACTATCCCTTCTGCTTGACCGTTTATTTTGGGTGTGTAATCACTAGAGCTGAGCGATGCACGTGGAGAGGAATACTCCACCGCAGGCACCGTAGGAACGAGGATACGAAAATCAAGTAATGCGCAGAATGGAACAGAAGAAAGCAAAACGGCATATTGTGCAGTAAATAGCAACTTAGCCAGGGTCTTTTCATTTTCTAACTTGAATTACCCACTTTTCCACGACGTTTTCGCTAAAAAGCATTGAATTTTTTACACAGTGCATACTAATGGAGACGACAACAAATAATTAGACATGACTCAATAGTCAAACGGTGAAAGTGTTTCTTCAGGCACTTTGGCTACACGTACTAATAAGCGGTTTCCCTCTTCCAGGAGGTAGCAACAGAGCGGAACCTGGTCACGGCAACGTACCGCCTGCAAGGAGGAGGCGGCGAGACTTGCATTCTGCTCACAGTCGATGCACTCATAGATATATCTTATGTCACCAAACTCAACGAGCGAGCGGTAAGGATACAAAAATAGTAGTCATAATAATGTCATTAATCGGTCCTAATAGCTCTACTCACTGTTGCAGTAAAGTCCTCACCATTGTAAACAACTCTAAAGTGTTTCCTAGTCAACAAGGAACCGTTATAGTTTCATCATGCCAGTTTGTCTGTCTATCCGTCTGTCTGCCACATAGCTCAGAGACTCTTTGTAGTAGAAAGCTGCATGTAATTTGATATGTTTATACATTATTATCATATGTATTTATTAATGACGCCGACAAAGTAGGGGATGGATTTTTTTTCTTATCTATCCCATGGTCTGAGGTGTTGTTGGATAGATCAGTCAAAAACATTGAGGGTTTGGGAATAATTACCGTTTTTCTATCTAGGTATCCGTTTGCGAAATATTTAGCTTTAAAGTGCTCATTTTTGATGGAGTCAAGTGTCCCCCTCCCCCTTAGCAGCGAAACTGTTGTATCTTGGGCGTGTCCGATAAGCTCTTGTCCGAGTTTTTTTCGGTTCTAGCCTTAGATAATGGTATTTGTAGTTAAATAATTTTGTAACTCGCATTACCCGTTATTTATGCGTTGAAAAGAGAGAAGAAAATTCGAAGTTACCTACGAGGGGCGGCTGATAAGTAATCTCCTTGGTCAGAAATATATACAAAAATAATGCTGGCTGGTATGGATTTATATTCGTTTGTTATTCTATTTTCAAAATGTATTACATTCATTTGTTTATTGCATCACGTTTATTTGTCTCCTACAATTGTTTCAAACATGTCGGTAGAAAAAGTGAAAACGGATAAAATCGAGCAGCGTGCGGTGATTAAGTTTTTGACTAAAGAAGGGAATACGTCTTCGGTGATCAGACAGCGTATGTTACGTGTGTTTGGCAGTTCGTGTTCTTCCGAATTTGTTATAAAGTTTTGGTCAAAGCAGTTTAAGTTAGGTTGTGAGAGCCTGGAAGATGATCCTCGTAGCGGAAGACCAGTTTCGGCCGTCACCGATGAAAATGTAGCCAGGGTGAAAAAAAATTATATTAGAGGACCGACGAGTGAAGCAGTGGGAGATAGTTAGAGATGTGGGCGTCAGTAAAGAGCGAGTCAATGAAATAATTCATGAGCATTTGAACATGTCCAAGGTTAGTGCACGTTAGGTCCCCAGAATGTTGACTGCATTTGACATAGAGAGGCGTGTCAAATGTTGCGAAGAATTTTCGGACATGAGTCGAGGGAAAGAGGTAGAAATAATTTCTAGAATTGTAACATGTGATGAGACTTGAATTCGACAATGGGACTCGGAAAGTAAGCAAGAGTCGTTACAGTGGAAATTTAAGGATGAGAAGCCGCCTCGGAAATTCAAGGTCTGTCCATCGGCAGGTAAACTTATGGCTACAATCTTTTGGGACACAGAAGGGATTTTGCTCATAGATTATTTACCGAAGAAAACTACAATGAATGCTGATTATTACTCAAACTTAATATATCAACTAAGAGAGACAATAAAAGAAAAACGGCGAGGTAAACTAAGCAAAGGAATTCTGATTTTGCACGATAACGCACCAGTGCATACCGCCCGCACAACGAAGCTAGCAATTAAAGACAATGGCTTCGAAACCATTGACCACCCCCCTTATAGTCCAGATTTAGCCCCCTGTGACTATTTTCTGTTTAGACTTCTCAAGAAAGACCTCAGGGGACGAAGGTTTATGACCGATGACGAAATGAAGGCTGCGGTTACTGACTTTTTTGACGACAAACCCAAAAGTTTTTTTTTTATGGTTTAAATTCAATATTTGAAAAATTTAATAAGTGCATTTTACTAGCAGGGGACTATATAGAAAAATAAAAAAAATTTAGTCACGACAGTCTTTTGTTTAATTGTTAGGTAGATTACTTTTCAGCCGCCCCTCGTACTACATGGACGAGCAAATAAAATTCTATACAAAGTGACGCATTATTTTTCCTCATCCGTAAAAGAAGTGTTTACTACGATTTGTTTTCATATCCCAATGTTATCGATCTGTTTTTGTTTTTTATGTAGTATGTTTCTATGATAATGAAGAATTTGTTTTCCATGGCTTCCAAGCATAATATGTAATACATACATACAACGTGATACCTGACGCCGTTGACTGGCTGCGCGACCTGGATGTTGACTTATGATATAATTTTGTGTGATTTCCTATATACTTGTATAACGCCATACGATTAAATAATAATACATACACATGTTTATACATACATAAGAGGGGTAGGATGTGTAGTCACTAGTCAGTCGTATAAAGTATTCAAACTTTACCTCGAAAAAAGTATCAACTATATTTGGGATATAAGGTAAACAAAACATAATTAATACCTCTGCCTTCACCGTAGTCGGTTAAGAACATGAAGGTAGTACTGACATAACTATATTGAGATTCTTCTTCTTCTTCTTCTTCTTTTTCAGGCTTTTTCTATCCACTGCTGGATGTAACCCTCTCCTAATCTCCTCCACTCCGACCTATTCTCCGACTTCCTGAGCCAATACGGTCCGGCGTAACTCTTTAAGTCATCCGACCATCTCATCTGGGGTCTGCCCACACTTCTTTTTGTGGTCCGCGGTCTCCACACCAGCACTCTATGGGCCCAACGATTATCCACTCGACGTGCCACATGCCCTGCCCAGTTCCATTTCATATTGAGATTATGTTTTATAATTTAGACTGTACATCACTTGTGATATTTTTTTAGTTTCATAATTCATGTAAGTGTTTTTGTCGTAATAAAGTATCTTTTAAAAATAAGAACTGCACATGTAGTACGGCGCGCCATTTTGTCGCTTGTGGCGCAGTGCATCCCTTTCATAGTGATGAAATCAGTGAAGTAGGCACTGAGAGACAAGCGACAAAATGGTACGCGTGCTAGCCCCCCTGATAAAAATATTGATAAGTTCATTCCTTTAATTTCCAGGACGCAAACACGTTCGTGCCAAATAGCGCGAAGGTGGAGGGCGAGTGCAAAGAAAGTGACTCCGAGCGGCTCGTCATATCCTTCAAGGAGTTCACGCTAGAATTCTCTTTCGCTAAGGTAAATTGACGTCACACGTGGCTTCTATTCAACTCCTTTTTGGGTTCCGTACACCAAAAGGAAAAACGGTACCCCTATTAGGATCACTTTTGTTGCCCGTCTGTCTGTATGTCTGTCTGTCAAGACTTTTTTTATCTGGGACGCGTGGAGGTAGCAACAGCAGTCACTCAAACCTGCAGTCCCTTGAAGCTGTGAAAAAATCAAGCTTCTAAGTCAACGGAATCAAGAGACATAGTCATTAAAAAGGGTGTTTACGTACAAACTGCCGTGGTATAAACCTATAGGGTAGTTCCAGTTATCCAAGAAACTTGAAATTTGGCATGAAGGTAGCTCTGATCCAATGAAATAACTCTAAAAATCTTATTGTTTATGTCTGTCCATATAGAGACTGCATCGAACGATGTGAAATGGGCCCAGGGCATAATTTTGCAGCAAGGTCTGTTGGCGCTCATAGCAGTCCACTGTCACACGTAGCTTCGTAGGCTTCTTCTATTCGTCGTCAGCGATATTTCTCAGGTCGTCCATCCAACGTGTCTCAAGACGGCCCACACAGCGTTCTCCCGCTCACAACTATTAGGTAGTGTAGAAAATCTGGCAATACTAATGTCAGTAACAATTCTTCCAGACCCCAGGCGGCGAGCGCTGGTACTCCGGCAATATCAGACTAAGCTACAACTCTAGTGCCCGGATCTTGGAGCACGCAGCCAAGCAGGGCAGACGTGTCGTCCTCACCACCAACTCTCGGTCCTTGCTGTTCCCCACTCCGGTCGGGAAGTCGTTCTTCTGCCCTGAAGAAACTATTGTGGACTTGGTTGAAGATGAGGCCAGGTAAATGTTAAAAGTTAAATCCATCTTTAAAAAGCCTTATGCATTGAAGTTGGATGCATCTTGTTTATTAACGGGCATTGGTCAAAGTCAAGCCAGAAAGCCAGGGATTGTTTGTTGATGAGCTATCTGAAACTATCAGACTGAGACCTTTATGAACAACGGTGGATGATTTCCAGATGATTTAAATGTTGATGAAGAGATATAGATGTACATCCAACTCAAAGCTATAAGGGCTTTTGTAAAACTATAGTAACCAGTGCTAATTAAAAGTGGTTGAAGGAATTATAAAAATCCTCTCAAATCTAGGATACATCATTCTTTAGGATAATTGTCTAAAAACCTGGAGGATGTCAAAATATGAGTAATGTTTCCACTTCGCTATCTTTATTACACTCACCTTTCATAAATCTTCTTCCAGTCCAAACGTCGGTCACCGCGCAAAGCTCTACCTTCGTCAAATGCGTCTCCAGGCCTTCATGTTCAAACGCGATGGCGAGTTCGGGCCCCCCTGGCACTGCTCGGACTCCGCCCGGGCGCGCTCCGAGACAGCCCCAGTAGCAGTGGGGGCTGCCCTGGCGATAGCCACAGCCGGTACGCTGGTATGTTATGCCGTATGGCGTTACTTGAAGGTCAAGAAGGTGCAATATGACACGATGGAGTGAAGGGGCTAGTTGCGTTCTGGATAGCTTTTGTTTAGAATGGGTCATGTTTTTGTTTTTTTGGGGATTTTTTTTATCGTTTTCTGAAGATAAAGTACGAGAGTAAAGAGTACAATAGGATGAAAACGAATTCGTTTGTTATTAAAAAATACTCTAGTGTTTTACGTCAAAAATATGACAGTTGCGGAGGTGTGGAGGTGTATAACTTTAAAAAGAAGGTAGGACTTTTAACATCATCAACTACTACCGTAAGACTCAATTATAGTGAAATAAATATGTCTTGTTAAGCTCGACTTATATACGTGAGTGATCCGTTTATTTCACTATGGTATTACTTATTTTTTTTACTCTTAACTGTCGTATTTTATTGTGGTAGTTTTAGTACGTTGACTTCTTTTAAATTTTTGGGGAAATGGTTTAGGTGATAAACGAAAGCCTTCCTTTCCCTGCCTTTGTGAAAGTCGATCCAACTAGTTAGGTGTGTGTCTGGCCGTATACAAAAACTGTAAGCAATGTTTTGATACCAAAACGATTTTATATACGCCAAAACGCACGTGGTAGACTTGCTTTCAGGGTTATAATACTTATTGCCTCGTAAATTGGCTTAAAAAGTAAACGTATGGGATTTCTATTATTGCTTTTTTTTGTTGTTATTATGGGTGAAGTTCAGAACGCATCTATTAGGCTAAGCTAGTGAGATCTCAAAACAAATGTATGCCAATATCGATACTGTCTAAGAGCGGTTGACCAGACTGTTGTTAAGCTGTCAAATTTGACGTTTCAAGTGAGATAGTATATGGTTTGCAAGGCCGCCAACCTCTAGGACAAATCATCGTTGCCGTAGTAAAGGCGAGTTTTTAAAGTTGGTAGGCCTGTTTTAACATTAGTGTTAAATTGTCCATTTCATGTCATGTTTTATTTGCAAAGCTGCAGCGACTACTAGTGTGTGACATGAAATATCGATGTTTTGCAAGTATTGTTTTAAAAAGACACCAAGTTTATTTTTAATCAAAGTTGGAGTCGATGTGGGAGAGTGTCAAGTATAAAAGTGTCATATTCAAAATGCCCATTGAAACTATGGGCGGCGAAGGCCTGCGAGCAAATTAGTGATAGTTGTTTAAAAATGTTGTTGATGGTTGATTATTAATGTAAAAATGTATGTAATCCCCCATATAACCCAACCCCATAGGCTAGAACGTTTTACCCTCTAATTTGAGAAGAAATAGAAGAAAATTGGCTTACACTCATTTGAAAGGAACGTTTTGTTTGGAGTCAATTTGATTGAGGACTATAATTAGTTAGTGTGCTGTGCATTCGTAATCATATTGAAATAGGTACATATCACATGATAATAATTATATAATTTTAGCATTCATTGTAATTATATGGAAGATATATTATGATATATTATTTGAGATTGTTTGCGGTAGCGGACACTATATATGGAGACATTACGTGTACAAGCAATAAATACCTTTTTATTGATGCCCGTCGTAAGGCACATGGCTGTATTCGATGTTGTATTGTGCGCAGAACTTGAGCTCACTAGTGTCAGATTGTATTGTATTGTAGATTTAAGATTGTTCATTTAGTAATTGTATCAATGAATACTGCTTCTCTCATATGCTCTTCCTTATTCTGATAATTCCATGAATGATGTTATTTTCTTCCGACGGCGTCAATGTGGATCATCAAAAAACCTCTGTATTGCAGTAAAGTTATCATGTTGACGTGTAATATGATATTATAGATAGGTACTACCAGGGCCGGCCTTAATCATTTAGGCGCCCCGGGCGAGTCATGCATTTGGCGCCCTTTTGTAGACTAGTGGTGACATTATGCCGGCGCGCGCGGCGCCCTGTGTAGACCCCGGCGCCCTGAGCGGTCGCCCAGGTCGCCCCCCCCCCCCTAAGGCCGGCCCTGGGTACTACAAAAAATACCTGTTCTGTACTAACGAATACACGGCTGATTTTAAAAGCTATGGTAGCCTAGTGGTTTAACCTATGGTCTCTCAAGCAGAGAGTCATGGGTACAAGCTCCGACTTGCACCCCTGAATTTGTCGAAATTTATGTGCGTAATTACAATCGTAACTTACCATGGACTTTTCCTTTCGATGGTGTGTGAGAAGTTCCCAATCAGCACTGGACTCGCGTGGGAGCTATAACCCAAGCCCTCTCACTGTGAGACAAAGCCTGTGCCCAGTAGTGGGACGTATATGATGTTGATGATGAAGCTGATGATAATAATGATTGTTAATGTTGATAGTGAATGTACGTATAGAGAAAAGACTCCGTACCTCTACAGTTGATGAAATTTGACACCATGCTTCCTAATGATACCTCTCTGCCAGCTCCCTATTAGTATTTTTACTACTTCATTAAAGACTCAGGCACTAATACCTAAAGTGTACATTACTAGTCTATTTTAAATATAGTACTCAAATATATAATAAGCAAAAGAGAAATAGTTATCTTATTAACAGACACTAGCGACCAAGTTCTGCTAGTTAAGATGCGCTGTGTGTTGAAGCTTAAAGTCGCGAGACTCCTTGTTTATCGTAACCTAATACTCATCAATTACTATTGAACATATCGTTTAATCTAAGTTAATGTAACACGCGTTTTGTGATTACTGTTGTGTGAGGTATCTCGTTCGTGCGCAGGTAGCTGCATCTAGCTTAAGTTAGTGGTATAGTCCCTCCGTCTCGCTTGCTGTATATAGGGGTTGCTTTCGTTTCGCCGAGTGACAGAATTAAACTTTTATATTATATGTACTTGAATTTTTCGATATTTATACATACAGGCATACGCTTTTTTCGTCTAATGTAAATATTTCTCGACTCGTAAGCCACTTTTCGAATTTTAAATCGGATCGCACTATTGTTTGGTCAAATCTGTCGTTTTAATATTGTATCATTTTAAGAACTCTGAATATTTCTGAAACGTTTTCTAGTAGAAAGATATAATTCTATTTTCCTAATGTTTTGTATGGGACTCCTGTAGTTTGTTTCCTCAATAGTTCGATAGCATTACGAACATATCGGTGCATTTGTATTTAAAAAATAATGTTGTACTAAAATTATTATATGCCATACGATTTGTCTTCCAGTAACATTGATCTTATAACAATAGCGTAAAGTATTGTAGCTTATTATTATACATATACATAATTACGGTCATAATTCAAAGGTGGTGGTGTTATGATTTATTGCTAAGCTAGTTGCCGATCGGACGGGTCATTGACTTTAGTCATGTGTAAGTTATAAGGAGTGTAATAAGCGCGTAACACCAATATATTAACCGATACTTTGGTAAACGCATAACATTCACCACTAAATAATATCTAAGTGACATATCTCAAATTATTGTAATTTAGTGCGTTCATTTATTGAAATTGTCTTTATGAATAAATGACGTCAAAACTGGTTGTTGTACTTTATTTAACCTTCGCCATTTTCGATACATTTAATTTTAACATTTAAATCAATGATTTAAAAATATGGGACTTCCCTTACATAAACTTCTAACAACGCCATCTATGAATGACATATCAAACTTACGATGTCGATAAAGACTTTCCCATCACTGAACAATTGCTGGCGCCATCTATTGGCCACTGAGCGAGCGCAACTATTTTGTAATGAATGGCGACCACGTTTTGGCGGGATTTAGGATTCATCCCCATTATTTACTAAATTCGACCGCTTTGTAGGATTTTATTTAAAAAAATCGCCGCTAATATGCAATTTAATTTAATAGACGTCTCACAGTGTGGCAGTCAGTGTTAACAATTATTTCAACGAATATAACACGACGCGGTAACTTGATACCTTCGGGTTATTTATCGTCCCCTTCTCGGTTCGCTTATTTTAATTGGCTCTCGAGAGACAGTTGAGTTCTTTATTGTTCAAGCTACCCTTTTGTTTTTTGGGTATTTTTTTAGGGAAAGCCTAGCGAGTAAAAGTTAGGAAAATATACTCAGTCTAGTATTTCTTCTAGGTTTTAATACAATGCGTCCCTAGCGCATAGTCCAAGATTTAACACTAAGTACACGCTTATTATTATTAACAAATATCAAAATATTACAGCAATTGGCATTGTTCAGTTTTTTTAGTATTTAGTTCTATTTAGATACATATTTTTCTTAAAACAATAGATTATTCTAAGACATTTTTTTTAATTTTAATGATTTATTAAAAAACTAGCTGTTACCCGCGACTTGGAATATTATGAACGGTGAATATTAGGAACGGTTGTACTTAATCCAGACAGACGTTGCTAAAGGTTATTCACCCCTACGTCTCGACAGTACAAGGTTTGACAACCTCTGTAATCCCTTAAAAATAACCGAGAGGGGTGAACCATCCCTTTAGGGATGACACGCTTCTAACATATGCTCTAATGAAGGGTGGGGGTGATTGGAAATTAAGCGGAAAATGTAAAATTGCTTGTTTGTTAATTGTAGGTACCTAATTGGGTTATTATTTCTCGAATTTGTCCGTCTTCTGGTATATTTTAATAAGTACGAAGCGCAGTGCAAACAGGGGTTTTAAAAAATCCGTATTTCCAAATATTTTTTTGTTATAGGGTAGGTATAAAATGATACACATTTTCAAATAACTTTTAATAATATTTCAAATGAGTATACCTACTCATAAGAGTAAAAAATATTGCTGAATATTTTCTATCTTCTTTTTCTATCTCCTATGTTCTCTATTTCATATCTTCTCTTTCTCTACATAGATAACAACATAAACTGCCCCACGTACGGCATGAGAACGGCTGAACCGATTTTGATTTCGCTATTGTAGGTATTCGTAATTGCCGGGACAAGGTTTATATCAAAGAAAAAATTGCAACAGGTTTGAAGCCGCGGGCGTA
Organism: Clepsis dumicolana; assembly: GCA_963691665.1. Classification (NCBI taxonomy): domain Eukaryota; kingdom Metazoa; phylum Arthropoda; class Insecta; order Lepidoptera; family Tortricidae; genus Clepsis; species Clepsis dumicolana. Next base: position 3,327,943 of record OY829529.1, read on the forward strand.
AGCTTGTTAAGTATGTATACAAAATATTAATAAGGTATGCATAAAAAATAAGTAACGTGTAGACAAATTAAAAACCTCCTCCCACTTTTTTTAAAGTTGGTTAAAAAGGGTACTTAAGCTTACACCTATTTCCAATACAATTGTTTTAATTTAAATTCATTAGAATTTCTTTGTTATTAAAAGCCCCTTCAGTTTCGATGTAAGTTTGAGAGCCGCTGCACTAGGGCGGCTGTTTGCCGTGAAATTGGCCATGAAATTGCGGATAATTTATTTAATTATCTCCTTTGAGGACAAGTGCGATTATTTGCTAGTTTTTGTAACGAACTATCCCCCAGGGAGATACGAGATGGGGCACTTTATTAAAAAAAAACACGTGTCAATTTTATTTTTCATGGCAAAGGTAATAGAGAGAAAGAAACCGGCAAGCGACTTAATGTTTGTGAAGTGATTATTTTGAACCATAGACACTTTAAACAACTAAGGGTTTGCAAATGCGTTGCCATCCGAAAGCTAAAATAGAATGCCTCTTTCATGAACTGAACTGCGGTATTCTACTGATATTATAAATGGGAATTACGACTTTTACTAAATCAAACAAAACGGTTGGACGGATTTGAATCGGAATGGATATGGATGTAGATACCTTTTCTCATACAAAATTTCACCCACTTTTTCACCCCCTCAGGAGAGGAATTTCAAAAAAATCACACGTTATCTCTAGTGTACCTTATAAAAGGCACCTTTATACCAATTTCAGCTTTCTAGGTCCTGTGGTTTGGACTGGCCGTTGATCAGTCAGTCAGTAAAGTCAGTCAGTAGGTAAGTCAGGACTTTTCTTTTTATAAGTACATAGATTAAAACATAGGGTATTTTTCATCCCGGGAAATAACATAGTTCCCGCGCATATAGACATATATGTAATATCATTGTATAGACGGAGTTGCGGGCAACATTTAGTCAATAGTATCAGGTGACCCAGATGCTATTTTTTCCCCCGTGTTAAAAAATACCCTGACTACTCTAAATGGATTGTTTTAACGAATTTTATTTCAAGATAAATCAACTTTTTGCTAGGCGCTACTTAAAAAGTCCGGATGCATGTAAAAATAAGTGTTTAACCTTTAATTAGTGTGGGTTACGTGCGACAGATTTATTGCGGCAAAACACCCCTGACCCGCTGCGTGCGCGCTGGATATAGTGTAGATATACCCTCTACTGCTTATCATCATCATCATATCAGCCGCTGGACATCGGTTCTCTCCAAGCGTCTCCATGACTATCAATCTTGTGGTACCCGCAGCCAATGGCTTCCCGCGATCTTTACCAGATCGTCCGTCCACCTTGCGGGAGGACTAACACTTGGCCTTCTGGTACGCGATCACCACTCGAGAACCTTACGGCCCCACCGGCCATCAGTTCTACGAGCAACTAAAGCTTAAGGTGTGCAATTTGTTGAGCCATATCGGTATGTTTACTAGTTCTTCTACGGATCTCCTCATTTCGGATTCGATCTCGCAGGGATACTTCAACCCATCCACCCATTGCTGTCACATTAAAACCAATGCAATGGTAAGATATATAATTTTTATTCCCACTTGTTACAAAAAATGTGTGCAGTTCTGTTGGTAGCAGGGAAGCAGGGTCACCGTTAAAAGTCGCTCATCACTTTTGTACCTTTTCGCTCTACGGCCAGATACAGCGCGTCATATGTGATCGACAAGTGTACAAAAGTGATGAGCGGCTTATGACGCTGACTGTACTAGTACATATCTAGCTTTTTTTTAACCCCGACGCAAGAAGAGGGGTGTTATAAGTTGACCTATGAATAGATGTATCTGTGCATAGGTGAATAAAAAGCTGTTATATCCTTCATATCCTTTCGTATCTATTAAAAAAACAAGTCAGTAGCTATAATGAGGTGACGGTGTCAAATGGCAATAAATATAAAAATACAAAAGGGCAACTTTTTATAGAAACTCCTAAAATATTCCCCAGTCATGTCAAGAATGTGAAGCAGCATGTTCACTTTTTTTTGGACTAATTTGTCATTATTTTTTGCCATTTTGAGACTGTTTTTCACACCTCGCCTGTAAAGAAAGTATTTAGAATATTTAGGTAATTTTACATTTGAAGTTTGTTTTCTAAGACATTTTTTAACCCCCGACGAAAAAGAGGGGTGTTATAAGCTTGACCTGTGTGTCTGTGTATCTGTCTGTGGCATCGTAGCTCGCAAGCGGATGGACCGATTTCGATGCGATTTTTTTTTGTTTGAAAGCTAGTTTAATCGGGATGGTTCTTAGCTAAGTTTAATTAAAATAGGTTCACCCGTTTTTGAAAAAAAATAACTTTGAAATGACGATGTCGGGGGTTTTTCAACTTTTCTAAGTTGGTTAGTTGCAAATGTTATTTGCTGTAGTATTAAATTGTTACTTTTGAATGAGTATTCCTATTAATCATACATAATTAAGATATTTATTCTCATACAATAATAGATATGGCTCTTCGCTCCGCTGGCAGCCGACGGACCGCGAAATGCAAACGTCCAGTTACATGTCAAAATAAAAATAAACATTGCATTTGACACTTAGCATATTCTTGGCGGCGGCGTCGGCCACACCTTTTTAGATATTTTCGACAAAGATTTAGGTAGGTACTTATATTAAATATGACTGATGTTGGATGCGCAGGAAACTATAACCTAAGACCTAACCAACATAATATACGAGTTGAAAAACCCAAGACAGTGTCATTTCAAAGTTCAGTATTTCAAAAAGTCGGCCAAGTGCGAGTTGGACTCGCGCACGAAGGGTTCCGTACCATTATCTATAAACAAGGCAAAAAAAAAAATCTGTTATATGGGAGCCCTTTATTCTGTTTTTAGTATTTGTTGTTATAGCGGCAACAGAAATACATCACCGATACTCAAATACACATGTCAAACTTATAACACGAGTGCGGGATACTTTTTGAATATAGGTATTTTGTTTTTTTTTTTTTAATTTCCGAAATACGAATTGACAAAAAAACTTTTGTATGTAAATTATTGAACCGGTTCACTAAATTTTACGAGAATCGGTCGAGAAATGCGACCTGTAGAGAACAGCCGGACAGACGGACAGAGGGTCGAGCACGACTTTGCGAATCCTGCGTCACGTAAAATCGAATAGTAAACGTTGTCGAGTTTGTATGACGTTTGGAACAGCGCCCGCCCGTGAGCGTATTTGGAACTAAAATTTAGTATGAGGTTTCTCGATCTCGATACGATAACCGTAACGTTACGCAGCTTTCGTAAAGTCGTGCTCGACCCTCTGACGTACGAAAGCATATTTGTCCAAGCTGAAACGGAGACGGTCAATTAATACAATGGACTTATTCATAACTAGCTTATGCCCCGCGGCTTTGCCCCCATTAAATATTTCAAAATGGATTAGTTCCCAATCCCGAGGGAATTTTGAAAAATCCCTTCTTAGTGCACCTCTAGGATACTCGCGGTGAGCAAAGTAATTGTTTTTAGTTCATAAATATGGACCTCCGCAAAGTAACGCCTGATTCAATAAATTATTTAAATTTTCAGGTCTCTAGGTCCAGTGGTTTAGGCTGTGCATTGTCTGTCAGTCAGTCAGACAAGGTACTGTTTTATAAGTATGGACTACATCTAAATTCCTATGCGATGTTTATTTGTACACAAAAATAGATTATTTTCTTTCGCTTATTCTTCAGTTCATCTTCTACTTACCCACTGGGTACGGCGGCCATATTGTGTAACCAAACACCCCTGATAAGGCAGTTTCACATGGCGTCATTATTTTCGCGAACCATGTGAACCGTGTAACCCGACCCTAACCATGTTCCTTTGGCTCTTAACGTGGTGCAATAAAGGTCATTTTGCGGCGGCGAGGAATGCGGTAAGAATTGGACGTGTTAGTGGTGTGGTCTTGTTGTAAATTTGCTGATTGGATTAGTTTATGTCAAGTATTAAGGAAATTAAATATGAAGTGGTTACAATAAACATTTGGTTAGTAAGTACTCATAGACTCGCACCTCCGAGTTTTACGGAATTTATGTGCGAAATTAAAATTACATTTGTAATTTATTTAGCTTATCGGTGAAGGAAAACAACGTCAGGAAACCTGCACACTCCTGCGAAGCAATTCAGTGGTGCGTGTGAAGTTCCCAGTCCGCACTGGGCCCGCGTGGGAACTATAGCCTAAGCCCTCTCATTCTGAGAGGAGGCCTGTGCCCAGCAGTGGGACGTAAATAGGCTGATGATGATGATGTGCCTACTGAAATCTATCTCAATAGTACGGTCGAGGAAATTAATTCCTGACCTGACACACCGTGGAACCTTTTCACAGTAAACGTCATAGTGACATCGCATAGCTTGACAAGGAATATCGTTATGACGATTACTATGAAAATGTTCTATGGTGGGTAAGGAATTAATTTCCTCGACTGTACCTAGGCATATTTTGTAAGGTACTCTACGCCAGTGTTTTTCAAAGTGTGGGTCGCGACCCCCAGGGGGGTCGCGGCACTTATACAGGGGGTCGCGAGGATCGGCTTCAAAAGTCTCGTGACTACGGGGAATGAACATTTTGCAAGGTCATTTTAATAAAACGGCAATCATTCTTGACATGTGCATTTATTTAGTTACATTTTTTCTAGTTTTACGGTTTTCGTCATATTTTCTATTTTTCTTCTTTTTAGGCTCACTTTCAATAGGTAGTTAATCTAGACGTTGGAGGCATCTTTTTAGGAACGTTTCCATTTTGTCGCTAAATAAGAGCAATAAAAACGGGTCACTTTGTATGAAAAATTCCATACAAAGTGACCCGTTTTTTTGCTCTTGAGTGTAGTCCAAAATAACAGTCGCACAGTTTAAAACAAATTTGTCGATTTTCAATATTTAAAATTGTAGGTCGCGAAGGAATTTTGATGGTCATTACTCATTACGGGCCGTGACATAAAAAAGTTCGAAAACCACTGCTCTACGCAACAGCCCGCGAAATTATCCACCTCTTTATCCTTCTTTCTTTACCTAAATCCTCAGGCTAAATCGAATGATTTACCCGATTTAATCCAACATCCACATTTTCGATTTCTTTCAAACATTCACCAGATAGCGCAAATGTGTTAATCCGAGCAAACATTGTGAGCAATCTTTTGTTTGATTTTACAACCGATTAGATTCACTAAATATTCTTAAAAACACTTTATTTTACAACAAAATAAAATTCTAAAACCAATAACATTGGAGGTAAATACAAAATTCCATTTGCCGTCGGCTAAATCACACGAAGACTTTATGTGTTTAGAAATAAGAGATGAACTCAATTGCATTTTAATAAAAACAAATGCAAATGATGCACTCCCGTGCGCTCCGTCGGTAGGTTTAAATTTCGAATAATGTCTTTAGGGGTCCGGGGTGTTATTCTCTAAGCTTATTCGTGGCTGTTTTTGATGTGTTAGCATCAAATAGGTTTTGTCAGTTGCTACCAAAGAGGGCTCCAGCGAGAGAGCCCAGAGAGCGAGACTGAATTTTTTTTTTTGTCAAGGAAAATCAAAAAGTTTCCGCTTAATAACGCTAATCTGTTTTTGGACGAAATATCAAGTAATTTATTTTCATTGGGATAATTTCTAACTCCCTTATAATTAAAACGAAGATGACCAACAATAAAAACCGATCACGCGTGCTACGGAACCCGCGATGCGCACCACTAACTCGCTCTCAACCAGCTTTTTTTTAAGATTAGTGCTCAGCCAAGGCGCGACGCTCGTAATCCTCAGTTACGAGTATCCAAACAAAGGCACAATAGTTCGTCCGAAATGAACAGCTCTTTGTGTAGCGAGGTGACATATTGAATGAATGCGCAATAGTAGTTCGAATTCGGAAAGCGAGTATTTGGGTGCGTGAGTGGTAAAAGGTTGCAGCTTGTGTTCGGTAATAATAGGGATGTTATTTTTATTACACTTTTCTTGTTTTACGCCTTTGCTGATTTTTGTAAATAATAACTGCACGGTCAAGCAATATAAAGAAATAACGAAAAGACATAGGTATTCTAAATGTTCATTAAAATTTTACTAAACGACTTTTGTTTTAAATAGAAAACTAGCATCTGACTTAGACATAATTTACATCCAATGTACGTGTGAGTAATCAGGTGCCTTGTGATAATTAAGACTTTCATTATTAGGTGTTTCATGAACACATTCATTAACGGTAATTTAATTACTTAAGAGACGATTTTCTATCTTAAGACGGATGATGGCGACGGGTTCCAGCTTAGTCTTTAAACCGGTCAAAATATACTCACCGGCACAATTAATCGTCCAACTTCATTATCTCTGATGATTATGAAAACTGTATTTTAATCAGTAAATGCTTTTGCAATAAATCTATACCTGTAAAACAGTACCGTGACTGACTGGCTGACAGACAACGCACAGCCTAAACCACTGGACCTAGAGACTTGAAATTTGGCAAACATGCAGGTACCTTGAGTATAGTAGAGGTGCACTAAGAAGGGATTTTTCAAAATTCCCAAGGGATAGGGAACTAGCCCATTTTAAAATATTTCACGGGGGCAAAGATGCGGGGCATAAGCTAGTAGTAAAAAATAAAAATAGGATGGGCGAATAAATGTGTCGGTGAGTATATTCCAATATTTAATAAAATTTTCGAGTTACAACACTATTCAAAACGATCAAAATGGCTGCTCAATTAGACAATTCAGTTGCACAGATAGAAAATATCGGCATTGCGCATTTCACCCTCTGTTGTGGTAACAATGAACTACAACAATGCGTTTAGTTCGTGTCAGCACGCCCTAATGTGGTACTTGACGTGTAAAGATTAAGTTGTAGTGTGATGACGGCTTTATGAAGTTGATTTTAAAGAGATTAGAAATCGCTCACATGTTATAAGTACCTACGTATAATCAGTACCTGGTCTAACACATGGTATTTACGCCTATCATCATCTCCAGCTTATTTACGTCCCACTGCTGGGCACAGGGTTCTTCTCAGAATGAGAGGGCTTGGGCTGTAATTCTTCATTATACTTATTAAGCAAGTACACAAAGTGAAAACTCATAAATATATGTACAGATATACTTTATACTTGGACATGCCCTTGTTACCTACCTGTAGAAATTGTCTAATTGTAACAATGGAACATTAATAGTTACTTAATAGACAAGTGCCTGCTTATTGAAAAACTCGTACATAAATATTGCTCTACCTTTTGACAGCGCAAATCTGTTCAGGACAACAGCTTAAAGTAAGACTCAATGACAGACGGAAATCAAGTGTTATTAGTAGTAAAATCTTTCTCAGAGGAGGCTTGTGCCCAACATTGCTACATAAGTAGACTGGAAATATGATTAGGTACGGTAAGAATGATAAGTAAAACAGTCCCTATAAAGATACCATTCATTATTTTGTCATGCAACAAAATTAAATAGCCATGTAGGTAATTTCGCCAAACATTTCGTCAACGTTTTCAACACAATCGTATAATCATCTTAAACAAATCACCAACCCGATCTCCTAATCCGTATCCGAAAAACAAATTCCTTGAACAAAACGAAATATTTCGCGGATTATGAACACACAATATGTTCACACGTGCTAATCTATATTTGTATCTATATTGAAGGCATGGGAACACGGATAGGAACCTGTGGTACGACATAAGGAAGTGGTAGGAATTTGGTTCACAAAAAAAAAGATGTAGGTACCTAGACGACCGGATAGCCTAGTGGTTAGAGACCCTGACTACGAAGCTTGAGGTCCCGGGTTCGATCCCCGGTCGGGGCAGATGTTTGTATGATGAATGCGAATATTTGTTCTCGGGTTTTGGATGATTAATATGTATATATTATACTATATAAGTATGTATTTATCTATATAGGTATGATTATCCGTTGTCTGGTACCCATAGTACAGGCTTTGCCTAGTTTGGGACTAGGTCAATTGGTGTCAATTGTCCCATGATATTTATTTATTATTTATTTATTTATTTACGTATTTATCAATCACTGCAAATCAAAATTCGGATTTACAATGCCTCTGCTCGCATTTGATGAATGCTCGACTTAGGTACAAAGCTACTGGTTTTTATTATCAAGACCAATGTTAACTAGTCAAAGATTAGGTTCAAAACTTCAATTTAGTTCATAAGTAGCGTGCCAGGATAATTACTGACACAAGAGCAATTAGATTACCTCACGGTAGTAACATATTATACACCTACCTATCTATTATATCCTAGCGGTCTTGGGCTTGGGATGGGAATGAATATGCAATTTCTATGTGTTGTGGACGTTTATGGACTATCATTGGATATGTCACTTGCTTTACCTATCTATACCTATAAAATAGTACCGTGACTGACTGACTGACAGACAACGCACAGCCTAAACCACTGGACCTAGAGACTTGGAATTTGGCAAACATACCTTGAGTATCCTAGAGGTGCACTAAGAAATTTTCGAAATTCCCACGCGATAGGGAACTAGCCCATTTTGAAATATTTCGCGGGGGCAAAGCCGCGGGGCATAAGCTAGTGTGTACATATAAAGAAAAGTAATGGGAAAATCAATCGTGAAAAAAAGTTGTTCGATTCGTATACAAAAAATTCCAGTACCCAATCTAGGTCACAACCAATAAACACCAGTTCATTCACTCCCCCGTAAATGGTTGTAATTTTGTCCGCAAACAAATTCATTGATAAACAATCTTTACGTAATTGAACTTGGGTTACCTATTGCGAAATAAAAAAAGCTTATCCGTCGTTTTTTCTAGAACGAATGGTCCGACCTAGTATGGGTGCGTTCAGTATTTTGACCTCACATTTCTGTCATGGTTTGTTATAAATAATAAACATTAGGTATTTACCTACCTGTTACTAAATGAAAATCCATTTTGTTTTTGTTTTACGAACTCTCATCGTTGTTTCTGGCCCAAGCGGTATTCACTTTAAAATAATTTAATTTTCTAATAGTTTAAGTAGTGAGTTTTCGTTATAATAAATATGTAGTTCTTGTGTTTATATGTGTGATATTGTAAGAGCTCTTCTAAATTTTACTAAGAAAAAATTACTTGATGTCTAGTTTCTTGCCTGCGCATTCTTCATGGCAGTCATGGCTTCCGCATTTTATTGAATTAAGTTTTGATTTTGAACAGGTAAGAGGAAGAGTCTTATCACTCTAGCGATTTGCGAGCGAGTGCTTGCAACACGTTGTTTGATCGGCTCAATACAAAACTCGAGTCGACTCAAATCGCCAGTGTGATAAGGCTGTAAACGTCTTCCTGAAATTGTAACTATACAAATAAATAATTCTCAATTATCTGGCGCCAATAAAAACTAGCCATGTTGCCAAGACCTCCCACATCGCAACGTATTTGGCCACAGAGAGACCCCGCCGTCGCCGCCGTTGTATCAACAAATATTTATAAGGGTACCACTTGATATGATAGTGTTGAATTCATTGATCTTTTAGGAGATTTGATGATTGCAAAGACGACTGCAGTACAGTCTATACTAAATTGATACTAATTAAAGATGAAACTAACACACGTATTCCGTTATTTAAATGAAGGGTAGACGGAAGGAACGTGTCCAGTATTTTTTTTTAAACGAGATTTTAATCTCAAAGTGTAGAGCACTCAATAGACTATGAGTTACCACTCGGTTACAGATATAAGTATTTATGTAACTTGTCTTTTTAACCGACTTTAAAAAAGGAGGAGGTTCTACGTTCCACTGTATGTTTTTTTTTATGCATGTACATCGATTACTCCGTCAATTAATTGTGGACCGATTTTTGAAAAAAATATTATTCGAAAGGGTATACTCCTGAGATGATCCCATTGTCACCAAGTCATGATCTGATGATGTGATCAAAGGGAAATCGAGGGCAACCCTCAAATTTTATAGGCACGTATTATGTGTTTCATATATTTTCTAAGGCTATTCAAGTTTATTCAAGTTAAATTTATTTGCGTGTGTTTTTAATTGATAAGCTGATGATGGAAGGCACAACTCCTTAACGGTTAGGAGTTGGAGGATAATTCTGAAAATGTTAAATCAACATAAAATTGTGACATAAAAATATTTTAATAAAAAAGTGAAACCGCCTTAAAAAAAAACTTTAACTTAAAAACTAGCAGAAATATGAAGTCGGTGCTTCTATCCTGCTCGCACCGCACCGACTTCATATTCATATTTCTGCTAGTGCTAGGCCATAAAACTTTTAGGCTTTAGAGGATTATCTTACGTTTTTTTTCTAAGGTTTTTTTTTGAAGGCGGTTTAACTTTTTTGTTATTTATCACTTTTAAAAAAGATGTAGGTAAGTGTACGAAAATTATATGGATAATTACTTACATCGTTCTAAGCTTTCAAATCGCTAAGGTGACTAGAAATGTTCTTTCCGTGCACCCTTTAAATTTACAAACAGATTTAAGGCCATTTTTTATAAAACCTACTTGCTTCTGCCACAGAATAATCAATGATCTTCAGTGTCTTGTCAATATTTTCAGCGTGTGCGTCTGTGTGTCTGTCACTGGCGTCGTATTTCCTAAACAGGAAGACTGATTTGGACTCGGTTTTTTTGACGAAATCTAGTTTAATTGAGATGGTTTTTAGCTATGTTTCTTCACAACTTGTTAAGAAACATCTGCAACTGCAACACTTAAACTAATCAAAGACCAAAATTATTTCAATCCAACACCCTCTTAGCAACCCCTAAATCCCTAAATCACTGGAACTCCTTAATAACGTAACTTGATGCGTTCCACCCCCGTCTGGAATCAACCAATCACAGCGCTCCGCTCTCACCCTCGCCGGGATTTCGACCAATCAGCGGCCACCGACAGTCAGGTGCGATCAAAAAGGTGTTGGGTTTCAAACGGATGCTGATAAAAGCTGCTTTTTTGTCTAAAGGTGAGGACTTTTGTGTAGAGAATGTTGGTCTAAAGAATCTAGTCAAAGCTATTTTTATGTGTGTTTAAAAAGGATGCGACTATGAGAAAGAGTGGGACGAATTGTCTTCTAAAGCAGCATTTTTGCGGATGGTAGGACCGCTACCACCATCTTATCCGCTAAGCAGTAGTGCTTACACTGTAGTGTTCCAGTGTGGAGAGTAAGACAGACGGCACAAGATGCATTTCATCTTAGCTCTCTAGGTTGGCAACGGATCTGCAAACCCTCTGGGTTGCGGGTGTCTAATTGTCTATGGGCAGTGATGATCACTTACCATCAGGTGACCCACTTGCTCGTTTGCCTTCCTCGTCGTATAAAAAAAAATCCAAACCTTTTTCCACACCGGACCTACCACGACCACGGACCAACTTTAAATAAAAATCGAGTGTAAGTAATAAGTACACCTAAGTTTTATTAATGCTTTTCATCGTTAACATTCGATAACCCCATAACTCAGGGAACCACTGTATAAAGCATCCTAAACAATTTTTATATACTAATAGTTTGGCTAAGCTTTTGCTTGAGAATCGTACAATTTGGAAATGCCTCTTCTTTCAAGAACTACAATTGCGAAAAACTTTTCCACTAGGGAACTAGCCCATTTTGAGATATTTCACGGGGGCAAAGCAGTAAATAAATCAGAAGAAAAACAACAACAAAAAATTTAATCATGTGAATATTATAAATGAAACGTAAGCAGCCGTTTTCAGCCGCTAGTTATCGCTAGAAATGATAACAAGTCAAATAGCCGCGGGGCATAAGCTAGTTAATGGATAAACATTTTTAGAATTGGTCATTCTTAACTTTAAAATAAACTAACACACGAGTGTTAGGTAATCTTTAGTGATGATGAAGCGTTTCAAGTTTATTATTTTACCTACTGCGACAATTATTTTTAACGTTTCATATATCAAAAGCGGCATTAATACTTAGGTATAAACAAAAGTAAGTTTACCTGGGTTTGCAATTTAAAACCTACTTTATGGGAAACTGCGTTTTTGTTACTTGGATTTAACCTAATAACCAAACACTAGCATGTTTTTTGCACTTAGCGATGTCAAATTAGCCAGTGCTTTAACTATAATTTTATGCCCCCAATGCGAGTTTAATTTTTGTGATATAATCCTATACCCGAAGTGAATTCAACTCACAAAACATACAAGTCCGCAATTTTTTGTAGGCAGTTAGAATTTACTGAGTACTACTTGTAAAAAAAATATGTAGCAGAATTTGACATTGCTTTTGACATTATCTAGGTATTTGTTAGTAACACTTGTAAATCCAAACAAAACATATGCAAGTGTAAATTTTCTCTACTAGATTATTGTATTTAACTATTAGAACAACACCTAACATTTTCTAACACTTTCATCAAGAGCTTTAAGCATTATTAAAATAGGTGTTGTTCTAATAGGTAAATGCAATAATCTAGTAGAGAAAATTAACACTTGCATATTTTTTATTTGGATTTACAAGTGTTAGTAATAAATACCCAGATAATTCCAAAAGCAATGTCAAATTCTGTTATATATTTTTTTTACAAGCAGTATTCAGTAAATTCTAACTGCCTACAAAAAATTGCCCACTTGTAAGTTTTGTGAGTTTACAGGCTATTGAACATGTTCCAGTACCGGACTAATAGTGGCGATGTTAAAAGCACGACTACATTGTTAATTGTCTCGAACAAGAAGAAAAGCACAATTTAGTTTTTTTTTCCTAAACATGAATACTTTAATAATGAATAATTGCATCCTTGAAATCGAAAACTTGATCCAAGTTTGATCCTTTCTACGTCTTCCTAAGGTTTGCGTCTTGCACATGGGCACCCCTGGTTCGCCATTAGTTAAATTAACGTAGGTAATAAATCAATAAATTTAAATGAAACTCTTCCGTTACTGAGTGACTGACAGACAACGCACAGCCTAAACCCTTGGTCCTAGAAGGCTGAAATTTAGCATAGATATTTTTTTTTATACGATGAGGAAGGCAAACGAGCAAGTGGGTCACCTGATGGTAAGTGATCACCACTGCCCATAGACACCCGCAACTCCGGAGGGTTTGCAGATGCGTTGCCAAGCTAGAGAGCTAAGATGAAATGTCTCTTGTGCCCGTAATTACATGATGTAGACAAGCACCATAAGGACGGATTTGCTGAAATTTCCACGGAATACGGCCTCCCCCGCGGCTCTTCACTCTGACCGGTCCTGTGCTTTCCGCATCCACCGCCGTCCTGCAATCTTAATCAGGTCGTCGCTCCATCTTGTTAGAGGCCTACCGACAGCTCGTCTCCCGGGCCGTTTACGCCATTCAAGAACCTTCCGACCCCATCGGCCATCAGTCCTGAGAGCAAATGTGCCCCGCCCACTGCCGCTTAAGTTACGCAATTTTTCGGGCTATGCTTCGGGCTCCGAAGTGTGTGTGTTTGTCAGTTATTTCCCCGGTGTCGCGTGACCGGCGCTACCTGGAACTGTGTGGGAACTCGAGTTGCGCAATGACAGGTTAACACCTAACTGATTCTTGGAGGATTTTCAAGAAAGCCAAAGACAGTTCCATAAATGAAGGGTAAGTACACGAAAAGAACATGTCTAGTTACCTTGGCAACTTTTAGAGTTATCACGATTTAAAAGTTTGGAACGATGTAATTTAACCATATAATTTTCGTATACTTACATCTTTTTTTAAAGTGATAAAAAAGACAAGTTACATAAATATTTGTATCTGTAACTGAGTGGCAACTTATAGTCTATTGAGTGCTCTACATTTTGAGATTAAAATCTAGTTTAAAAAAAGAAGTGACTAACATGTTCTTGCCATGTACCCTTCAAACGTGAATTTGAAGACCAAGTTGCAGTCGATGTTTACTTACTTACTATTTCACTACTACGCTCATGGAATTTTAATTGAACCACCTTAAAATATCACGCAATATTCTCTGAAAATTTAGACCTTTCTCCGGCTATCCTAGAGAGTACCTACAGTGAGACTATCATAGTGAAATAAAAATATCACTCGCACTTGTAAGTCGCGTTTAGTCAGACATGTCCCAGAGAAAGAACTAGGAATTATTATTGTTCTTTTCGTTCAATCGCAATTACAACATCCCTTCTCATTTCGCTTCAGCAACGATAAAAGTGGCAGGCCTAACTTAAAAAGTATTTCTAACTTGTACTAATACCTAATTATGTGTACTAGATAGGTACATAATAAGAAGCGAGAAATATAAATCATCATGATTTAGTCCAAAACATAATAGGTACATACTGAGTTAAACTCGAGGTGAGTAAGTGATCCATTTATTTCACAGTAAGTAAAGAATATTATTTGAAAATGGAAAATCCTCACATGCCCTTCTGTCCTTCTGTCCTTCTGTCCTTCTGTCCTTCTTTCTGAAATGGCCGCCGGGGGCGGTGCGCCCCCTTCACCTTCCTAATTGCCTTACTTGCTGTCTACACAGCTGCAGCTGCAGCCTCTCCTACCATCACATCAGATGACACACTGGCTAGTAGCTTTCCGTGTGTCGTACAAATACTTAGGTAGTGCTATATATGTCTTAACTCTACCTTCCCCGTTAAAATTTGAGCACAAAGCACATATAAGTAAGTCTTGTAAAACCTACGTACTAAAACGCATAAATACCTAACATTTTAGCGTATACTAGCGTAATTTTCCATAGGTAGTTTGAAACAATAAGAAAATCCTGTGAATACCTATGTATTTAGTAGGTACGTACTTATATACACATAGCTACAATGAATGAGCGCGGCGGTAAGTCTAATAAAATGACCAACCACAAAATTTAAACAACGTAAAAGGACTCCAAAAAAATAGACATCAAACCAACCAAACCGAATTAAGCCGGCGCCGTAGAGGTCAGTTTTAAAAAACTACGTTTATTTTTCATGGCACAGACTTCGCGTATTCAGCCCGTTAAGCTCCGCCCACCGCGCTCTCGCTCGCTCGCTTTGAAAGCCTACACCGTCATTTGACCCCGAGTGCTCATAGAGGGAGGGTGTGTGTTAAATAATAATTCTGTGTTGAAAAGTGAGTTGTGTGATTATTTAGATTTCTGGATTTTAAGGTGAGATTAATAGCAAATTAATTAATTAAGTAATTTTTAAAATAATAAGGGCTTATTATTAATGAATAAAATAGGTAATGAAAATTATGTGCCATACTATTTTTTTTTGCTGTACCAGATGTTTTAGTTATTTTAGTTTTTAGATCGCTTTGCCTACTTATGTACCATTTGTAGGTCGAATTAAATTAATATCTGTAATAAGTTTGACCCCATCAAAAATGTAGTAAAACAAGTTTAAATTCACGATTTTTAAATCCCTCCCTTCCCGTAAGGCTAACTGGTAGAAAATTGTATAAGGCATTAAAAAAATAATAATTATTATGATAATATGATACAAGGGAAGTAGTTAACTAGCTTAGTCGTTTGATGTCGATCTTTTTAAGTGTTAACACGGATTCGCCAGTACCAACATAAATCAAAATAGTAGAATAAATTAACGATAACTAAATAATATTTTAAGTACCTATCTACTTATCTGTAAATTATTTACTCTTACGAGCTAAGCTAACAGTTCACAAAGAAATAAAAATTCAAATTAATTTCAAAGTAAGTACCTATAAAGGTACCTATAAAAACTGGAAAAGGCTTTCAGATATTAATTTACTTCAGGTAATTAACTTTGCGTATGAAAAACATTTCCAACCGAATTCGATGTCGTAATGACTATTACGTTACTGCTGGGGTGGTGGTTGGGGGGCGCTGGCGGCGAAGTCGTCGTCGTACTGCTATGCTGGTCATTTTCTACGGTTTCTGAACGCATTATAGAGGACTTATGGTATGTGTGTAGATAAAAGTAATGTATGCAACTCCACATAATTAGGCCTTAAAATACTCGTGTGATCCTATTATGAAACTCAGCTTCGCCTGGTTTCATAAAAACACACTCGTTTTTTAAGGACCCTCATTATGTAGCAGTTGCATAAACTACTAGTATCTGTAACTAAGTGTTAACTTAAGTCTATTGGGTGCTACAACAGTTTGCTATGTAGATGGCCCACCGTTCTCCCATGGACAGATAGCAAGCAGAGGTTAGGTTGCCTACCGGCAGGAAGTTTATTGAGACGACAAAATTGAAGATATATAGATGTTTTTATCTTCAGTAGATCAAAAGAAGAGATGGATGAATATTGGGAACGGCTAAAGAATAATTTCTCTGTTTATCACCCAAAGGCAATTCCGCAATTTGTACGGTAATTTTAAGGTGACCGATACTTTTTAAGTGTCACATTATTTGCCATTCATTGCCCGCAAGTATAGACATCCTATGCTATGTTTTGGAAACATTCGCCATATTTTTACGCGACGGCCGAATTTTTCAGTTTATTATTAAACGGATAGGGTGTCCACTTACCGCGATTCAGAGCGGATGTAGGAATTGTGCGAATATTTAAAACATAGGTTCGGTCAGCGTTGCTAAAGTCTAAAAAATCAAAAGTTACCTTACGCGCTTGAAAAGCCGGATATTTGGGACCCAACGCCGGACGCTAAGAAAAAAACAGGATTTTTGACAAAAAATACCAAGGCCAATTAAAAAGGCTGGACGCTTAAAAAGGGTTATTAATTTCTAACGTCGATATGTAGGTTGTAAAAGCCTAAAAAAGCCTGACGGGCCAGACACAGTCTAATTTGGTCGGACAAGAGGTCAAAATGCCTAACACTGTCCGGCTCTATCCGGACTGATGGCACCGCTAGGTACGGTTAGCTAGGGTTACAAGATCAAATAGTTTTTCAGCCCAGACATTCTGCCCTAAGGCCGAAGAGTCCGAGGCCCTTATGTGACTTTCAAAGTACGCGCCGCGCGACTAAATATGACTTTAAGCATTTATGATTTTCTATTTCTAAACATCTCTTTAACCCCTGACGAAAAAGAGGGATGTTATAAGTTTGACCTGTGTATCTGTTTGTGGTATCGTAGCTTGCTGTTAGATTTCGATGCGGTTTTTTTGTTCGAAAGCTAGTTTAATCGGGATGGTTCTTAGCTAAGGTTCATTAAAATCGGTTCACCCGTTTCTGAAATATTGAACTTTGAAATGACAATGTCGGGGGTTTTTCAACTTTTTTAAGTTATCTATTTCTAAGAATCTTTTTCTACGTAGTGATTATGTTTTGGCCACAGAACTATACTGCGATAGAAGGAAAGAGTGTTTGTATCTGAAGGTTGTGAATCTCATTACGCGTTCCAGGCCCGACCGCTTTAAAAACTATTCCTCTCCACCACTCAAAGGTTGGCTGGTAGAGATCCCCTAGAAGGATAAGTCCGCCTTTGTACGCGACTTGCATTGTTTGTAATTTGTGTTTTTAACCTGTTTCGGCTGTTTCTTTGTACAATAAAGTGTTTACTTACAACAGCTCTCTAGGTTGGCAACGATTCCGAAAACCCCCCAGGGTTGCGGGTGTCTATGGGCAGTAGTGATCACTTTTACCATCAGGTGTCCCACTTGCTCGTTTGCCTTCCTTGGCGTATAAAAAAGACAATAAAATTATAATCATATTTATAGTTTTCTCTCTCAAAGACTCAGCATCGCTATTCAACGAGGCAACGCTGTCATGAAGCCTTTTGGGCACCATGCCACGGGAGCCTCATTTAGATTTAATTTAGTTTTAAGTTTTAGTTTATTTAATGTCATTGTAATTTGCTTTTATTATGTAAAAAAACAATTGTCCAAACGCCACCACAAAAGCTGGAGCTAGGTATTCAGGGTATTTCGCGATGCGCACATTTAAACCGTGTTAATGTTGCAGCCAGCCACATTGTGATGAAATCCACGGCGATGGACCCATGTTCCAGCTGCCTCAGCCCTTCGAGCGACACCGACGAGTCCGAGACCTCACTGCCCCTCTTCCCTTTCGACAACCAGAAAGGTCAGGGACACGCCCAGTGGCGTATTTTCAGATTCGGCGCCCTGGCCCCTATTTTACCAACTTTACAATGTCAATTTTCAATGACAATTCGATGTCAAGTGCTTGAAGTGCTTTTGTTTTACGCTTCATATTGTCAAAGAAATGTAGTTCGAATTGTTATACATATAAAACTGACAATTGTAAAGTTGGTGAAATGGGGACCTGGTCGTGTAAGGTTTGCCGCCACATGTATTAACGGACATAGACATCATTTCAGGCATAGAAATATGCTTGCGCTATTTTTTGCTTCATCAAATGAATAAAAACTTACAAAGATTGAGCGCGTCAAAGTTCGGGAGTTGCGGCTCGTGTCGTTACTTTTGAGTATAAATTGTGCCAAGTTGCCGTAGCTGCTCCAATAATGTAGGCAGTCTTGTTTTACGTTTACAGTCAGACGTAGATACAGCTCGCGTTAAACCCAACTTCCTTTTCTAGATACCAACAAAATGGCGTTCGACAACTACCTAACACCCCAACGCAAGAAATACCGCGACTGCTACGAACCAAAGCTACCCTACGTTCGCGAATTCAAGGAACTAGTGGAACGCTTTAAAAACAACCCGGAAGAAGAAACATTTGACGATCGGATGCGTTCAAACTACAACGAGGAAACCATGAACTTCGTCCAAGACGAGAACAACTCCAACATGACCCTTCTAAAGATGACGGAGCAGAGTTTCGAAAATGGCGGCGTTGGCAACGAGCGGGTAGCGCAATCGTATTTCACTGAAAATGAGAATACGCGGAGGTGTTTGAACTTCAATTTCGAGCAAGTCCAATGTGTGTGTGAGGCTTTGCAGCAGAAGGGGGATATTGAGAAGTTGTCGGAGTTCCTGTGGAGCTTGCCGCCGAGCGAGCTGCTTCGTGGAAGCGAAACCGTACTGAGGTATGTTTTCCGTGAACCGTGTGAATTGGAGGATGCGTTCAGGTTACAGAGTATTTGCGCTGCTATTGTTGAAGTTGGCATAACTGAAAGTGTAGTGTTAGATATACGAGTATATGGTATTTGCAGGAATTAACTTTCGCAACATGTACAAAGACTGACAGATGTAAATATTAAGTATTATGATTATTACTTAGTACTTGACTTCCATAGTTAAATATAGTAAATTTCAGAGTTGCAAAAGCGCTTGGGCGATGCAACTTGCGACCAAAGAATTAGCATTGCTATTCAGCGAGGCAACGCTGCCAGCCTTTTGGGCACCATGCCACGGGGCCTTATTTAGATTTAATTTGGTTTTAAGATTTAGTTGAATTAGTTTGAGCCTGGATTTAATATCATTGTAAATTGCGTTTGTTATGTGCCTAAATAAATTCTATTCTGTTTTGCATTCCCAGGGCACGAGCGCTAGTGGCATACCATATGGGCGTATTTCAAGAGCTCTACGCCATATTGGAAGCGCACAGTTTCCCGCCCAAACACCACAACGCGCTGCAGACTCTGTGGTTCAAAGCACACTACAAAGAGGCTGAAAAGGTGCGGGGCCGCGAACTAGGTAAAGACCCTTATCCAGACTACGCACTAGTTCTATGACCAAAATAGAAAAAAAAAACCTAACCTAAAAAGGTGCGGGGCCGCGAACTAGGTAAAGACCCTTATCCAGACTACGCACTAGTTCTATGACCAAAATAGAAAAAAAAACCTAACCTAAAAAGGTGCGGGGCCGCGAACTAGGTAAAGACCCTTATCCAGACTACGCACTAGTTCTATGACCAAAATAGAAAAAAAACCTAACCTAAACTTGACAAAAAAGGGGCAAGTGCGAGTCGGACTCGCGCACGAGGGTTCCGTAGAAAGATTTTAACGCTTTTCCCCAGTGTTTTGAGAAGTCCAGTGTTAGCAGAGCCCTGCTCCTAAGAAAAAGGTACGCAGTTATATTGGTCTGTGAAATCTAGAGACAGACATAAAATTTTAAGATTTTGAGACTTTTCGGAGTGGTTGTGCTATAAGAGCTACCTTCGTATTAAATTTCAAGTTTCTTGGACAGCTGGAAGTACCCTTTAGGTTTTCGGATTTCGGCAATTTGTATGGAAATAGATTTTTTTATGACTGTATCTTTTGATTGCGTTGACTAAGAAGGTTGATTTTTTCACGGCTTCAAGAGACCGCTTGAGTATTTGATATTAATTTCAGCATGCTTCCTCCACGGGTTTCAGAGGAAAAGGGACAGACGGACAGACAGACAGACAGACAGACATACAGACAGACATACAGACAGACAGACGGACAACAAATTGATCCTATAAGGGTTCCGTTTTTTCTTTTTGAGGTACGGAACCCTAAAAACATCGAAACCAGCGAAGTGTCGTTTCGAAGTTCAAAAACTCAAAAATGGTGAGACGATTTTTAATAAAACTTACGTAAGAAAAACGTGTCCAAATAGATCCATCCGATTAGGACTTATGATGCCACAGACAGGCAACATACACCACGTGTAACATATACTTAACACCCCTCTAAAATAAAGACTTAAAACAGATTTTGGAGGTCTCTAGGTTACTGAGTCTGATCCAAATACTAATATCGAATAAAATAAAATCATTTATGCGTGGAAAATACATAGTTTTATCTGTTTTTAAATAGGCATATCGCTGAGTGAAGCCACAGTACTATTTCTCACAGCGCAGCGATCCGAAATGATCATTTGCAACGCAACGGCCCCAGCGACGACGATTTTTTAATTAACCGACTGCCAAAGCAGGGTTCTGTTTTTCGAGCGTATGTATGTACAGTCAACAGCAAAAGTAGTTAAGTGACCGAAGCGGTCTGAATGATCTGCACAAGCTCTTTATGTCTATAACAATAGAGCCGTGCGTAGGATCAAGGTGACCGCTTCGGTTGCTTAGCTACTTATGCTGTGACTGTATGTCGTACTAAATCGTTTGACGGGAGTGACATAGGGTTATATATGTTGTTTCTTGGAATTGCAGTTGGGTTTTCTGTTTTTAATCTTAAGTTGGTTATATTATGTCTTCAAGTCTCCATATTGCAACTAATCACGTAATACTCGTCCATTTAGGCGCTGTGGACAAATACCGCCTGCGGAAGAAATACCCGCTTCCGAAGACCATCTGGGACGGGGAGGAGACAGTCTACTGCTTCAAGGAGAAGAGTAGGAATGCCCTCAAGGACTGCTATTACAGAAACCGGTAAGCACAACGAGGACTGTCGTGAGTCAAAAACATAACTTTTATCACGAATAGACTTTATCACGAAAATACCATATCACGGAAACAAAAACATACATTCCCAGGTATCCAACTCCGGACGAGAAGCGAGCTCTAGCCAGGAAGACGGGCCTGACCCTCACCCAGGTCTCCAACTGGTTCAAGAACCGGAGACAGCGCGACAGAACCCCACAGCAGATAAACAGGCCGTGAGTACCCTGATGTGACGTTCTCATCAATTAATTGTAGCACTTCGGCGTGAAAACTTTTTACCGTCGTTCATTACTGACCGCTTATGTCAGTGCCGGCCGCAGCGCGGCTAAAAACTGTCGCTCACCTTCTGTTTCAGATTTATATCTGTAGATTTATGAACTAAAACAATTGACTTGCTCAAATGCGACTACACGTGAAAAATAGCTACGTCTGTGTGGCAAATGTATGTTTCCATGCAACACCTCCACTGCTACACGAATCAACATACGCCACTGGCAATTAACTACGTAGCATAGCATTTGACACAAAAATAAGCCTTTTAAAGCTGAATATTTCGCAAACCGATCCTTAAATCGAAAAATGATCTTCGACCACTCGCGACGTTTTTGAAAGACTCGACAACAAATCGCCACACCACGGGATAGAAGAAAAACATAAAACCCCTTCGTTACGTGTAGAGGTATCGCTAACTAAAGATTTCGTTAACTAATAATAATAATAATTTATTAAGCCATAAAACATCGTATACAAAAGTTCTTAAAAATTAGAGACCGTTTCCTAAATAGGTAAAACCTGTATTATAGGATAAACAAGTGTTCCTCCCCGTATCAAAATCATGATGTAACATAGCAACTATTGAGTTTAGTAACTATAAGTAAAAAAGAAGAAAAACACCTGATGGTCTTGCAACTTACAAGCAGAAAACATTGTTAATGGTACTCGTATTAGTTACGAATCAAGCGAGAAGCCAAACAGGTGAGAATAAAAATGAGAAGAAACTAAAGGCTATCTAATAAAATTAATTATCTGGGTTATAATCATAACCCAGAATAATAATAATATCGTTAATAATCATTAACGTTCACGATTGAAAGTGTGTGTGTGTGTGTGTGTGTGCGCGTGCGTGTGTGTTTGTGTGTTGTGTGTATATGTTAGCGTGTGTGTGAATGTGTGTGTTCGCGCATGAATGTTATTTTAGTATAGTGAGTATGTCCTCTGTGTGTTGGTAATCGTTTTGCAACAGCCATTCAGTCACCATCAATTTACATTTTTGTCTAGTCATTTTATATATGTTTAAAAGTTTATTTATTTTGCTGTAAATATACGGTCCATTAAACGTGTAGAATCTTTTACTGAAACCAGTGTGAAACTTTTCGGTGTATTTTCCTATATTACCTGTACGCTGTTAATATGTAAATGCATGCCAAATTACAGCTTTCTGGTATCAATGGTCTCTGAGCTATAACGCGGACAGACAAACAGCCATGGTGAAACTATAATGTCTACTGTACCTAGCCCACTTAAAATAAATAAATAAATAAAGGGTATGTATTACAATACCGAAGTACGAAAGACCGAAATTCACAAAGCCTATGACCGGAAGGCCGAATATTAAAAAGTCGAATGTTTATATGACCGAAAGTTCAAAATCCCGAAAACACGTTTGACCGAAAGCATAAAAGCCCGAAAACTACAATCCAGAAGATTGATATACCAACACACGAAAAGTCGAAAATTATAATGTCGAAAATTCATAATAACTACAAATAAAATAATCGACGTTTAAAATATCGAAAATCAAAATACCGGAAATACTAAATGTCGATAGCCGATACACCGAAGTTTAAAATATCTAATTTCAAATGACCGAAAGTATCTACGACGTGGCGCTAACGATGGGCCTCATAAGGAAGCTCAAAGTCACTCAGAGGGCGATGGAGAGGGCTATGCTCGGGGTTTCTCTGCGGGACAGAATCAGAAATAACGATATCCGCAGTAGAACTAAGGTTACCGACATAGTCCGAAGAATTGCGAAACTTAAGTGACAGTGGGCGGGGCAAATAGCTCGCAGAGCTGATGACCGATGGGGTCAGAAGGTTCTCCAATGGCGTCCACGGAACGGGAGACGAGCTGTCGGTAGGCCTCCAACAAGATGGAGCGACGACCTAGTAAAGATCGCGGGACCACGGTGGATGCGGAAAGCACAAGACCGCTCTGAGTGGAGAGCCTTGGGGGAGGCCTATGTTCAGAAGTGGACGTCTTTCGGCTGACATGATGATGATGATGATGAAAGTATCTACAACATTACTTACGTACGTAAGCCGAACATTGAAATGTCGAATGTTCATTTGACCGAAAAGTTTAAAATTCCGAAAGTTAATATACCTACTTATCCGCCACGTCGTCCGCTTCAAAACTTTAAACCCCTTTTTCGACCACTTCTCGGTATCCGATTGAGCTGAAATTTGCCATACTTATGCAAGTCCGGATACAATACAATAATCTCGTAGTGAAATTCTGTTGGGCCAGGATTGTCTCCACGGACGGACGATTGACGGACGGACGGAGGATTGGTTCAACGGTTGATGGCTCCTATTCCGCGTAGTTGAGGCGCTTCGCGCCTTGACGCAATTCTAACCTAACCTAATAACCTAAAATAAGTTGGAACCTAAAATAAGTTTTTCAGTTTTTGTTTACAGTTTTATGTCAGTAGGTATAATTACAAATTTAATTTCAAGTCGATACCATCAACCGTTGAGTTCCCTGATATGGAGATGATCCTGGCCCAACCAACAGAATTTCACTACGAGATTATACTATTGTAACCAGGCTTGCATAAGTATGCCAAATTTCAGCTCAATCGGATACCGAGAAGTGGTCGAAAAAGGGTTTTAAAATTTTGAAGCGGACGACTTGGCGGATAAGGAGGTATATTAACTTTCGGGATTTTAAACTTTTCGGTCAAATAAACATTCGACATTTCAATGTTCGGCTTTGCGATCATGGGTCATATCAAATTTCGGTCTTTTGAACTTCGGCTTTATAATACGTAGATCAAAATAACTATCGACATTTTGACTTTCGGGATTTCGTACTATCGGTCATTTGAAAATAGGTATTTCGAACGTCGGTATATCGGTTATCGGTGTTTTGTACTTTCGGTATTCTGAATTTCGATGTGTTAAGCGTCGGCATTTCAATTGTAGGTATTATGGTTTGTCGGTATTGTAATACATGTACGAAAAAAATGTTAATAAACAAGTAACAACAAACGAAAAGCCATTACAATTTTGTGAAAAGGTCCTCGCCTTTTCCTCACTCAGCAGAGTGCTGGTTTTCAGTCCTCACCTTGTATTATGACTGTCAAAAATGGTAGTGACTGCCAATTTATTCGAAACTCTATTCACCTACTTAAACAAGTTTTGAAGTAGCAGCAATCCCGTAACTAGGTACCTATTTAAAACTATCTCATTTAACAGTACACGATTGCACCGAACGATGTAAAATGGGCCCCACTCAGCGTAATGTTGCGGCGCCGCAACGCTGTTTTTCTGCGGGGCCCGTTTTAAACTAAAAACTAGACACAAAAGTACATACACAAACTGTGACGACAGGAACGCGAGCGGGAAACGGGAAACATTTAAAGAGTAAACTTAAGCGTTACGCCAAGTTTATTCAAAAGTCCAGCCATAAATTCCGCCTCGCGGCTAAAATCAGAAGCTTCGAAACTTAAAGCTCACTTAATAGCCTTAAAGTAAATAAATCCAACTTTATTGTTTCATGTGAAACACCTTTGTTCTCCGTCGGTTTGTGTGTAGGTCACTTAAAACGCTTACTTGACAATAAAGCGTTACAATAAGACAAGCAAACAGCTTTATAACGTTTGTCTTTGAGTCTAAAATACTTTGTCACCGAATGTGACTTAATATTTTTTGCCCGGGACCTAATGTTTATGAAATACTTGAGAATACTGGTTAGTCAATTTAATTTTTTATTAATTGGTTTAACGTTTCCTTTTGAATGGCAACCAAGTATGTTGTTTGCGTATGTTTTGTCATATTTTTTAAATTTATTTACATAGATAGGTTTAATAAAGATAAGGCTTGGGTCTGTAAGAACAAGTTTCAGTCTCACCATCGGGAGCCTATTACTAAGCCTCCTGCTGTCTGTCCGTCTGTCCGTTTGTCCGTCCGCCGTTCAGAGGGTTGTATCTTTAGAGGACGTTCTTTTGTGAGGGCTCTTCATCGTTATTATATTAATTATTCAATAAGTTATTTAGTAAATTGACTTAGTTGGGGTCCAATACACGTTACTAAATTATAGAAAGAAAATAAAGTGACTTATATATTTTAAAAGGGGCTCCCCAATGGTCCCCTTTCTTACATCTAAATAATGGAATGGAATGGTTTATTACTGCGGTCGCTATAAATATAAAAATAATAAAAATAATTGAAAAATTAAAGAGTGTCCCCATAGAAGAAACAATTACACGCCAGCATGTGGAAACTGCGGACAAGGAAGGCAGATCCCAAGTAAACAGGACAAGGTCTAGCACGGATGATGTCCCCATACAAGCAACGTAAAAAAAATTGTGTTAAACTAGCTTATTCACCGCGGCTTTGCCCCCGTGAAATATTTCAAAATGGGTTAGTTCCGTATCCCGTGGAAATTTCAAAAAATCCCTTCTTAGTGCACCTCTAGGATATTCAAGGTATATGTTTGCCAAATTTCGAGTCTCTAGGTTCAGTGGTTAAGGTGGTGCGTTGTCTGTCAGTTAGTCAGTCACGGTACTGTTTTATAGGTATAGATACTTTACGGGTGGTACAAAACCTTTCGCGTGGGAGTCCGACTCGCATTTGGTCGGTTTTTTTAACAGACTTCAAAAGGACCAAACTGCCTATTTCATCCCACATGGGTACCTATTGTCGTGAACATATGTTAAAGCTAAATCATCCAAAGTTGCTAATTACTTGAACGCCCCAAGAGCTTTCAACTTGACCTTTTGAAAAAAACCTCATTGTTTTAAAACTCATTAATCAAATTGGACCATTGAAAAAAGGTCCTTTGCCCCACTTCAGTGTTATAGCAATTTGATTCTTATCGGTTGACATGAAAGTTGGTGACTGCTCCGAGCGCTAAGCGAAGTTTTTTATGCACTGCAGTGGTCGAAGTGGACAGTTATTGATTTCAGAAATTATTTCCAGTAACTAACTTCGAAATGACCACATGTGGAACATTATTATTATTTGAAATGGTTGGCAAGTCACCATGTCTCTTCATCGGCAGATAAAATAAATGCAAATGAAAAAAATAGTCTGTCTGTAGAACTGGCTGATTTCGCGCCATAAAAAAGTAAAAAAACTAAATTGATATGGACCAATGGGAACGCTCCAATTTTCTGTTATGTTTATTTTTTTCGGCCATTGTTTGAGTCGCAGCAATACCTGCTGGTTTTATGCGGTTTTATGTTCGGGACGTGCTGTTTGGTTAATCGCTATGATTTTATTTGGGTTATGATTTTGAGGTCAAGTACATTGACTATGCAGACTGTAACTGACTAAAATGTAGACATTTTTAATACCGCGTAGGCTTATAAACATATCGATACCCTCCTTCGCGTTGCGCAGTTGGATAAAAAGGCGGTTAGTTTAATAATTTTACTATGTAGGAGGAAGAGTCGCAATTGTTAAGTGCTACTTAAATGCTACGAGATAATCAAAGTAGGTGATATATCATAAGTCATAAGTATACGAGTAGGTAAAAGTTTAATGTTGTGAAATTAGGTAATAATTATTTTTGAATGGGCAACAGTTGGAAGGATCTATTTAGTGGATGACTGCAAAAATCGTTTTTTGAGATATTTTATAGTTAGGTACAAATGACCACATTTAGCTGACGCTTTCTTGTTGGACACAGACCGGATGACAGCGGCACAAATATTTACAAAATCTTTTTTTTTAAAGCGGTTAATAAATAATTCATTTCCTTAATTCCCCCTTTAACCCTTCTCTTTCCAGGGGAGAAATGCTGGTCCCAGCCCAATACGCAGGCCCTCAGGGTGGTCTAGCACCAGCCTTGCTACCAAATGCCTACTACCACCAGCTGCAAGAACCTTCGCATTATTTGAGCAACGCGCCGTAAGCATATTTTATAGCGTCAGAAAATTTTGCTGATATATGGAGTAAGCACAAATAAGTTTTCGATGTAGACCTAGCAACAATCAACATAAAAAGAATAGGTAGAACTGGCGCTGAAAATCAGATGTCGAATAGTATCAAATGGCCCAGATACACATTACACAGCTTACACAATAAAGTATGTATATACTCTGTTAAAAAATATGTTGCTTACTAATCTAATAAAGTATGCCAGTTTTAAGCAAGTACTTTGGTGGCGTGTTTATCTGGGACTATAAATTAGAAAGGGTTGCAATGAGTGAAGATGCAGCACACTTCACACTTACTTAATTTTCAAGTTATGGGATTATGACACCACCGAGCAGTTTTTAGGCAATATTTTTCTAAATTGCTTAGTTCAATTTCCAAGTTCAAGTCCTCGCCATCAACTCTTTTGGCTTGCTTCTGGTTTATGTTGCGTGGATTTTATAAAATAAAGCATCCGTTATATTGCAGCTCCGATTTGCGTATAAAGTCAGTTTGATTTGCCAGGACTAAAACGAGCTAATATAACTTATTTCTGTCTTTGGTCCATCTCCATTCTTATTCGTTTCTGTTATATCTATTCCTTCGAAATCCTTTTCACCATCTTTCGAAAGCCTTTTTGACATTTTCACTCATGTTTTGTATAAGTAGTGTATGTATTGTTTATATGTATAATAATATGTTATTTATGTAGTATATTTATTTGTAGTTATTAATTTGATTTAAAATTGTTATGTTAATTTTAAGTTTCTCCTTTCTGTTCATTTCTGCCACCTAAATTAGCCTCTTCATCTTAGTTTCTGTATTTTGGTTGTCTGTAAGAGATCGCTTTTAAGCGATAAGACCGCCTATTGTCTACCATACCTGTTTTTCTGTAATCTCCTAGTACTGTTTTGTGGTTTTCAATAAAGAATATTTGTATTGTATTGTATTGTAATATTGAGGGTTATGGCAAGCCCAAAATCGGCTACGATCGCTAGTGTCGAGTGAGGTCTATCTGTCATCCTCCACCAATGAGATACAAGCTACTGCTATGGTTGTTGGAAAATGACAGATATACGTACCTCACTCGATAGGGATCATAGCGGATTTTTGACTCGCGATTGCCCTCGTTCTGAATTGAAAGCTTTTAAATGGTAACACAATAAATAAATTGCCATATCCTTATTTCTATTCGGTGTTGCCATTTAAGAACGTATTTGTTGCTAAGGTTCAGTTTTAAAAAAACTGACGAATCGAATTTGTTATTATAATGGACTAAGCTCAAGTAAGTTTTATCCGTCTTTTGAATTATTTTCATTGCAAAATGCAGAAGATTGCGTTGTTGTAAATATTTTAAACTAGTTTGTAAGCGAAAAGATTTTATTTTGTTAACTGATTTAAGAATTAGGGACTGATTTATTATAAGAGTATATCCTTTGTACTGTTTTCCATACTTTTACCTCAATTTATAGCAAACGATTTAAATAAGATTAAGTTAAAAAAGTTACGGTCGTAAAGCTTGTTCAGCCCGAACAAGAAGTCTGGAAATTAAACAAGGAACCTTGAGAGACATTTTGGTTAGTTTCAGTTCTACGTATACTGTCCATTTTTTTATTTAATAAGCATAAAACGCTCATGATTGATACATGTCATATTATTTTTTTTTTAAAACGGGTCACTCACGGGTGCAGTCCACGATTAGCTGTCCGTTCGATCAGTCCTTGATAACGAACTCCAGATTGGCTTCACACAAAACTGGCATATCTCACCAAAAAATACGAGAGTGACCAGTTCTAAGTACTGTTGAAGTTCTTCCAGGAAGAGTAGACTTTGAGTATGTTGCGAGTATTATAAATAATCACTTTGTTTTGTCTGAAAGGGCTGTAAATTTCTACAGTCACAATTACCTCTCTTGCCAAGATTTGTTAGTAAGTAAATACTATCGCTCTTTGGCATACTTGTATAAGTATTGAAATGTCAAAAGCGCGATTTTACCTCATAAATTTAATGACTTATTTTCCGGATTCACGAGCTCTCTGATACTTGTATACCATATTTGTATTTTGTGTAATATAAGGTGCTGTTTATGTTTCAAATGATTACATGTATTCTAGTCTACAAGTGAAATAAAATTCTTAAAGAATTATTCGTAGTTTTATTGCACGTAACTTACGCAGTTCAAAGATCAGTCAAAACATGAGCCTATAACCTTAAATACTTAATTCGAGAATGCGTAACTATGATAGATTAAAATATAACAAGTAGTTTATTCTTTTAGTCGCAGCAAGGTCTCTGCCATTAAAAAAATTATATCCCCTCACTTACTTACTTACTTACTCTCAGCAAGTGATCGAAGGTGGACACGCAGGGCGTCACATGTAGACCTAGTTTTAATGTTCCATCCTAACGTATGATTATTATGATAATATTATATTCTTTCTACGTATTCTAATACTGCTAGCAAAACAGACTGCCTTTGTTTGTACTAAATACGTTATTTCTGAGAATGTGCGCCGAGTTCAAGGCAGTTGTTTCAATGCCTCAAACACGGCTGTGTCACTGTCACTGTCAGTTTTATCCTCCCCTCTCGTTCCCTCTACCCCTCTGCAAAAGAAATTTTTGCGACGAAAATACGGAGATGTCGATGTCGTTATTTATTGTCATTGTCATCATGTCATAATAGATTGTGTTGCGGATAGTCCGTGGTAATTTCTTTATTCAATAGTTATTACTTAGTTAACAGTCTCAAATTGTGTGCGCAAGTGTAGAAATAGTCACCAGACTGTGATAAATTAATGACGCAACAGTGAAAGGAGAAATTCGAGATGAGTGATTCAAAATCCTTCGTAAATTTTTCGTGTCAGCGATGCTTACAACCCCTGAAACTTGACGAGTCTCTAAATAACCTCGGGGAACACACTATAGCTGATTTAACTCTGCAAATACGACGCAATAATGAGACTGACTTGGATATGCAATCTTCGAGTTTGGAGCACTACGTGCCTCCGTTTCGCATGTCGGAGTCGGGTAACGGAGCCAACGGGTTCATGGTGATCTCGGACGGATGGGAAACTACTTCAGTTGGCCATCAGCTGCACGTCAAAGCCACTTTATTCGACTTTTTGTCCAACAACTCTGATGTAGACCATCCTTTGTGTGATGAGTGTACAGATACCCTCCTAGAATTAATGGATAACCAGCTCAGCATTACTGAGGCAGAGTGGAAGGACTATAGCGATTATTTGAAGAAGCTAGAGGATGACAAAGAAGATCTAAACCTCGAAGGACTTGAGAAAGAGTTGGAAGATTGGAAACAAGAACAAAATCGACTATTAAAAGACTTGTCGGCTCTACAAAAGGAAGAAAAAGCCATGCAAGACGAGATAGACATACAAGAGAAAGAAAAAGAAAGGTTAGAGGTTGAGCAGGACATTTATTATAGAGAATATTCAAGATACCGCAAAGAGTTGAACATAACGGAAGATCAGATGAAATTTTACGAATGTCAACTTGCTTACAGCCAACATCAGTTAGAGAAGCTTAAAAAGAACAATGTCTTCAAAGCATCCTTCCATATTACGGATTCTGGGCAATTTGGCATTATTAACAACTTCAGATTGGGTCGGCTTCCAAATGCACCAGTTGATTGGTCAGAAATCAATGCAGCATGGGGCCAAACTGTGTTACTGCTCTCCTCATTGGCTAGAAAGATTAATTTCTGCTTTCAGCGCTACCGTCTTGTACCCTACGGCAATCATTCCTACATAGAAGTTCTAGAAGACCAGAAAATGTTACCATTGTATGGTTCCGGCGGGTTCCGATTTCTATGGGACACAAAGTTCGATGCGGCAATGGTTGCCTTCCTTGATTGCCTACATCAGTTCCGTGAACAAGTTGTGAAGGGAGACACGCAGTTCTTCTTGCCGTACAGGATAGACAAAGGGAAAATCGAAGATACTGCATCACCACCGCACTCATATTCTATTAAAATCCAGTTTAATTCAGAAGAGCATTGGACGCAAGCTCTCAAGTACATGTTGACGAATCTTAAGTGGGCACTGACATGGATATCCTCACAGTTTAGCGAAGATAAAATTGAAGACCAGTAGTACCTTGATTTGCTGTGATATTAGTTTATATTTGAGAGTACACTTCACCAAGAAATTCCTTAGCATTACACATCATAAAGTAATATATGTGTGTGTGCAAACCTGTGTCATGCTCTGGCCAAGTGACTCAATTTGGTCAATAACAAGTCCTGTCAGATAAGAGCACATTTTTCTTTGTTGTCATTGCATTCATAATTTTGCTGAGTGTAATGTATAAAGCTGTCATGACTTATCAACTTAACATATAACTTATAACAACTATATAACTTATAACACATATAACTATATAACTTATAACACATATAACTTATAACAACTTCCTTTTAAAACTGATGCCAGATTTAGGATGGAATTTCTTGGTGAACTATACAGAGCTGTATTTCTATTTTACAAAATAGCTATTGGCAATCAAGTATTTTGCCTGCCATTGTATTCCTAGCTGTTGCCCATTTAACTCCCGACACAAAAAAGAGGAGTGTTTTAGTTTGACATGTAGGTATTGTATCTGTGTGTCAGTGCGTCTGTTTGTGGCGTTGTAGCTCCCGAACAGATAAACAGATTTACTGAAACCGAAAAGCTACTTTAATCTAGATGTTTCTTTACTTAGCTAAGTTACATCAGTTTAGCCCTTTTAGAGATATTGGACTTTGTAATGAAAATGTTTCATGCCAACCATACATACTCTACAGTTTTTTATTTTTATACCACAATTTTATTTACAATCAAGTGTGATTAACAAGAGGCTAGAAACACAATGACATCCAAATCACGACGATTGTTGAAAATAAGCCCTGTATAGGTATATACATTAAAGTAAACACATCAAAAGTGTCTAGGGATCAATTAGGGACGCGTTGCAGCATTTTTGAACAGAGTGAATAATATGAATAAAATTTGTGTTAGGCTATGCAAGTGTAGTATAGTGAGCCAGCATCAAAACTAGCCCGTTTCTAGGGTCATTAGTTAATTATCTTGAAAATTGATAACCTCATTTTGATAAAGGCTAAGGAATAGCTCAGAAATGACAATTGTTAAAAATATTAACTGAATCAGCATTTCATCTGTTTGGGCTTATTATGTTTATTTTTTAATATAAAAATATTTGTGTACAGTGAGCTTCAAACTTAAATGTGCCTCTGAAGTTATTCAGACCGTTGGAGGTGGGTATTGTGGTCTCGCTCCCACATTCCCGTTAGTCTCTGTGTCTCGCTTCCCCTACAGTGAGTGACTTCACTCCAGGCACATTTAAGTTTAACACATACTGCAACTAAGCCAATTTATGTATCTATAACCTAATCATGCCGGGATGAGTTATGATAAAATATTAACATCTAACTAAAGTTTAATTTAATTTGGTATTGAATTCATGCAACTGTTCAAACAAAATTGTACTTGTCCCTGGCTTTATGATATTTTGAAGTATAATGTGGCTTACTATATGATTTTATACCTAATTATTTAATATAGTTAAATAGTTATCTATATAACTAATTAGTTATTTACGTCAGGTCACCTGATTTATTTTGGACTGATATTGTGATTATTCTATTAGGCGACTTGGCTAGTGAGATTTTTTTCTGCTCTTATAATGTTTGATTTCAGTAAGATGCAAAATTTTTGGTAAGTTTTTTTTACACCATTTTTTTAAAGAATTCATTTGTCTAAGCATGATTACTTATTAAACTTTAATATTTTGATTCTAAATTTCGAGGCTAATATTAAATTCTGTAGTAAATTTACTGCAAACATTATATTTTGTTTTATTGTTGTGCGGATGGTGGGACCCTGTGCGAGGTCTGTCCGGACCGCTACCACCATCTTATTCGCTAATCCTGCGGCTGAGCAGCAGTGCGAGCACTGTTGTGTTCCGGTATGGAGGCTAAGACAGCCGGTGTAATTATGGGCACAAGAGGCATTCATCTTAGCTTTATGTTGGCAACGCATCTGCAAACCCCCCAGGGTTGCGGGTGTCTATGGGCAGTGATGATCGGTTACCATCAGGTGAACCTCTTACTTGCTCGTTTGCCTTAAAAATTGTAACATGAATGGACAAGACAATAAATTATGATTTATTTTTGTGTCTTAGTAGGTAAGTAGGTAACAGTTCGTTTTGGACACGTCACGCCATCTGTGTGCGGTACCCTTGCACTGATTCCACCAAATACGTAACGTAACTGACTACAACCCGAGTGCCAATACTAGCTAGTAATGTTTCATTCAAGTGACATTGCGCTTCAATAGGTGGCACGGTTATCAAATTTGCTATATTAAAAAACAAAAACAGAAAAGAGCGTATCAGACAAAGATAAGTCCTTGCATCGGCCTTGCATGTATTATTTTAATAGGTGTTTTTTAGGGTTCCGTGCCAAAATGCTAAACCGGGCAACAACATGTCGGGCCATGCCTAGTGAAGGGCTCCATAACAGTTACTACAAACAAATGCAGTACCGGTGAAAAGCACTCTTTAGGGCACTTGCGTCCTTTTGTTGGGAAGCGCAGTTTTTCGGCAGTAGCTCAAAAATGGTAAATCCGGTCATGTTGTAAATCCGGTCATGTTGTAAATTATCAATTTATAAGGTAACGACCTTTTTATTTTTTTCACCAATTTTTGACAATAGTCACAGCGCTGGTTTTCAGCCGCAACAAATTTTCGGAAGCTTGATTATCTGAAAATGTCTATGGAAAATGTAGAACGATTTAATTTCGACATCAGTTATCAACCCAATTTTCAAATTTTTCAATAACAGTATTAAAATAACATGAGAGACCCTTCCACCCGTGTCACCAGCAGATTCGCTTAGTATGGAAATGCAGCAATCCCGAGCCAACTCGAGACGTATTGAAATTAGAAAATAAAATAGTTAGCCTCTCGTCCGTTATTGAATTGTAATAAGATTTGAAGTGTTTTGAAAGGAAATAATTTTTACCGAAGAATAAGTTTTCCGTAGCTATTTTTTTTTTAAATCAACCTTTTTTATTTTTTTTATTTAAAAAAATATTTCAAGTCTTTACAAACTCTTTATTTTATTATTGCGTATTATAAGGTTTAATATTGTATTAACTTGCAATGTGTACGCGATCGAGACGTTTTCTTATGTCAAAAATTACACAGAGTAACGACCAAGAAAATACGTCTCGATCTCGATAAGAATAGTACAGACCTATGTTGTCAATTTTACGGAACAATACTCATACTATGTGGCACTTTAACGCAAACTTGTGCGAGACCGTGCGAGACGTATTTTTTGCCGTCGATTACACTCGTCGAGGCTCAGTGCCCTTAGTGTAATCAAAAAGCACAAAATACGTCTCGATCGCGTTTGCGTTAAACTGTCAAATAGTATGAGAATTGTTAAACGCGAACGCGATCGAGACGTATTTCTTGGCCTGGTCGGCGATTACACTAGGCGCTCTGATCCGTTTCACATCTGTTTAAAACTTCCGTTAAGTATTCAGATAACTTTATTCAACTCTGTTAAATAAAATAAACGTCCCCAACTATTTTCCCATCCTAATTAATTGCTCCAACTAGTCCAAGATGGCGGCTCAAAGGGCAGTAATTAAGGCACCAGCGTACTCACAAAGCGCAGGAAAAGACGGGCTGCTTCCACAGACAAATTTACCGATCGGTGGTCCAGTCCAACAAATATTACACCGAGTTTGCGTCAAACTTTAATGCGTCTGTAGCGGAAGTCGTCACTAGCGGGTGGTAGGACCTTCTGCGAGGTCCGTCCGGAGCGCTACCTTCCTACTGGAGATCTTACACGGTAATCTTGCCGTTAAGCAGCAGTGCTTGCACTGTTGTGTTCCGGCGTGGAGAGTAAGACAGCACAAGACACAAGAGGCATTTCATCTTAGCTCTCTAGGTTGGCAACGTATCTGCAAACCCTTCGGGGTTGCGGGTGTCTCTTGCTCGTTTTCCTTCCTTGTCTTGTAAAAAAAAACTTTATTGTACCTATATAATATGGGTACAAAACTAATCATTTCAAAACAATTTACAAAAGTGGAACCTTAAATTAAAATATCAATGCAAAATTACAGCTTTTCTAGTACCAATAGTCTCTGAGCTATGCCGCGGACAGACAGACAGACGGACATGACGAAACTATAAGGGTTCCTTTTTGCCATTTTGGCTTCGGAACCCTAAAAATAACGTGTATTGTTTTCGTAGAAACCATTTTTATAAAAATCAGAATAGGTATTTTTTAAATCATCATCATCATCATCATCATCATCACCAGCTGGTTTTTTTTAAACTCCCAATGCTGGGCACAGCTTAGGCCTCCGCTCAAAATGAGAGGGATTGCGTGATAGTAAACTAAAAAATAATGTGATTTAAGCCAACCGTTTTGAGCTGTAACTTCACTACACCCGAACATCCGCCATTGTGAGCTCTTTCTGTGTGTCTGTCAACCGTAAACCGTCTAAACGTGAGGAGCATGTTAAATGTAAAGATTTTACATCTAAGAATTTCTTTCCACGCATCAGATCTCTCCATATTTTTTCATCGCATTTCAGTTTTGTTTCGAACTTTTATTTTAGTTTCAAATGTCCCGGTGTCTGTTTGTCTGTGTATAACTAAGATTGCTTTCAAAGCAGTTTATCTACTATTCCACTTTCACATTATTTCTTTATTGTTCAGTTATCAAGTAGTTGGCATAACTGTCTAATTATGCGTCTAAACTAGAGAGTTGAGAAAAGAAAATAAAAAATACACCTACTTAAATGTATATTTTTTAACCTCTGACGAAAAAGAGGGGTGTTATAAGTTTGACCTATGTATATGTGTGTTTGTGTATCTGTGTATCTGTTTATCTGTCTGTGGCATCATAGCTTCCAAACGGATGGAACGATTTCAATGCGATTTTTTTAAATCGAATGCTAGTTATTTATTGAAAGAGCCCCACCCATGAGAACCAGTAAGATAGTCCCTAGTCCGTTGCCGGCCTTTAACGGAAAAGAGATAGAGGAAGGAGGGGGGGGGGGGGGGAATTGGGCCTCCGGCATTCTCACTGACCGAACGAAATGCAACAGGGGTGCTGTTACTTCACGCCGATTTTCTGCGAGAGGGTGGTACTTCCCTGGACGAGCCAGCCCATTCGTACAGCAGCAAAGGCGTTACGCTACCATATTTTTATAGTTCGCTGACTTATCCTTTTGTAGTCAATGAACTGTCTACGAATGACACCGGCAAGACTAACTAACTCTGTTCGTGACTTCGCCTACTTAAACTAGATTATCGTCACCACGATCTTTGGCACAGATTACTTAGTCGAAGATAGTTAAGAGTGAACGCCTGCGGGTCGAGCACAACTTTTCGAATCCTGCGTCACGTAAAATCGAATAGTAAACGTTGTCGAGTTTGTATGACGTTTGGAACAGCGCCCGCCCGTGAGCGTATTTGGAACTAAAATTTTGTATGAGGTTTCTCGATCTCGATACGATAACCGTAACGTTACGCAGCATTCGTAAAGTCGTGCTCGACCCTCTGAATATTATTAATCCTGACTTACTTGCTTGACCAATGTGAGTCTGCTTGTATTTAGGGTTCCGTATTTCAGAAGGAAAAACCGGAACGGAGTTCAAGGATGCGTTGGACGATTTATTCCAGAACCTTTTTTACATGAAACTAATGTGAGACTTGCGCGTGGTAGGACGTCGTGCGGGGTCCGTCCGAATTGCTACCACCATCTTACTCGCTAATACTGCCGCTAAGCAGCAGTTGCACTATTGTTTCAGTGTGGAGATTAAGACAGCCGGTGTAATTACGGGCACAAGAGGTATTTCATCTTAGCTCTCTATGTTGGCAACGTATCTGCAAACCCCCCGGGGTTGCGGGTGTCTATGGGCAGTGGTGATCACTTACCATCAGGTGACCCACTTCTTGCTTGTTTGCCTTCCTCGTCGAATAAATAAAAACATTTGCAACAGACACATACACACACACACACAGACAGACAAACGAAACGACATAAAACTTACTTAATTATCGAACCTGATCACAAAATTTCACGAAGATCGGGTACCTAATTTTTGAACGTTTTTAGTTAAAAAAAAAAACAAAAAACGAATCTACAAAAAGACATGTTTATTTTGCGAACCTGCTCACAAAATTTCACGAGAATCGGTTGAGCAATGCGACCTGTAGAGGGCAACAGGCAGACAGCCGGACAATACATAAGATTTTTTTTCCAAGCTGAAATTGCCCCCCGACTACGAAGTGCAAAATTCGAACTTCGTATCGTGCCGTCCCTCTCAAGTTAATATTATTAATACGAGAGTGAGCGGGACGATACGATACGAACTTCGATTTTCGAATTTCGTAGTGTGGGGCCTGAGACGCTTCACTCATTTCGTTTGCTCGGTCAATCATTCGTATACATAATCCCTGCGAAATAACTGTAGGTAGTGACTATATTTTTTTATAAGCTCACTGAAACATGAATACACAGAAAAAAACCAGAAAAATGCCAACCCCGGGAATCGAACCCGGATCCTCGACACACCGGGTCGCATGCTTTCCCCCTACACCACGATTGACATAGAGGAAACAGCCGAATTTTTTCCATGTATTCAAATCTTAGCTCGTTTTTATCACTTTTTGCGAGGATCCGCGTTCGATTACCGGGGTTGGCATTTTTCTGGTTTTTTTCTGTGTATTCATGTTTCAGTGAGTTTATAAAAAAATGTAATTGATATTCACGGGAAAACCGTAAAAATAAAAATTGGGAGAAAAAATAAAAAAAAGTACAAAAATATACCCCCTAGTGAGATCATGGACTGTAGGTAGCTTCGATTTTGATGCCAAGTGACTTTTCTGCGGAAATAATCGCTGCGTCAGTTGGTAGTGCAAGCAACTTTCTGGAATATTTCGGTCCATGCATTATGCATTAGGCTCACAAATTCGGCCTCCGACTCGATGTTATTTTGAAAATTGAAAAAGAATATATACGCTAGGCCTTATTTCACCATTTTTACAATTGCCAGTTTTATGTGACAATTAGCACTACATTTCTTTGACAACATGAAGCGCGCTAAAACACAGGGTCTACAAGTCAGCTAGTCAGCAGTTGACGCCGAATTGTCATTGAAAACTGACAATAGTAAAGGTTATGAAATAGGGGCCAGATTGTCAGTTTTCGAATAGATTAGATATTTTTGTAACATAATATTAATTAACTGCCTCACGCAGAAACCTCATTAATTCAGCCGCTAAACTTACTTATGTGTGAAGAGAAAAACAGACGGGAAATTACTGGGAAAAGAGGTATTTAATCTTAGCCCTCTAAGTCGGAAACACATAATTATGCAAAATTATTTAGGCAAAGGCATAGAGTCGCATATCTTTGGACTCTCTTTACATGCCTAGAGGCTGATATTAATCATAATTTTCGCAAGCTTACTGAGAAAAACAATTACCATATTTTGTAATCAAGCCTTTTAATTTGGCTTATTGTACGTTTAATAACAATTAGCGTCAGTTAGAAGCCGTGAAGAAAATTCACTCTCTGAATATCGAGACTCGAAATAATTTACGTAAATAATCCAATTAATGAAATAATTAATAATTACTGTTAGGTTAATTATTGACACGAAAGGCATAATTCTATTCCATCTTATCCTTCTAGGTCGGCAACCCGTCAGCAATCCCTCTGATAGTGAAATAAACGGATCACTCACGTACGTGAGTCGAGTAATAGCCCATGTTTCGGACTAATCCGTAGTCTGGTTTACGTTTCGCTACCGGCGTAGCGTGTGCTCCCAGAGGAAGGTCTACGGATTGTCCAAAACATGTCGGGCTATACTCGACTGACATACGTGAGTGATCCGTTTATTTCACTATGATTGAATCTCACGGTAGTTTCATGTTAAAAATCCCTCTGATGATAAGTATTATTGGATGTCTACCTCTACAGGCAGCTGTGGTCTCTCGTTAGGTACTTCTTCGTTTCGGATGTTACTTTTTAGCCCCCTACGAAAAAAAGGGGTGTTGTAAGTTTGACATGTGTATCTGTGTGTCTGTTTATCTGTGTATCTGTCTGTAGCATCATAGCTCCCGAACGGATTTACCGATTTCAATGCGGGTTTTTTTTAATCGAAAGCTAGTTTAATCGAGATGGTTCTTAGCTAAGTTTCATTCAAATCGGTTCACCCGTTTTTGTAATATTGAACTGTAAAATGACAATGTCGGGGGTTATTCAACTTTTCTAAGTTAGTTAGGTTATTGGGCGTTGCAAGGCGTCTAACCTTTACCTTTTCGGACGAAATTTAAAAAAAATGCCGTGTGTCGTCATTCGGCAACCTTTGATTTTATTTTTAAAACCCTTTCCCTAACTAGAGCTTTCTCTTAACAACGACAACTGAAGCCTAACTCGTTCCCACTTTAATTAGCCCCATTTAAACTCAAACCGACGAGTTAATAAAGTGGCTATTTTCCATACGAACAGTTGTTAAAGTTAAGGCCACGTTAGCACACCGTTAAGGTTATT
This sequence comes from Clepsis dumicolana, assembly GCA_963691665.1. Taxonomy (NCBI): domain Eukaryota; kingdom Metazoa; phylum Arthropoda; class Insecta; order Lepidoptera; family Tortricidae; genus Clepsis; species Clepsis dumicolana. The sequence continues at coordinate 3,367,810 of OY829529.1, forward strand.
GCACATGTATCAACTAGGCACTGGGACGGCGTCGTCTCAACTTGAGCCGTTTAGAATTCTTTTTAGAAAACGGAGAACATAAGCTTGATAAAGTGTAATTTTCTGTATAAATTTTCAACGCAACATAATTTATTAAGTACTTATAGGTACATGTTTTTTGCATGCCACTGTTGGCTAAACATGGGAATGTAAGGTACATTCCTATATTATTGTCACCTGTTTAAGAAATCTACAATGTTTAAGCAAATAAAGTATTGTATTCTATTACTTATATGAAACTCCATACTATAATAATAATAAATCATAAATATCATGGGACAATTTGACACCAATTGACCTAGTCCCAAACTAGGCAAAGCCTGTACTATGGGTACTAGACAACATATATAGATAAATACATACTTATATACATATTAAACATCCAAGACCCGAGAACAAACATTCATATTCATCATACAAACATCTGCCCCGGCCGGGATTTGAACCCAGGACCTCAAGCTTTATAGTCAGGGTCTCTAACCACTAGGCTATCCGGTCGTCATGTAACGCACTGTAACGCACACTAATCGTTATTGTACCTAATTTCACGACGTCGCCTCTCCTTGCTTTTTATTAACTTCAATGTGTGCATGTTTGCTTATACAGTTAGTTTAGAATAGGATTCGGAATTCAGTGCCCTAAGCACGACTTGTCGAATCCTGCGTTACGTTACGGTTATCGTATCGAGATCGAGAAATCTCATACTAAATTTTAGTTCCAAATACGCTCACGGGCGGGCGCTGTTCCAAACGTCATACAAACTCGTTATAGTTTACTATTCGATTTTACGTGACGTAGGATTCGTCAAGTCGTGCTTAGGGCACAGAAAAACTTTGGCTGTTACTAGCGCGGCGCTTCTTAGGTCAGGGAAGGATATGTCAATACCAAGTCACCCTAACTCGAAACCAGGTAGACTTTGCAAGTTAAGTTTAACCTACTTCCAATGATCGGATGTGCTCTAAATTTGGTATGGATACAGTCATCTATGACCAACTTAGAAAAGTTTAAAAATCCCCGATATTGTCATTTCAAAGTTTAATATTTCAAAAACGGGTGAACCGATTTTAATGAAACTTAGCTAAAAACCACCTCGATTAAACTAACTTTCGATTAAGTAAACTGCATCAAAATCGGTCCATCTGTTTGGGAGCTATGATGCCGCAGACAGATACACAGATACACTAAGTTAAACTTGTAACACCCCTCTTTTTCGTCGGGGGTTAAAAAAAGCTTTTAGGTATTAAAAATCATTTTTTTTACAAAAAAATGTTTACAATACAATACAATACAATACAATACAAATATTCTTTATTGAAAACCACAAAATAGTACAAAGAGATTACAGAAAACAGGTATGGTAGACAATAGTTGCAGGCGGTGAGGCGTTGCCGATCCGGTGCCGCGTCGATATGTGTGCGAAGACCTTAATGCTTAACACATTTACACAGCTTTGCTCTATATAGCAGTCGTAGCAGTGTTACCGCCTTTTCGCACGTCATTGCCATAATTACTTTGCAACTTTTATGCAGCCTATCGTTACTGAGAGATCCGAAACTACGTTTTTAGTTTAAATAGTATGAACTTAAAACTTCATTTGATAAATTGTTTTAAACTTTTGCGAGTTCCATTACTCGTGTGTCTGAATTCTAAGTAGTATAGAGGGAGTAATATACTTTGATAATTTGGCTTTTCGGCCATTTGGTAACGCCCGTGACCGTGACATTGTGCTGTGTGTGTAAATACTTCTATCTACACACATATCATAAGTCCTGTCTGTAGTGCGTTCAGAAACCGTAGAAAATGACCAGCATTTCAGCATGCCGTCGAGTGGTCGGGGCCAGCCCCCGCCAACCACCACCAGCAGTAAAGTAATAGTCATTACGACATCGAATTCGATGTTTCAAATTTGATAGTCATTATGACATCGAATTCGATGTCGTATTGACTTTTCGATATCGAATTCGATGTTTCAATTTACTCAAACAAAGTAATTTACAATCATGGTGAAATAAAACGGATCACTCACGTAAGTAAGTCTAGTTCAGTCCGACATGTATAAATAATAATGTATTGTGATAATTGACAAGAAAACAAACAGTCTACGAAACGTCAGCTAGGTATGTTTGTCTATGATTAAAAAAAACAGTCAAAATCGTGACAGGTATGGGTATGATATGCCTTCGGCTTCTGAACCCATCTTAGAGTACTCAAAATATGTGTGTAGATAAAGTAATGACATGTATGCAACTCCACATAATTAGGTCTTAAAAAACTCGTGTGATCCTATTATGAAACTCAGCTTCGCCTCGTTTCATAAAAACGCACTCGTGTTTTTAAGGACCCTCATTATGTAGCAGTTGCATAAACTACTATTGATTTAAATAATATTTTAACATCAGCCTTTTAAACTTTATCTTCAAACAACACCATTCACAAAAAAACGCTGACATTGGCAAAATACTTTGGACTAGGCATATTCATAGATTTTAAAAAGGCTTTCGACACCGTAAGTCACAGTATCCTTATGCAAAAGTTGAAGAATCTTGGTGTAACAGGTACAGCATACAATATTTTACTATCGTATTTGACCAACAGGACCCCGATTGTAAAAATAGGTGACTACAGCAGTGATCCAGTGGGAATTAAATGTGGAATACCACAGGGATCTATACTGGGTCCTTTGTTGTTCTCAATCTACGTCAACAACACTAGTAATACTTGTTTGTTTTATTTTGGATGTAATCTTTTGAACTTGATAAATGAGGCACAGACTGATTTACACAGGTTCAACATTTGGTGTCAAAGTAATCTCTTGACAATAAATACAAGTAAAACTTCATATATGATTTTTGCAGCTAAGAATAAAAAAATAGCACAGCACCCCCCTCTAATGATTAATAGCGAAACTATATGTCGATCTAGTGAGGAGAGATGTCTTGGTTTGTTGTTGGATGACAAACTAAACTGGAAAAGTCATATCCAAAAGGTAAAATCAAAATTGTCATCTTTGACTGGAGCGTTAAAAAACTGTGTAGGCTGCATACCTCACAAAGCTCGTGTAATGATATACAACTCACTAGCGAAATCTCACCTGGATTATCTTATTGAAGTGTGGGGCTCTGCGGCCAAAACGAATCTTCAATGTCTACAAAGATCTCAGAATAGGCTAATAAAAACCCTGTTTAACTATGATCGCTTAACAAGAACAAAATTACTATTTGCAAAGACGAAGCTATTCAATGTCCAACAAACTTATGTATATTCGACTTGCATGCTCGTCAAAAAGATTTTAAGAAAGGAAATACATTCACAACTAACATTTACGAAAAGAACATTTAAGCATAATCTGAGGAACACAAACAAAATAAAACTATTTAGATATAGAACCGGCTACGGTAAAAGAAATATTTTATCAGAGGGGGCGCAGATGTACAACAACATCCCAAAAGATACTAAAGAATGTGAATCTTTAAGTCTGTTTAAAGCTAAGTTATAAAAGTATATACAGGATTCCTTATACTAAGATTTTAGTTGGATTACGTTAGCATTTAAGAATATTTTTGTATCTCATCTAAGTGAACGGTATGTTCTTCTTGAGAATAAATGTCTTTAAACCGAAACCGAAAATACTCCTTGCAAAAAGAGCAAATAATAAATGAAATAAAAAAACATACTGAGTGTACCTGGTCGTTTCTTACCTGTCTCTGGTTACAGGGCACTGGTCTGTGACAGTGTTAAAACATAGGCTGTCTATAGTTCCGGGAAATTGCACACTTCCCGTGGGATACCTGAATTCTACGATAAATTCGCAGGCAACAGCTAATAGTTAGTAAATAAACCGAATTTTGACGACCAAATAGCCTAATGGTTAGAGACCCTGACTATAATAATAATAAATAAATAAATAAATATCATGGGACAATTGACACCAATTGACCTAGTCCCAAATTAAGCAGAGCTTGTGTTGTGGGTACTAGACAACGGATAAACATACTTATATAGATAAATATACATACTTAAATACATATTAAACATCCAGACCCGAGAACAAACATTCGTATTCATCATACAAACATCTGCCCCGACCGGGATTCGAACCCGGGACCTCAAGCTTCATAGTCAGGGACCCTAACCACTAGGCTCTCCGGCCGACTATGAAGCTTGAGGTCCCGGGTTCGAATCCCGGTCGGGGCAGATGTTTGTATGATGAATTCGAATATTTGCTCTCGGGTCTTGGATGTTTAATAATGTATATAAGTATGTTTATCCGTTGTCTAGCACCCATAGTACAGGCTTTGCCTAGTTTGGGACTAGGTCAATTGGTGTCAATTTGACCCATGATAAAAAAAAAGACAACAACAATTCTCATCAGAATCAAAACAAATGTCAAAATAAAAACAGCAAAAAAACATCAGACAGTATTAATATAAACACTTATGGAACATTATAAAACAGGAACGGTGTCAGCTCACCGGCGCGCGCGCGCACACATCACTGGCACTAATCCTAGTGCCACAAACTTGGCAACAAAAACGAAGAACGAACAGACACTTAAATAAAAAAGATTAAGCACAGTAGCTAAAATTCTATTGATTTCTAATCTCCCCGGTTTCCCGCCAAGAAGCCCGAGTATGAAGCTAGCAATACAAGTACACATAATGACATAATACAGGGTGTTGTTTAAACTCGTGTGCGTCGCATTACGCAGTCTTTAAAGGCACTACGCGTGAAACGTCTCGTATATTATGCAAAGAGCATCTATTAACTGGAGTTAGCGCGACAGAGGACGGGGCGCAATTCATAAGTGATACAGTCGTCACTAAGGACGTTAAAGCCACGAGGACTGACAATATCTATACAATGTCGCCGACCTTAAAAATAATAGAGAAATAATAAGCCGGTAGACAGAAAATTACTGGCACAAGAGGCATTTCATCTTAGCCCTCTAGGTTGGCAACGCATCTGCAATCCCTCCGGGGTTGCGGATGTCTATCGGCAGTGGTGATCACTTATCATCAGGTAACCCACTTGCTCGTTTGCCTTCCTCGTCGTATAAAAAAAAAGAGAAACTAAAATTACTTCAAAAGTCGGACTTGGACTTTCCGCACGTTTAGTATTACAGTCAGTACGATTTAGTATTAGGTTAGTTTAGTTAAGTAATACTATACTTTATTTACATAGTAAAAGCAATTTACAATGACATTAAATCTAAGCTTAAACTAAATAAACTACAACTTAAAACTAAATTAAATCTAAATAAGGCCCCCGTGGCATAGTGCCCAAAAGGCTGGCAGCGTTGCCTCGCTGAATAGCGATGCTGATTCTTATTAGTTTAGTTTAGGTTATTATTTTTCGGACGTTTTATTACTACCCAAAATAATCAGCGCTGTAGTTCTTAACCTCTGATGCAAAAAGAGAGGTGGATCTGTTTATTTCACTGTTATCAACTGACTTCAAAAAAGGAGGAGGTTGTAAATTCGAGTGTACGTTTTGTTTTTTGTATGCTTGTTACCCGATTGTTACTCCGTCAATTGTGAATGGATTTTGATGATTATTTTTTTGTTTGAAAGGGTATGTCCTGAGGACCACCTTATTGTCACCAAGTCAGGGTCTGATGATGGGATCCCTGGGAAATCGAGGGAAACCCTCAAATTTTACAGGCATAGTATTTACTTCCTATATTTTCTAAAGCTATTCATGTTATTGCGTCTGGTAGACATCATCGTATGTTGATGAGCTGGTGATGGAAGGTATAACTCCTTAACGGTAAGGAGTTGGAGGATAATTATTTAAATAATAAATAACTGAAATAATAAAAACTTTTAACAAAAAAGTAAAACCGCCTTCAAAAGAACCATGAAATAATCCTCTAAAGCCATCACTTTTATGCTCTAGCCCTAATACGAGGTCGGTGCTTTATTCAAAGAATATTCCGACCGCACGTACGGTACTAGACACCACACACTAGGTACCGTACTAGACAGTAGTGAAAAAAGATTTTCCACAGGTCAGGCAAAAAACAATCTTATTGTCAATGTCAGAAACACTTTGACATTTCTCAATTCAACTATACCGACTTTATATTTGTGCGAGGTCATAAAACTGATGGCTTTAGAGGATTGAACGTTTCATGTTTTTTTTTATACGCTACGCTCACGTACCAACCACCCTCTGGACACCAAATGTCAGGGCGAACGTTTCCGAAACGCATATGCTCGTTTGCACCTATAAATCTCTCTAGCCTCAAATCGCGGCTCACTTTCGACCAGATGACAAGCGAGATCACAAGTAATGAACCAATCACGACGCATTTTCTCGGCCCGCTCACCGCGGCTTTTTTCGTAATGACTTTTCAAGTAAATTATAAAAGATGCGGTGTCCACAGGGTGGTTGGTCCGTGGCTACGCTTACGCTTATACCTTGCACCCCATCCAGCCATTATAAGTATAATTTTATGAACACGAGACAGCGATTCTCACCTGGGGCCCTGAGCTTGGAGGAGGCAAACGACTTTGAAAATTTTATTTATGTTTAAGCGCGAGAGAACTTTTGTGTGCGGAATAAGAAGTTTACTTACAACACAGGTGTGCAGTCAAACTATTTGAATAATGGCCCATCAACCCATGATATAGGTCTTCGTCTTCAAGTGCCTCTCCAACTTGTGAATGTCGGCTACCAACTTCTGGAGTTCTTGTCTGTCCTTAGCGAGGCGCTCGCTATTCCAGTCCACTCTCGGATGTTGCGGAGCCACGACTTCTGTCTCCGACCAACTTACAAGCTTACCGGCTACCTTGCCCATTATTATAAGCTGCAGAAGATTATACAGGTACGCTTTCAGAATTATATTCTTTGCCTGGCAAGTGGCATTGTTACTAAATATGCCATTTTTGTGCGTAATGGGCTCTTCATGCTATTTTTTTTTGTTTGCCATGTAGGTAAATAATCATCAAATTTTTAATAATCAAATTTGGATTATCATTAAATTGCCTACACATAATTATAGTTTTTGGTCGGTTCGGTTTTTGGTATAAAATCAAAATTCAAAAATGAGTTCGCGAGATCTGCATCAGCTCACAGAGCCAATAAGTTTGGTTATTTATATATTTGTACGAATATACAATAGGTACACGATACACATAGGTAGTTAGCAGACATGTGACAAAACATAATTCTATTATAATTAGAAAAGTAATTATAATATTGTTCCTGTCGGGTTTGAAACTTTGGGTCCATGGGGTCCCAGCGCTTACAAGCTTATTTTTGGTCACAAGTTGATGCAACTTGTGACCAAAGGGCTGGCAGTTTTCTCTCTCAAAGAATCAGCATCGCTATTCAGCGAGGCAACGCTGCCAGCCTTTTGGGCACTATGCCACGGGGGCCTTATTTAGATTTAATTTAGTTTTAAGTTGTAGTTTATTTAGTTTAAGCTTAGATTTAATGTCATTGTAAATTGCTTTTATTATGTAAATAAAGTATTCCTTATTAGAAAAGTTAGAATTTAAATTGAGTTGTTATTTCAAAGTTCAGTATTTCAAAGATGAGTTAACCAATTTTAATAAAACTTAGCTAGGAACCATCTCGATTACACTACCTTTCGATAAAAAAAAACTGCATCGAAATCGGTCCATCCGCTTGGGAGCTATGATGCCACAGACAGATACACAGATGCACAGGTCAAACTTATTCATACCCCTCTTTTTCGTCGGGGGTTAAATAAAATATATAGAACCTCCTCCTTTTTTTTGAAGTCGGTTAAAAGCAATACGTAGTCAATTATAAGTTTTAAACAATATGCCACGGGCTCACCACACGTCCATTTTCAATGCATTTAAATGGACTACTTGCAAACTCATCTTTATTCAACGATTTTTCACTTAAATATTTAGGTCAAAGATAGCGCAGTCTGTATGTTCAGTAGTTACAGCATGTTTGCATAAAGACGCAATAAAGGGTGTTATAAGTTCGACGTGTGTGTCTGTGTACGTCTGAGTCATTTGTAGCTCCTAAACGGGTAGACCGACTTGAACTGGGTTTTTTAATAGAAAGCCGTTTGTAACCCAATACGAAAAAGAAGAGTGTTATGTTATAAGTTTGACCTGTGTATCTGTGTCTTTGTGTCTGAGTATCTGTGTATCTGTCTGTGGCATCATAGCTCCCAAACGGATGGACCGATTTCGATGTCTACCACAATGATAACAGTAGGCCGTGCACGAGTTATCGAATCCTGCGTAACGTTACGTTATCTTACCGAAATCGAGAAACCTCATACCAAATTTTTGTTACAAATACGATCGCGGGCGGGCGCTGTTCCAAATGTCATGTTTGAGTTTATTGAACTTCGATCATAAAGCAGACAAAATCTTCTTTCTTATTTCGTTGTCTTTGCTAGCTTATCAAACATTGATTGATTGATTGATTGATTTCAACTTTATTATCTCCATAACACACAAGTTAATACAAAGAATACAAACAAGAAAACCTTAAAGTAAACCTTAAAGTAAACTAATATTAAAGAAAAAAAAATATATATAAAGCAACTTAACCTAACAGTGGATACCATGTGCCATGGAAGAAAAAAGACGCTGACTCAGCATAAAGCTGCGAAGACCGCAGCGCTGGTATTCTGCCAGAACCATGGATTAATCTGTGGAAATGGTGTAGGCATGCAAAACTATATGCGCTACTCTGCTCGCTAGTATGTAGGGGTAATCTCTGGAACCACCGAATCGATCCAAAAACTCATACACTAATAAAAAAACTAACACTGCCCCTGACCATCATAGGCTAACCTTATATCAACAAACCTTTAACAGCTAATCAAGCAAAATAAATATAGTTTATTAACATCGAATTTATCTGTGGACGGAACTAATTATTTAATTTAATTTAATGTAACATTTAACATGCACTACCATCGATTATAAAACATTAAAGATAAGCCACGCACCTGTTCAGCGCTTACAAAATGCGGCCCTCACTCATTAGCTATCATTAGACTGACATAATGTCAAACATCAAGGGATACTAAGTCACCGAATCACCTAATCACCTAATTGCTTGTCCACGCGCGGTTCGAATATCCAAGTTTTCGGTTTTTCGCTTATATCTCGGAAACTATGCGACTAGCGACATAACCACTATAAACAAAAGAAAGCTACCTATTTGTCATTAGTGGTCGCGGGTGAGCAAAGTAATTGTTTTTTAGTTCATAAAAGAAAGCTGATTAAATTTGCTACAAGTTTTACTCGATCAAGTTTTTCGATATCCATACCTATTAAATAATACCATTGAACCTAGAGACTAGAGATTTGGCACACATATAACTTACTAGCTTTTACCCGCGGCTTCGCTCGCGTGAACCATAAAGATTTCAAAGAAGCAAGCATGCAAACAAAGCAAGCAAGCATGCAAGCAAGCATGCAAACAAAGCAAGCAACCATGCCAGCAAGCATCCTAGCAACCAAGCATGCAACAGAGCCAGCTAGCAAGCATGTAAGCAAGCAAGCATTCAAGCAAACATGCACGCCTGCGATCAGGTATGCAAGCAATCATGCAAGCAAGCGTGCAAGCAAGAATGCAAGCAAGCGTGCAAGTATTTTGCAAGCAAGCGATCATGAAAGCAGTCAAGCATGCAAGCAAGCATGCAAGAAAGCATGTAGGCAAGCATGCAAGTAAGCATGCAAGCAAGCATGCAAGCATGGAAGCAAGCAAGCATTCCAACAAACATGCAAACCTGCGATCAAGTATGTAAGCAAACATGCAAGCAAGTATGTAAGCAAGCATGCAAGCAAGCATGTAAGCAAGCAAGCATGAAAGCAAGCATGCAAGCAAGTATGCAACCAATCATGCATGCAAGCGTATAGTTAATGCATCATGATGAGCTTTAAGAATGCAAGCATGCAAGCATGCAAGCTAGCAATGCAAGCATGCAAGCAAGCATGCAAGAAATCATTCAAGCAAACATGCAAGCCTGCGATCAAGTATGCTAGCATGCAAGCAAGCATGCAAGTAAGCATGCAAGCATGCATGCAAGCAAGCATGCAAGCAAGCATGTAAGCAAGCATGCAAGCAAGCATGTAAGCAAGCATGCAAGCAAGCATGTAAGCAGGGAAACACACGCAAGCAAACAAGCTAACACGTTTTAACATGACAGTAGCGCCATCTATGGTCGGTTAGAGGAACTATATACATACGACAATGATTATGGGTTATATTATAAGATTTATAACGTGTTTTCCCGTGGGAATGAGACATTTTGCCCGTGGTAAAAAGTAGCCTATGTCACTCGTCAGCCTTTCAACTATCTCCACATATAAAAATATATAATTATATCAATCCATCGCAAGACCACCAATAAGGGCTATGTTATAACGTCTGTCCCGTGGGAATGCGATATTTTCCCGGGATAAAAAGTAGCCTATGTCTATGCCTCCAACTCTACAACTATGTCCATGCAAAAAATCACGTCAATCCGTCGCTCAGTTTCGACGTGAAAGAAGAACAAACAAACAAAGTCACTTTCTCATTTATAATATTAGTTAGGATGGATGTGTCATAGAGGTGCACTAAGAAGGGATTTTTCGAAATTCCCACGGGATAGGAAATAAGTGGGATTTATATTTACGAATCAAATTAGGCGTGCAAGTAGGTAATAATAACTGCTACTTTATCAAATAAATGAAAATGACAGTGACAACTTAGTCAAAATTAGGGCGTAAGAGCTCGTGACTTCACTTCGTTGTAAAAAGTGTAGTACGGCGTAGCGTCACGAGGAACTTCAACGCACTACATATATCTTCGTATTATTTTGTTCAATTATCAAAATTCAAAATACGTGTCTCACGTTAGCTTCATGTGAGACACGTCAAATTATTTTTATTTATCAACCAAGTAAATGCTACGAAGCAATTAAGTAAGTAGGCAGATTTTAGAGACATTTAAATAATTACAAACGCATCCACCCGAACGTTGAAAGCTACAAATTCAATTTCATGCTCAGGACCGTTCTTGCTTGAGGCGACAGCCCAAACAGTACATAGTACGTAGTAAACAATATGCCTTGAGTGTTAAAATACACTTTTTTATCCCAGAGACTATAAAATAGTAGTTTATGCAACTGTTACATAAAGGGCCCTTAGAACACGAGTGTGGTTTTATAATAAGATCCCACGAGTGTTTTAAGGCCTAATTATGTAGAGTTGCATATATTACCTTTATCTACACACATAATTATTATAAGTACAACCTACTCTAAGATGGGTTCAAAAGCCGCTGGCATATCGTACCTGTCTGTCACGACTGTTTCGTATCGAATACTTTTTTTTGTAAATTGTATTGGTTTTTGAAAATGTTCCAAATTTGAAACTCGATGTCATAATGACATTGCGTTACTGCTGTCGAAATGCTGGTAATTTTCTACTGTTTTTGAACGCATTATAGAGAACTTACGATATGTGTGATGATAAAAGTGCGTTTAAAAACGGTTTAAATTGGAACTTCATCCCTGTCGCTCCCAATTCAATATGTAGCGAGTACTTACTCACTCGGTAATTACAGAGAACAATTAATTTACTCTCTAGCAGAGATAATTGATGAGCAGCGTCGTTTCTTAACGGTATAGAATCGAGAGTTTACAGATTGCGAAGCCGTTTCAGAAGATCCTAGAAAATTCTTAGAAAAGCTAAGAAATAAACATTGTAACAGCCAACTTGATTCCTAGGCCATATAAAACCATGTCATAGTACTCATAGTGAAACAACTTATTATCATAGTAGAGTAGGGTTATGTAACCGTTACTACAAAGAAATGCAATACCGAGGAAAAGGGCGTAACTTCATGGCACTTACGTCCTTTTGTTGAGAAGCTCAGTTTTTCGGTTATAACTCAAAAAGGGTAATCCCGATCATGTTGAAAACAATTTTTGCTGAAAGTATTCATTAATCGTTACCTTTGTAATTTTTTTTGATATTTTTTGGAAGAACTGTTTAGAAGACAAGTAGGGAGGGGGGGGGGGGGCACAATAATAATAATAATAATAATAATATTTTATTGCAGATTATTATACAAAATGAACACGATCTTGATTGCGAGCGAGTTCTTTTTTATACTACAAGGTCACCTGATGGTAAGTGATCACCTCTGCTCATAGACACCACCGGCAACCCTGGAGGATTGCAGATGCGTTGTCAACCCAGAGAGCTATAAGATGAAATTTGTGCCCGTGATTACACCGGCTGTCTTCCTATGCACACCGGAACACAACAGTGCAAGCACTGCTGCTTAGCGGCAAGATTAGCGACTAAGATGGTGGTGGCGATACGGACGGATCTCGCACAAGGTCCTACCACCCGCAAAAAGTTAGACAATAAGCATGCCAAAGTCCATGGTGTTGGTAAGTCAATGATTGCTAACAAATTGATACACAAAACGCCAATCTCGTTTCCCCTTCATGAAATCCATGAACTTTCAAACTTCTCGGGTATGCCCCAACTGTACGAGGGCTGTTTGATAAGTACCCGTTTATGGAAAAAAAAAACATTTTTTTTGTATATATGCATTTATATTTCTACGTAGTCACCTTTTAACTCTATACATTTGTTCCACCTATACTCAAGCTTCTATAAACCATCCAAAAAGTATGATTTTGGAAAGTCATTAAAATAGGCCTCTGTGGCGGCAATGACTTCGTCATTTGATCCAAATCGCTTGCCACCGAGCCATTTTTTTAGGTTGGGAAACAAAAAGAAATCGCATGGGTCCAAAATCTGGAGAATACGGGGGGTGAGACAATAGTTCGTAGCGTAACTGTGCTAATTTAGCCGTCACAACTCTGGACGAATGAGCCGGGGCGTTGTCGTGATGAAACAGTACTTTTTTCTTTTTTAAATGGGGTCGTTTGTCCTTCAACACGGCGTCAAATTCATCCAATAAATTGGCATAGTACTGCCCTGTTATTGTTTTTCCCTTTTCTAAATAGTCAATATGTATAATAAATACCCTACGAATCCCAAAAAACGGTCGCCATGACCTTTCCAGCCGATGGGACGGTTTTTGCTTTCTTTGGAGCAGGTTCACCCGGTAAAATCCACTGCTTCGACTGCTCTTTCATTTCCGGGGTGTAGTGGTGGACCCACGTTTCGTCCACGGTCATGAAACGACGCAGAAACTCCTTCGGGTTACGTTTGAACACGGCCAAACACTGCTCCGAAGTAGTCAGTCGGTTCCGTTTTTGCTCCTCCGTGAGTAAACGCGGCACCCATCTCGCCGATGCTTTCTTCATACCCAATTTTTCTTCTAATATGTATTGTAATCTCTCGATTGAAACGTTTATAGCATCAACGATTTCTCGAAGTTTAATTCGGCGGTCGGCTAAAACGATATTTTCAATTTTCTTAACCATATCGTCTGTAGTCACCTCAACTGGCCGGCCTGGGCGATCCTCATCAAAGACGGTTGTTCTGCCCCGCTTAAACTCGTTATACCAATATCCGACGGTTGTCATAGAAGGAGCACATTCATGGTAAACCGCTTGCATTCATACTTTTATTTCATCACATGTTTTTCCTTCCAAAAATAAGAATCTAATTACAGACCGATACTGTTCTTTCTCCATTTTAACAATTTTAAGTTCACGCCTTCACTGAATCGTTGTCAAATGAGAAAAAAAAAACAAAAGAATGCCATTTTTTTTTTAATTTTCCCGCCTCTGAAAAATGGCTTAAAAAGGTGGTATACTTATTTGCGGCCAGTGATATTAATATATTTAGAAAACGGGTACTTATCAAACAGCCCTCGTACGTTAGTTCAATTACACCTGTAGGCATTCGAGTTCATTTTGTTGAATTAGGACGGGACCGGAGTTACGCCAACACGCGCCTTTGCCAATTCGAGCGGTACTTGTAATTGGTTAGATAAAATACGAAATTAACACGCTAGGGCGTAACTACTAAGTATGTAACTACTTTTGGTCCATAAATTTCTAAAGCCGGGATATTAACAATTGACTGACGACAATCTTCACGTCCGAAATTCAAGTACTTTTCCACGGGAAAGCGCTTTTGCGCGGAGTTTTCGTACGATAAATAAAGAAAGCCTTTCCGAGCTTGTGAGGTGAAAAATATTACTTCATTCTAGATAGGTACTATTTTTTTTAATACTTTTAAAAGTTTGATTGTAAGATCCAGGGTTTTTTTTGGGGCAGCCACTTTTTACCCGACTTCGCTACGCAAAGGAGAGTAATCTGTTTATCAGCCTATGTATGTATGTATGTTTGTTCCTTTGTGGCGCTCTAGAGACCGAACGCGTGGGCCGATTTTAATGATTCTTATTTAGTTAATTGTTTTTGCAGTCGGGTTTTTTGTTTTTTTGCTTGATCTGAATAATGGTAACATACGTAGATAGACACTCGTATGTCTATTACTACGGTCGCTGTAACAACAAAATAATAAAAATAAAAACAAATAAAAAATTGTAGGGGTTCTCCATACAAGGAACCTTCCAAACTAACTTAACCAACTTAAAATTAAAAACAAAAAACTCGACGGCAATTCTGGGAAACAACCCCCATGTCCTACAACTGAGACAAATCTAATGACGTCTCATACGTAGAATTCTGCCAAACGGTTTAGGCTGTAGAGCGTGATAAAAAGTTTTAGACAAAAATACATACGGGCGAAAAACATAACCCTCCTTAGCCAGTCAGGTAAGCACATTAGTAGCAAATATTTTACTCCGATCTAACCTCAAGATTTGGACGCTAAATTGGAGGATCTCTCCAATCTTGTTTATCCAATAAAATTTCAGGTATACCGACCTTCTCTATTAGCCATAGTTATTAGGGCTGTAGTCCATTAATGACATCCTACGACCCGAAATTTAACGAGCTCCGCGTTCACAAACTGGGGGCAGGATGTAATGAACAGCAGGCCTTATGTCCTGACCAGTTTTGAAAGACGACGCCAAATACACAAGATACATAATGTATAGTTGTGTGGTTGGGAAATATACTGTGCAATAATATATTTATTTACACAACATAAAATAAGTAGGTACGTGACAATAAATAAAACCCTTAATCTAAATAAAAATTATGATTAAAAATGTACCTCAAAAAAAAAATTTGAAAACAGCTCCTTCGCGGCATGGTTCCGGAGATGCTGGCAGCATTTCCTCGCTGTATCGCGATGCTGATACGTTGCGCGAGGAAATATATTTAGGTAGAGCATTTATTATAATTTTATTGTCGTTATCAAAGAAAGAGGTATTACAACTACAACGTCTACAAGACGTTGCAATGGAAGTTAAGAAACATGGGCCTTATTGTCTAACTCGTTCGTAATCACAATCGCGTTCATTTTGTATGGGCTGACAATTGGTATCGGAAACAGCTAGCTTCGCACAGAGGGTTCCGTGCAAAATATAGGTATGTAAATATAAGGAATCTAGCCCCGAAGATTTTTCTTACTTTTTCCCGAATGTTTTAAGTTGGCCAGTGTTAGCAGAGTCTCTCTCCTAAGCAAAATGTACGCCAAGTGGGGTCATTTTATATTGGTCTGTGACCTATACAGACGGGCATAAAATGTAAGATATTCAGACTTATTTCATTGGTTGTGCTACAAAAGCTACCTTTTTTTATTGCGAGCGTGGACTTGGAAGTTTGATTTTTTCACCGCTTCCAGGGATTTCGGTAAAGCGGATAATTTCGGTTTGCTACCTCCACGCGTTCCAGAGAAAAAAAAAGAGTCTTGACAGACAGACAATACGAGAAGGTAAAACCTAGTTGGCTTAGAAATTATTATTAATCAACCTGTAAAGTATGACTTGACTTTAGTTTCACCCTGTATTCACAAGCTTCACAGTCCAGCAACTTTTTACAACCTTACTAGCTTAGGCAACCTAAAAAATATTCCGTTTCAATTGGCGTCATAAAAACGCATAATAAAAACTGGTCACTTTATGTATCGGAAAATGTGACACTGGGATCGTAAAGTCACCATTATTTACTATCGGTGGCCAGGTAATAAATATTAACCTTTTGACCTGGCCTTTGTTTTATGTGATCAGGTTAAAGTCATGTGAGCTTGATAAATAGTGGCTGACTTGCGCCCTTCGCTTGTGATAATCATAAGGTTGGTGGTTAAAATTTGAGCAGGTAAGTAATATTAAAATACATAGGTTGGTTGGTTGCAAGTGGTGGTTGATTCGTTTTTGTTAAAATAAAGTAACAGTTTTAAATGATTCGCGGTTAATTGCATTAGACATAATGAAAACGGGATATTGACCGCGATTACCTTATAGGTTTGACGAGCTCCCGATATATCGAGGCAGTTGCATGCATCATGATCACGGGCATCGAAATATCGGGAGCTCATTAAATCTATACCTATAAGGTAATATCCCGTCGGCGGTCAATATCCCGTTTTCATTATTTTTAAATTAAATTGTTTAAATTGCAGTAATAAGTCAGGCCTCTGAAATGGTAGGTATTTGGTGTTAAATCATAAATTCAATTTATAAAATCACTTAGATTAATACTTGAAGGTAAAGTAAGTAAGTAAGTAAGTAAACACTTTATTGTAAAAAAAACAGGATAAAACACAAGTTACAACAATAACATTTGAGTACACAGGCGGACTAAATTTCAGTTTTCTGAACTTACTCTCCAATGAACTTTAACTAGCACGTATGCATAATCTCACCTTTCTCCGTGCGCGCAATATTCTCTAAAAGCTATGCAAAATTTTCGCATGACGTATTTAAATTACAGATTGTTCTCTGAAAAGGCCAATTATTACAAATGAGTAATTAAAGGCGAGATAAGGTTACACTACTCGGTTTAACGAAACAACAGGCAGCCGTTATTGTAATTAAACTCATGTTTCGGTTGTAATTTAAAACAATAACGCTTGCCTTGTATCATTAATGTTGTTGCCTAAGCGTTGCTGAGATTTCAGATAAGGCACGCTAAAACTTTATGTAAGTACCATTGTTTGCATTTGATTCAGAGAAAACTTAGACGTAGAAATCAAATCAATCAAAAAATCCGACGAATAGATAACCTTTTACATGAAACTACCGTGAGATTCAATCACAGTGAAATAAACGGATCACTCACGTATGTCAGTCGAGTATAGCTCAACATGTTTCGAACTAATCCGTAGTCCTTCCTCTAGGAACACACGCCATATATACTCGACTGACATACGTGAGTCATCCGTTTAATTCACTATGAATAGATAACCTCCTTTTTTGAAGTCGGTTAAAACTCAAAATATTTCGGTAAGTAGGCCTTTAAATGTTTTCTTACACATTTTTTTTAAGTCTACCAATACTGTCCCATGGTTACCAAAAAGAAAGTGAAGCAAGAAACTTGGCGCAAAGTATTTTTTTCTAAAATCAAGTTACAATAGCTCTCATAATACATAACCACAAATGAGTTTCGTCCTTGGGGTAAGGGTGCTTTCGGGCTCCACAGGGAGCTGAGCAAACGCCTGAAAGAGGCAACAGGCGACCCTCACCCTTGCAGCTTTCTCGCGCAAAGAATTGCTATCGCAATTCAGCGCGGGAATGCTGCCTGCGTGATGGGCACCCTGCCGAGAGGTCTAGGTTTGGTAGGTATTTAACTTTTCATGTTAGTTTTAGTATTCTTACTTACTTTGTAGTTTTAGTCCATTGTACATTTGTGTTAAGTACCTGTATGAATATAAAGACAATCCAAACATAATATCATGCCTCTTTTCCACGGGGGTAGGCAGAAACTATGGCTTCCCACTTGCTACGAACCTTACACACCTCTTTAGCCGAAGAAAATGTCACGGAATTAACACTAATTCTACATAACGTAAGCTCTTTATTGCACAAAACACATTAAGAAAACACAATTAAATACGCAGAGAGTATTATCACGATACTCGGGACTTAATCGCGTAAAAAATACATATTTAAATTTAAATACCTCGACGTTTCGGACGCGACGTTGCGTTTATGGTTTCGAAGGGACCCTCCCTTCCCTTCCATCGCATCGCATCCTCCCGTCCCTTCGAGACCATGGACGCAACGTCGCGTTCGAAACGTCGAGGTATTTAAATTTAAATACATGTTTTTTACGCGATCAAGTCCCGAGTATCGTGATAATGTGTGAAAATCGTGAAAGTTTAAATCAATACGCAGAGAGTAGTTGCAGGCGGACTTATCCCTAAAAACAAGTGTATACTTAATTTGTCTATAATGTGACAATGCTAGAAATACCTTTATTTTTTTAAGAAGAGACGAATTAAAAACTTTTGAATTATTAGCCATTAAAATATCCTAACTTAGAAAAGTTGAAAACCCTCCAATTTTTTCATTTCAAAGTTCGATATCTCAAAAACGGCAGAACCGATTTCAATAAAATTTATCTAAGAATCATCTCCATTAAACTAGCTTTTGATTAAAATGAGCGCGCCCAAATCGACCGATTCGCTTAATAGCTAGGATGTCACACACACGCAGATACACGACAAATTTATAACTCCCCTCTTTTTGAGTCGGGGGTTAAAGATTGCTACCACCACCTTCTCTGTGTATTTAGTGTATATTCATCATTGCAGAACGGCTGTAACTTTAGCTATATAATATACGTCCAAGTTTCAACATAACGTACCATAATAAACAACGTCAATTTCGGCAAAAACAAAACATAAATGATTCCATCATTTCGTTAGTGTTTTATCTTCTCGTAAATTACCAATTATCTTCAAATAATCCGATTAGGGACACTACCAATATCGCCCACAGAACACCATAAAACCTTATCATAGTAAACCATCACCGTATTTACTACAGAATCTGCTTTCGCGTTTACTGCGAAAAAGTTCTTTAGATCCTATTACTGTATCATAAATGTGAAAGTTTCCAAGATTGTTGGTTTGTATGTGTTTCAAACAAGCGTAAATGGCTGCACGGATTGGGAAGAAATTTGGCATACAAATAGACAAAAACCAGGAGGCGGATATAGGTTACTTTATGTCCCGGAAATTTGCACTATTCCCGCGGGTTGCCTAGCAACCGTTGTTAAGTCGAGGACTCAGTAACAGTTACGTTGAAACTCCTACCGTAGTCGGAGCTGTCACATTTAATTGTTCATTACTTTGTTAATTGGCATCTCTGAGTGCCGACTACAATGATTGAAAGATACGTCGTACAAAACAATCGAAAAACATGTTCCGAACATTTTGACATTTGCGCGCAAGTTTGTACCTTAAGAGCAAGTTAGGTAGCCTTTTTTGCGCTTCATTTTCGTAGTGCTGATGACATATCTACTTCTTTTATTATATGTAATATCGTTGGCCAGCTAACGTTTCATTACGGACTTTTTGCTGACGAAGTCGCGGGCGAATAGCAGTAATGACAATGACTAGATTGTTGATTACGTCCCACTGAGTAGCGATGAGGTCGTTGAGGGTAGCTGTGTGTCTGGTTATACGTATAATAAAGCTATGCGGTGCTCAGATGTTTAGTTTGGATCTCATAGAGGTACCGGAAGACCCTGAGAGTGGCATGACTTATTACGATAGGGTAAGTAATTTTAAAACGATTAATTTTGACTGGTGGTCACCAAGAAATAGAATAGGTCAAACCACTATACTTCGTTCAGTTTAGCATTAATAGTAAACAATCTTGGTAGGTATTTTTATTGAAAAACGTTTTTAAAAAATAAGTGATCGTTACGTATAAAACCACACCAATGTAAATAATTAAATCTCATTGTTATTTTATTGCTGCTTGTTTTCACTTATTTCTTTTTTTTAATGCTAAAATAAATGACGTATAGGCTATCACCATAATTCATCATCATGTCAGCCCAACAAGACTTAGGTCTTTCCCAAAGATCTCCACGACAATCGGTCTTGTGCTGCCCGCAGCCAATGGCTAGAGGCCTACCAACACTTCCCCGAGGTACTGAGAATTGAAACGGTGCACGGTGTACTACCAAGTAATCGTCAAACTTGCAGAATACCTTGTAAGTTAAGGTAAGTTAACAAGTAAGACTTGTAACATGTGGCCAAGTCGTTAATTATTTCGTGCGCCAACTTTAGGGTCCAAAGCTGTTGAATTGACGAGATTAATTAACCAACTTATGCCCTACGCCTTTGCTTCAAAACTAACGCTAAGGGCTCTTTGGTTTTTTGGGCAATGGAAAATTAGGGCCGGGGAACTGCTCGAGGTTAGGTACAATAAAATAAGCTTTATGTTAAAAATGTAATTTTTAATTCATTTTCTTTTCCGACTGTAGGTACTTTAAGATCCTTTTTCAGACCCTGTGGCAATTAAAACAAATACTTTTGTAATACTGTTTTCTGTTTGCAAAAAACTTGGGTCTTAACTATTGTCTTGAAACACTAAATTTGTACTTACAATATGGGTTAAATTAATAGCCAGCTTCCTTTTCACATTAATTAGTTTTGAAAGTTGATTGAAGTTATAACGAGTCTCCTACAAAACGATTGAAAAAACAATAATACTTTTAAAGTCTGTTTTGACTTTTTTCGTTATAATTTACTCCCAGGATTAAGCACTTCATTTTATTTTAATCGTTCACAGTCACCAAATCCCTTACATATTAACACAACATAATTACACAAACGCCACTTAATTTTAAGTAGGCACCCCATCCAAGTGGCGTCACGTGAGAAAATCCAGGGGCTGGTATTAGAGTAATTTTGCATCGTATATGAAACCTAATCCTTCATTGCTTCCGTTACAGCTTGGGACCCTTTAATGAGGGTACTGTAAGGCTACCCATAGTTTAAGGGCGAAAGTCCACTCTACTGCGGCCTCAGAATACAGAACAAACCATTTTTGAATCTCACTTGGTGACTTAATTCTCATTCATGACATTGATATCATTATCACTATACTCGTAATCGTCCCACGATAACTCTGCACATTGCACAAGATATTAATTGGCACCCCAGAAAAATCACGATGTGGTAATACTTTTTTCATGTCACTCAGACATTTCTTTAATTAAAAATAAAAGTGATAGTAGTAATCAAAAGCTGTTGTTTTTAAAAAAAATATGGCTTTGTCGATTGTAGGATAATTTTGCTAGTGTTTAGTAGGTTTTGCCGTTGTAACAACATTCTAGAAAACGAAATATGAGAGTTATTTTATGGTGGATGAACGATGACCTGTTTAATCTAATCAGGAGTTCATATACGACGAGGAAGGCAAACGAGCAAGTGGGTCACCTGATGGTAAGTGATCACCACTGCCCATAGACACCCGCAACCCCGGAGGATTTGCAGATGCGTTGCCAACCTAAGATGAAATGCCTCTTGTGCCTGTAATTACACTGTTTGACTATAAATCAGTATTGCCATAAACAAACTTTAGATTGCAGCGTTTAGTGTAGTGATGGTGGTGATAGTTGGGTCTGTGTGGCATGTGTTGATTCACGTAGCAGTGGAGGCGGAGGTGTTGGCATGGACGTTTTTCACTTCTGGCCGCGGGTGAGCAAAGCAATTGTTTTTAGTTCATAAAAATGGACCTCCGCAAAGTAACGTCTGATTCAGTAAATTATGCAATCAATTAGATTAGGAGCTTCATTTTCCTGGCCTCGCTCAGCGCAGCTGGGCATTTTTAGAAAACAGTGTACCATTAACTTAAATAACCTAACAAATTTTGGATTATTTCTGCTCAGAATCACGAGGACTATCTATTTAAATAATAAAAAAGTATCCCGCATTTATTTGCAAGTTTCGTGACGCGTTTTTACGTACATTCTATTCTATATGGACCGTCATAAAACTGACAAATAAATTTTCTAATTTGAAAATTGGTCTGAAAAAACCCAGTTAATCTATTGGTGAATTGTTTCCTCGCGCATAAAATAACTACATCACACAGCTCTGGTGGATACGCAGCCTAAAGGCGACTGGGGATGGAAAATGCTGTCCATCCGTATTTGAGGGTCCAAGCGATTTAAAGTAGGTACATTGTGTGTGTTACTAGTTTCCTACTGTTGGGGGAGTTTGTGGACTGTAGAGATATCATATCACTCGCCACGCCACTGTAAGCATGGGCGTAACGAGGGGGAGGGGGCAGGGGGGGGGGGGCGCCCCCCTGGGACGCTGGATCTCACAATCAAACTTCAAAAAACTTGATAATAATGAAATCTTACAGCAAAAGCACTTTTCCGTTTGAAAAGTACTTACTTGAAATTCGAATGTGATGATCTTCTAGTATCGCGGCTTAACAAATTTTTGATTTGCCCATTACCAAGGACCATAAAACCAAGAGGACTGCCAGTGTCTATACGATGTCGCGTTCCTTTGAAATAATAAGCCTGCTGTAGCTAGTTTTACTACGGAGGGGTTTCTGTACCATTCATTTGGTATGACATTTAGACCTCTGGCTAACACAATAGCGCCACCTAAATTATTTTTTTGTTTCAGTTCATAGATGGCGCTATTGTGTTAGCCAGAGGTCAAAGTGTCATACAAAATGAATGGTACAGAGACCTCTCTGTAGTGAAACTAGCTACAGCAGGCTCATTATTTTACAGGAACGCGACATTGTATAGCCATTGGCAGTCCTCTTGGTTTTATAGTCTTTGCCCATTACGTTACGCCCTTGACTGTAAGGGTACCTCTCTACTGAGTCGCCGTTGGCCGGAGCAGAGCGGAGAAGAGCAGTGACAAATGGCAAATGATTCTATTAACGTGGAATGGAGCATTCGAGCACTGTGATTGGTCAACGGTCCACCCTGTAAACAAAACAAACTTAATTATAGACTAAAGAAACACTTAAGATTTCTTTGTTGTTATTTCAGGGACCCAGAACGCAATTTGTGTCTGACTACGACAGCAAAGGCGGTAGAAATGTAAGTAAGGTTTTAACAGTTTGACATTTGTCTAAAATCAACTGGAAAATATAAAATGATGACTGACTGACTGACTGACAGACAACGCACAGCCTAAACCACTGGATCTAGAGACTTGAAGTTTGGCAAACGTATACCTTGAGTATCTTAAAGGTGCACTAAGAAGGGATTTTTCGAAATTCCAACGGGAAAAGGGAACTAGCCCATTTTAAATATTTCACGGGGTCAAAGCCGCGGGGCATAAGCTGGTATACGAACCTCGTGGAACCTGGACCTCCTTATGAAATACATGGGAATAGACAAACTATGTGTCAAGCACACAACTGGCTGGGATACCAGGAGCCCATGAGTTTGCAAGTACATCCGTCTTTGTCAGCATTTTCGGGAACAAAACTTCTCTGCTAATTCGAAAGGGCTTATCTTCATGCGAAACTTACTGCGGTTACCACCTCTTGCGTTGGGAGGGCGGAAAACTTCTCGTGTGTTAAATAACTCGGGTAAGTATGTTTTAGGAGGCTAAGGGTTCTGATACTTTCTTAAATCTTAATAAATGCCCTAATACAAGGTTTTAATGAACCGTCATATTAAAGCGACAGGCTGAAACATCTAAGGTTCATTATAACGTACCTTGTAGATAAAAAGTTGAAGGAAAGATAGAAGGAAAGAGAGGAAGCGGAAGGCTAAGGATAGAGTATTTAGATAAAAAAAAACAAGATAGACGTGTCGTATCAGAAGTTGAAAGAACTTGCATTGGAAAAAACGGTCTGGAGACAACTGCATCGACAAGATCTTTAGGATGTGAGATACAAAGACTCACGTCACAAATTAATGTTACTCGCTAATCCTGCCGCTAAGCAGCAGTTAAGTCCCGAGTATCATAATAATGTGGTCAAATTTAACTTGCAAAATCTGATTAAAAACAAACAGACACAGGGACAAGTAAATATATAAAAGAGCTTGTTAAAATCTCAAAATCTCGGGTTTTCTTTGTGCCTTGTTTCGTTTTTTTTTGTTTTTATTGTATTTGTATTTGTATATTCAGTTTTGTTCTCAAGCAACCGTAAATTATACGAAAAATGTTGCCGCGCTTGGATCCTTTCATGAGCTGATCATGACGCGTAACCGCGTTCCCCGCGACCTGTAAATTACGCTTATTTGTTAAACCCCCTTCCTAGAGGGGGGGGGGGGGGGTACAGGTCTGAAGGTCGTGTATTTTGGTTAGGTATATTAAGGATGATAAAACTAAGAGGACTTCCAATGTCCATACGTGTAAGTAAGTAAGTAAACGCTTTATTGTACAGAAAATACAAAAATAAATACAAGTTACATACAGTGAGATACAAGTACAAAGCCTCGCGTAAGGGGGGAAAATTAATCAGATTTTAAAATGTGTTGATTTAAACTTTTGCGATTTTCACACATTATCATGATACTCGTATACCTCGACGTTCGGACGCGCCGTTGCGTCCATGGTCTCGAAGGGACCAAAAGGGGGGGTCTTGAAGGGGAGGTATTTAAATTAATATTTTTATTACGCGACTAAGTCCCGAGTATCGTGATAATAAGGACTGCTAACGTATACACATATTCACATTAACTTCGTATGGCACTTCCTCTGCTTAACACACGCAAAGCGCCCATCTATATCTCTTGATTTAATCGTCCTTGTCATTGTGAATATAAACGAATACCCAAAATACCCTTACCTGTAAACATACGGTTGGTTGTATGGCAGGATCGTAGCAAATGTAAGTCCGCGGTCCTCTGCCTACCCCTCCGGGAAACAGGCGTGACTGTATGTATGTACGTATGTAAACATATACTCAAACCACGTTATTGCAAATCTCATACGTATGGAAGTCTTTGTTTATCCTCCAGCCACAGAGCATAGACAAAAGGAGATAACAACGCGCACTCTCCCCACTCCATAAATTTACATATAGCATATGGACGAGACCTTCGGTAATTCGGTACTCCGTATTTGTTGCCAATTTCGTGACACTAATCAGTGTCAGCGATATGAGACGCACGTCGCGTACGGGTGCCGCAGACCGCGCACCGCTCCCAGCCGGCGGGCTGCGGAGCCGTTCCTGTCTTCAAAATGTTCTAAAGGGCACAATTCTGATGTTATAATTATCAATGCCCCTCTGCCAAAAATTTTACGTAACGCTGACCATTTACAGGGTAACGTTGATTGTGTGCGAGTTTTGCATGTGTGTGAGAGTTTTGTTTCGGCATGGAATAAAAGCACTAATCACCAACAATTACAGATATTGTTTCCAATCTAATATTATACACAACAAATTCTAAGAAGCTGGTCGCGAGAAAGGCCGGCCGGGGGTATATATTTTTTTACCACCGACTGAGCGATAGTAGCGGGTAAAGGGAATGTGCCATAGAACCAGCTAACAGTAGTAAAGTAAGAAATTTTGACATGAGCATAAACGTGTGCCGTACACACCTCGTCCCCTCAATCGAAAAACGGAAAAGTTGCAGAAAAAAAGTTTAATACTAAAACAAGCTAGTGGATGCTCCCGTCCGTTTTCTCCATGTCCCCAGCATTGGGAAAACTTTAATTTGCATCTAATCTCCCAGGAGCTCGAGTGACGAGTGTGGCTTATATCCGGGATGACTTTGAATGTCAACGTTTAAAATAAACGTTCTTGGTCCGTTTTTGTTGATTAAAAAGAATGTGATGAAAAGGAGGGTCTTGGATGTTTTTTCGAGCGTATGTATCAAAACCTATAAGGTACTTCTAGTTATCCTAGAAACATGAAATTTAGTACGAACTTAGCTCTTATAGCACAACATGAGCACAACCATTGAAATATGTTTGAAGATGTTATTCTTAATTTTTATTAATTCTTTACATAAGTACATTTTAGATTAGGGTAGGTGTTATATTTTTGATACAGATTCTCTCATTTACTAAAAATTAAAAATGCCTTACAAAACACTGCAGACTCTACCTATTATTATTATTAGAGATCCCTTTTTAGGGATAAGCTCGCCTTTGTACTACATTTTTGTTTTGGTATATTTATTGTAGTTGTTTTGTAATATTACGTGCAATAAAATATTTACATACATATTCATAAACCTGTTTTAACTAAAATGCCGTTAAAGTTCGTTTGTCCTTTTTTGTCACATTGACATTTCCGTTAGTAGGAAGAAGACAAAAACTATTTCATCTAATGGAGGCTATTGGAGGCTTGAGTGATGTTTATGAATAAGGCCATAAATGTTTAACGGACTCTTCGACGCGTCTTCAGGATTTTTATAATCGTCCCACGATAACTCTGCATAAGATTTTTTTTTTCATGTCACTCAGGCAATATTTCTTTAATTATAAATAATAATGACAGTAGTAATCAAAAGTTGCTGTTTTTTTTCAAATTATGGCTCTGCCCATGGGAGGACAATTTTGCCAGTGTTTAGCAGGTTTTGCCGTTGTACGGTAAAATAAATCTAGAAAACGAAATTATGAGAGGTATTTTAATGGCGGATGGTGGATGAACGATGACCTGTTTATGTTTAATCTAATCAAAAGTTCAAAACGTGTTGTTTGACTATAAATCAGTGTTAGATTTCTACTGACTCTACCTGTTCTCTTCATGTCTTGCGCAACCTGAAAACCTATCGTATCATAAAATATTCATTTGTTCCAGACAAACGGCTACAGATCATATGATAAGGACGACGAACCTGATATATCCGATCTGGTAAGTTTTTGAAAAAATACGTTTTTTATTAAAATTTTCATTAATCACAAATCAAATTGCAATTTTGAGCGCGACATTTTTAGTTTCGACTAATGTGATTGGTTCATTCCGCCTCAATGGAGACGCCCCCTGAGAAATGGATGTACCTACTAATTTGTACTTGTATATTTTAGAAAAAAACGTGTAACTGATATAGCGATATACATCCCTATAAACCGTATACAATTACCGCATATGTATATTTAATTTTAATGCACCCTTGAGTTATTTGAAGTTTTATATGAACATGTCTAATAACTTTTTTTAAAACGATATTTTAATCTCAAAATGTACAGCATCAATACAAGTTACCACTCAGTTACAGATACAAATACGCAACTTGTGTTTTTTATCGCTTTAAAGAAATATGTAGATAATTACATCGTTCCAAACTTTTAAATCGCGATAACTCTAAAAGTTGCTAAGGTGATTAGACATGTTCTTTCCGTGTACCCTTCATATCCAAGATACGAGTGTGGTTTTACATTTTGGTTAATCAAATATTCAGTACTTCAT
Source organism: Clepsis dumicolana (assembly GCA_963691665.1). Lineage (NCBI taxonomy): Eukaryota > Metazoa > Arthropoda > Insecta > Lepidoptera > Tortricidae > Clepsis > Clepsis dumicolana. Next base: position 3,394,990 of record OY829529.1, read on the forward strand.
TAATTTATATGTTTTTTCCAGGACCAGACTTTGACAAAACTGGGGAAGGTAACTATGTCAGTATATTAAACCTTTCAACCAATAACCATTGACAACATTATTATGTCTTTTGTAGCTGTTACCAGGGGGTATACATAGGGATGTATGATTATGCCTTTGATCTTATCTGCTATTATTTAAAAAAATATGTATTTCAAACTATTTTCAGTGGGAAGACTTTGAACAATTAGCTGAAGATATGGAGGTAAGTAACCTAAACAATGGAAATGAGACATACACCGTTGTCCAAATAGTATTTATCTGATCATTGATGTACCAACACCATGGACTTCGAAAATACCACTAATTTGCAAAAAATACCACTAATAGAGCGTCAGTCAGTCTTAGTTTCGTCGAACGACAGTGCTATGACGTATGGCCGTCATCGAAAAAGGCCGTGTTATCCTGGGACACATTTTTCGTGAATTTTGTACTAGACCCAAAGTCCATGGTGTTAGTAAGTCATGTATCTGACCCATTGATTGAAACTGAAAGTAAAGACCGAAGCATACTGTATACCTACTGATATCCATTTAGTGGCAACACCAAATTCAGCCACACTTCCGCCGGGTGGCGTCTATCTGTATCCGCGTTGAAATGTGAAATTAGTTGTCATTTAGAACCAATAAAATTTATATTACCAAGTGATATTAGATGTTGAAATTGAGACTAGGCGAGGCTGCATAGGAGAGAGATTACGTCTAAGTTTGTGACACTGCTTTGTTTAATACTATTTAAAGTTTTTAATGTCCGACGAAAAAGAAGGGTGTTAGAGGGGTACGTTTTATAAGTTTGACCTGTGTATCTGTCTGTGGCATCGTAGCTCCCAAGCGGATGAACCGATTTCGATGTGGTTTTTTTTAATCGAAAGTTAGTTTAATCAAGATGGTTTTTAGCTAAATTTCATTAAAATCGGTTCACCCGTTTTTGAAATATTTAACTTTGAATTGACAATGTAGGGGGGTTCTCAACTTTTCTAAGTTGGTGAAATACTTTATTTACATAATAAAAGTAATTTACAATGACATTAAATCTAAGCTTAAACTAAATAAACTACAACTTAAAACTAAATTAAATCTAAAAAAGGCCCCGTGGCATGGTGCCCAAAAGGCTGGCAGCGTTGCCTCGCTGAATAGCGATGCTGATTCTTTGAGAGAGAAAACTGCCCGCCCTTTGGTCATAAGTTGCATCAACTAAGCGCCTTTGTAACTCAAGTTGGTTAGGTTATTTATTGATTGACTCAAAGAATAAACAACAAAAACAACAACTTACGTTTTCAGCAAAGAAACAGGCTCAAAAAGAACGTTGATGTGAGTACTAAAAAGTTATACTACATGAAATATAGATAAATAAACCTTGTTTTTAACCTCCGACAAAAAAGAGGGGTGTTATAAGTTTGACATGTGTATCTGTGTATCTGTGTGTCTGTGTATCTGTGTATCTGTCTGTGGCATCATAGCTCCCAAACGGGTGGACCGATTTCGATGCGGCTTTTTTCAGTCGAAAGCTATTTTAATCGAGATGGTTCTTAGCTAAGTTTCATTAAAATCGTTTTTGAGATAATTGAACTTTGAAATGACAATGTCGGGGGTTTTTCAACTTTTCTAAGTTGGTTAGGTTAGGTTATTAAAATAACAATTAATTAAGTAATTACCTGCAATAGCAAGTCAATGTTCTGCCGAGGTCAAATATTTATTTTTCAGATGGAACAAGATGCTAGAGACTTAAGCGTAAGAAACTTTAAGATATTGAATTATAATTAATTATTGTAATCAACTTCCTAATAATTGATTATTTGAATTGATTAAGTTATTATCATTACCAAACACGGAGGCCGTCGAAGTTAATGCCGTTTCTACCGTATTTTTAAATGGTTTTATTTAGCTTGTTATAAGTTATTTTTATTTTTAGAAATGGCTGAAAGACCTCAAAGAAGGACATGTACAGAAACAGGTTAGTTTAAGTTATATTACATTATTATCCTTAATAATTATTTCTATAAAAACCTCCTAACAAACGAAGTTTCAACCTCCTGGTTCATAGGAATGAAGAACAAATGTGAGCAAATTTTATACAGTGTTATTTATAAAGTAATTAATATTGTTAGTAAATATGTATATCAAGCACGTTCATAAATGATATTTTCTATCTCATTGCCCACCTCAATTTGAAATTGATTATCCACTTAATTGCTTTTTCAGGCGATGAGGTCAGATATATTGGCGCACCCATTTGTGGTAAGTAAAAAAAAAAGATGAACTAAGGCACAAAATTATAAAATGATAATAATTACCAGTATGTGTACAAAATACCAGAGTACCTACATTATTGACACGTCAAAATAACATAATGATGAGTGATAACACATTATGAACCTACATGTATGTAGGTAAGTAATAAGTAAATTATTAAGTTGATGTTTCCATTTTTCAGAATCGACATAAAAAGTATGGAAAGCCTAGCCCCGGGGTATGTACTAAATAATCATTTAGCCAATACTTTTTCTCTTGAGCATGAAACACTGAATAAACACAGTGCCACATTTAGGTTAAATTATCACTATCATGGCAATAACAGTTTTAAATGATTCCCGGTTGATTGCATTGGACATAATGAAAACGGGATATTGACCGCGATTAGCTTAAATACGTTTGATGAGCTCCCGATATTTCGACACAGTTACATGCATCATGATCACGGGCAAACTGACGAAACGAGGGTAGATACTAATGTTGCCCAGACCGGGCTCAATTTTGGCTATTTAGTCACACCAGAGCTTGTCATGATATTTTGTTTCAGATGAGCATGTACTGGCCTGAAGATGCGATAGAGAAAGAAGCTCCAGCGTTTCCTAACCAGGTGGGTTACAACGGAGAATAATTAAGATTGGGTAATGTACTTTGGGTTTTCTTGGAAACTCGAATATTTTTTTTTGTTAAAAAAATACCTAAATTCAGTTAGGTAAGTAGGTTTGTTTCCTTATTAGAGAATTCGATATCTTGGCAGTTCGTATTAGGTTTCAGCAGAAAATCCAAAAGTATACTGAATTATTATGCAAAACAATCAATTATGATTATGGAAAATCGGTTAATCGGAAAACTTCCATTTTCCTTGTTTTCAGGAAACCGATGGAAAGAAAGCTCAAGCAAAGGTGAGGAAACAGTACAATTTTATTTATTGTTAACCGGCTTCAAAAAAGGAGTTCTGTTTGTTTATAACTTTGTCAATTTTGGTGTGATTAAAAAAAAAAGAAAGGGATCGAGGGAGAGAGGGAGATCTATAAAAATCGCTTGGCAGTTAAGTATAGTTATTTTGGTTTCCAAAAGGCTGGCTGCGTTGCTTCGAAAGGCAATTTATCTTTGTATTTTTAAAGATTAAAAAAACAAACAAAAACTAAGTTACCGGTGACCAAAGGGCTGGCGCGTTCTTAGTATATTATTGGTATTGCCCATGCAAAGAAGTTATAATTTCATTCATATTTGAGGACTGTTAATTTTAGACTCCCTGCGATTTTTTGCTACAGGTGTCATCATAATGAAAAGTTACTTAGTATTATAGATTTGTAACTATCTTATAGATTCCGATAGCAGAAGTAATGAAGATGGCTAAACAAAAAATGAGGGTAAGAAATTACTAGTGCGTATTTAGCATCTTAAGATCCTATTAACTTAGATTTGAAACCATTTTAATGATTATTTATTACGTTGCTTCGAAGACATCGCTCTCTAGTCAAGAGGTCACCTATTGCTAACAGTGTTTTTATTATAAATGTGATGTAAAAAAGTAGTTATATTGTGATTTCAGGAAGCAATAGCGAAACGAGGGAATACCCGTCCACCACAAAATCAGCAGTTACCACCGAAACCAAAACGCAGGGTAAATATGGAAATAGTTAGGAATCGTTACAAGGAACACAAACTTTTAGTTAGTGGCAGCTTTTTTTACCCTAATATCCTTTCAATCTGTGCCTTAAAACCTTTGTTCTCATTTTGTAAAATTAATTTTCACTGGTTCAAGTCCTTTGTAAGAAAGGAGATGGAGGAATCAGATCCTGCAGTTCTTGTGTGAACTCTCGATAATGTATCTGTCTAACCTCGTTTTTTTTTTCAGATGAGTGTTGATGTTGACTCTGCTGATGACGGTATCGGACCTCACGCACCTCTTCAGAAGGAATCTCGAAGACCCCAGGAAGGGGCCTTATCTCCAAAGAAGGACACTGCACCAATATCGTCCCCCGAAAAAGAAAATTATTCTCAGATAGGTGTTGATCCAGCAGACAGTGGTATTGGACCTCATGCACCTCATCAGAAGGGATCTCTAGTACCAACACCCCAGGAAAGAGCTTCATCTCCAGAAAGAGACACTGGACCATTGCCATTCTCCGACCTAGAGTATGATTCTCAGATAGGCGTTGATCCTGCAGATGATGGTATTGGACCTCATACACCCCGTCAAAAGAGATCTCCAATGCCAAGACCCCAGGAAGACGTTGAACCAATGCCATTCCCAGACCAAGAGGATTATTCTCAAATTAGTGGCGATAGTCCAATGCCATTAAGAAAAGGGGATTTTTCTCAAATGGGTGCTAGTCGTCCAATGCCAGCTCCCCAGCGAGGGAGTTTTCCTAATAGGGGCAGTAGGGGAAGAATGACAGAACTTCAAAAAGCGGCCTTTCCTCAAAAACATTTCTCAATACTCCAACAACAAGAGGGTTTACTTCCCATGAATGATGGGGGTCGTATGTCAGCACCCCAAAAAGGTCGCTTACCTCGAATTTCACCTTCGCGAGGGTATTATCCGCAAAGGGATAGTAATGGTCCAATGGGACTGGGAATTGGAGGGCCTTCCCCTCAAGGAGGTGGTAATACTGTATTAGAAATCCTTCAACAAGGTACTTCTCCTCACAGAGTTGGCAGTGGTATTTTCTTAACGCCCCAACAAGGGGCTCGTCCTCAAATGAGCGGTGGGGGTTCAATGCCAGCATCCCTACGTCCTCAAATGGGTGGTGGTGAAATGACAGTTCTCCAGCGAGGAGCTTTTCCCCAAATGGGTGGTGGGGGTTCGATGCCATTACCCCAGCAAATGCCCCCTTTGGGTGTTGAAGATTACATGGAGTCGCCTTTCCCTGCGTATAATGAATCACTGTTTGGAAATGATGACGAAAATGAACCAGGGGCCAATAGGATGCCGGTAAAATGACTTCTCGATAATCTGTTTTTAACCGATTTCAAAAAAAGAGGAGGTTCTCAATTAGTCTGAGATTTTTTTTAATTCGTTGAAGTACTTAATAAGTACACTGAATTGTTTCTTCTTCAAACCAACGAAATGACAACTAATTAATATTCTTTCTTTTCAGCCCCTTAAATACGCTGATTATGATAACTTGGATTTTAATCGTCCTCGTCCGGGGTCTAATCAGGTAAAATACTTATCAAATAATATTTATAGTACATTACTCGTATACAGGGTGTTACAAAAATACCAGTAAAGCCGAAAGGGGGTTAAATGGTCCATTATAAAGAGTCCATTTGCAATATTTGAATCAGTGTATGAAATAAAAATACGTATATGTATTTTTTATACAATATGTAAACCCCAACCCTATATTTTTTACGGGTTATTTTGTAACATGTTGTATACACTGGTTTACTTTATTTCATTGTATAAAACTTAGTGTGCATTTCGAATATAAACATTTCTTGTATTAAGTGTCTCAACAAGGGGCCTTTTCTCAGGTGGGTATAGTAATGGTCCAATATATTTTTCTTCGCAGGGGCTTACGCCGGAGATGGGTGGAAATGGTCGTATGCCATTTCCTCCACAGGGTGCTATGCCACAGATGCGTGGGAATGGTCCAACGCCGTTTTCCCCACAGGGATCCATGTCGCAGAATGGTGGAAATGGTCGTATGCCGTTTCCCCCACAGGGTGCTATGACGCAGATGCGTGGGAATGGTCCCATGCCGTTTCTACCACAGGGAGCCATGCCGCAGCATGGAGGAAATGGCCCAATGCCTTTTCCTCCACAGGGGGCCATGCCGCAGATGGGCGCAAAACCTCAACAAGAACCCCACAAAGATGTAAGAAATAAATTTATTGAAAATTATTTAATTTAGGCAGTTAGCGTTTCTTCACGGATCCAAATCGTTGTCTAGAACTGTGATTAGAAAAAATTACTTATTGCTAAGATTGTTTCGGTGTTTTCCTCAAATGATTTTAATTGTTTTGAAATGTAGTAACCATTAACCATGTTCTTATTCGCAAATTATAACCGCTTTCAGCTGATTAATTGTGCTAATTCGCGTCTACGTTCATGTCAAAATGGCAAAGAAGTGGCAGAAAAAAAAAATTGTCCGAAGATAAGCTAAAGGCAACTCCCGTTTAGTGCTTTGAAGTCAAGGACGTTCCTCTCCATTGTACATATTAAGGCAGAGGGGGGATCTCGCCTTGTTGTCTACTCCTGAGCCTCTACTCCGAAGTTCGAAATTCAAAGTTCTCGTCCAACCGTCCCTTTCGCTTTCGCGTAAACCTAGATTGGCGTGAGCGAGACGGTCGGATACGAACTTCGAATTTCGGACTTCAGAGTAAGGGCTCTGTCACGAGAGCTTTGTATGTATTGAGCTTTTGATTGTTGCAGATGGATTACTATTATTCGTATGATTCAAAGGATTCAATACCACCTGGGGCATTTGTACCAAGAGCGACTCCGGTAAAACGAACATACTGACGAGCAAAAATAATGGGTCACTTTTAATACAACTTCGTATGGAAAGTAACCCGTTATTTTTGCTCGACAGTGTAGTTACTCCTAGGGCACTATTGCTCGCGGTTGTTTTATAGGATAAATGCCACAGTAAGCGCGATGTTTGACACACATCATTTTACATTAGAGCTTCTAGTGTAATCAACGGTAAAAAAATGTCTCGATCGCGTTCGCGTTTACGTCTGAATTAGGCCACAGTAGCAGCGCCACTAGTGGCACGTGTCGACAACAAACAACTGTCATATTTGACACCCGTAACGCAAACGCGATCGAGACGCATTTTTGGCCGTCGGTTACACTAGGCGCTCTGATAATCTAATTACCAAACATTAGTTTACGCGGTGAACGCAGCATTGGACGAACAAGGCAAAAGTTGATCGCATGCGACTAACGCTGCGATTTACGCACAAAATAAACGCGCGCTTTCCCTTGATAGCCTGTTTTTTAATCTAAAGCACCTATAAGCTATCAAATTTGATCCAAATCCGTCCATCCGTTTTTGCGTGACGAACATCTAAAATTAGAACCTTTTATTATAAAAAATTATAATTATGTGATATCTTGATAATACCTACCTTTGTTATTAATTTCAAAAGGAGCCTTACAAGATGTTGCCGAAAAAAGTAAGTTTTGTGTTTGTGTTTGTCGAATACTTACTAATGTTGTAAGAAACATAAATTATAATTTTAAATAAATTCATCCGGAGTCCCTTGAATCGTTGACAAACGTTTCATAGCATTTTCATTTCATCGTTTATCGCATTTTCATTACATCGAAAGCCATTTTCTGCTGAAATCAAATTAATTTCAGGATCGTTTTATTTGCTTGTTGTATACGTTTTGCGGGTGGTAGGACCTTGTGCGAGGTCCGTCCGGATCGCTACCAACATCTTACTCGCTAATCCTGCCGCTAAGCAGCAGTGCTGGCACTGTTGTGTTCCGGTGTGGAGAGTAAGACAGCCGGTGTAATTACGGGCACAAGAGGCATTCATCTTAGCTTTCTAGGTTGGCAACGCATCTGCGAACCCTCCGGGGTTGCGGGTGTCTATGGGCCGTGGTGGTCACTTACCATCAGGTGACCCACTTGCTCGTTTGACTTCCTCGTCGTATAAAAAAAAATACTTAGGTTAGGTTAGGTTTTAAATGAAAAGGTTAAGAAAACAAGTCGGAAAATAGCTTTCGATGAAATGAAAATGCGATGAAATGAAATAGCTATGAAATGAAATAGCTATGAAACGTGTGTCGGCAATTTGATGATAAACCAGATTTGTTTTGTGTAGGACGATTTTAATACACCGATCAAATGGGTGCCAATGTCATCGGTGAGCAAATTATCCATTTTTTTTTCTATACTAAAGCCGACAAACGGGCATGCGGTTCACCTGATGGTAAGTGATCACCGCCGCCCATAGACACCCACAGCACCATTGGAACTGTTGGTGCGTTGCCGGCTTTGCAAGAAGCGGTACACTCGCATTTTAAAAAAGCCCATGTCGTAGCAAGATGGGAAAACGTCAGCCGCCAGTCCATTCCAGATTTTGCACGTACGGGGCAAGAAAGACCGTTTAAACCGTACAGTGGAGGAGGACCATCCATCAAGGTGGTGTTGATGCAATTACTTTTATGGCGCGTCGTACGGTGATGGAACTTGGCAGCTGGGACGAGGCCAAAAAGTTCTTCGGAGCACTCCCCGTTGTAGATCCTGTAAAAAACGCAAAGAGAACTGACGTCTCTGCGAAGAGCTAGAGGATCAAGTCTCCCAGAGAGCACAGGGTCATCAATGATGCGACACGCCCTACGTTGTAAGCGATCAAATGGTAAGAGCTGGTATTGGGGGGCGCCAGATCAGAGGTGAGAGCAATATTCCATTTGAGGGCGAACCTGAGCCTTGTAGAGTTGAAGCCTATGGCTCGGCTTGAAGTATCGCCTTGCTCGGCCGAGGACCCCCAATTTACATAGTCACAGGCACAATTTATTAATCGCCCACCCTGTTTTTACTATTTATTGTAAAAGTATTCTTTATTTAAATAACAGTTTTTACATTAATCAAGGAAATAACTGTGGGCGATTAACTTTGTCTGTGAGTATATTTTGACAGCATTTTGGTATTTTATTTAATTAAATTGAGATTCCGCATCCACCATTCCGCATCCACCGCGGTCCCGCGATCTTTACCAGGTCGTCGCTCCAAGCACAAGCCCGGTCTGAGTGGAGAGCCTTGGGGGAGGCCTATGTCCAGAAGTGGACGTCTTTCTGCTGACATGATGATGATGATGATGAAATTGAGATTCTCGTTTCAGGCCAAAGTGGAAGACGGCATAGCAAAAGTAACGGTAAGAGGAATAAAACGTATATATCACCTAAGCCTTGTTTTATAAAGCTACAAGTTACAATTTACAAACGGAAGTCCCTTTCTAACAAAAGGTGATAGAATGAGACTTCCGCTTGTAACTTGTAGCTTGATAAAACAAGGCCCTGAGTTGCATTGTGTAAAGACGATCTAGGTTTACACACTATGAAGTTAAAAAGGGGTCATAAGGATGGTATGTCTGTGTGTCTGTCTGTGGCACCGTAGCTCTTAAACGATCTAGCTTTACACACTATGAAGTTACAAGGGGGTCATAAGGATGGTATGTCTGTGTGTCTGTCTGTGGCACCGTAGCTCTTAAACGATCTAGCTTTACCCACTATGAAGTTACAAGGGGGTCATAAGTGCCGCGAGTCGCTTCGAGAAAAAGAATGGTATGTCTGTGTGTCTGTCTGTGGCACCGTAGCTCTTAAACGATCTAGCTTTACACACTATGAAGTTACAAGGGGGTCAAAAGGATGGTATGTCTGTGTGTCTGTCTGTGGCACCGTAGCTCTTAAACGATCTAGCTTTACCCACTATGAAGTTACAAGGGGGTCATAAGTGCCGCGAGTCGCTTCGAGAAAAGGATGGTATGTCTGTGTGCCTGTCTGTGGCACCGTAGCTCTTAAACGGCTGAACCGATTTGAACGCAGTTTTTTTATTTGAAAGCAGGTTTTCTAGCAATGGTTCTTAGACATGCTTTATTAAAATTATTCTTGTTAATCTTAAGTAATGTATAGTAATTTAATTGAATACTTAGTTAAGTTAGTACACTATCGCATTGGATGTTCTGTAATGGTAGTGTAATGTTTTCATTAAAAAAATAATAATTGAATCAGCCGTTTTTGAGACACCTATTGCACTTTGAAATTTTTATGTCGGGGGTTTTTCAACTTTTCTAAGTTAGGTTATTATCATCTAGGTAAAAAAAGGTACAGCCTAAATAACAATGAAAGGTCATACAATTGTTGAACACAGTGTCCTCTTTCATTTATATATTTATTGCACAGTACATAAAATTAACTTAAGTTAACCTGGGTATTACCCTGTAAGGGCGCAGCAATAATTATGCATAAGTATTATACCTTTACAGGTAATAATTAAAATCTAAACAAACTAACACTGCCTAATCAGTAACACATCAGCTATTAGTTAGGTAATTACGTATACTTTTCATTTCACAATGTATGTAACAACATTTAAAATTTATAATTATTTATAATATGAGATACCTGTGTATTGTTGTGAGATCATACGTAAATTATTACCACTTATCATAAGACTAATTAATTACTTACTATTTTAATTGTTAATGTTTATACTTATTTTATCTTATCATCTAAGAAGTCCTCAACTGAATAATAACATCTAGGCCAAAACATCAGTGATGAACTACGGGTTTTGTCGATTAGCCATCGCGATTAGTCGGCCGAGTAGTTGCCATTTAAGACCACTCAAGATAATTGGTGTCAATTGTCCCATGATATTTATTATTATTTATATATTAATTATATGAACAGTACTCTAGAGATTAATTATTTCTTTATTTTATTTTATAAATTTATTCATCATCACCATCATCATCATCATGTCAGCCGAAAGACGTCCACTGCTGAACATAGGCCTCCCCCAAGGCTCTCCACTCTGACCGGTCTTGTGCTTTCCGCATCCACCGCGCATAAATTTATTAGTCTTGAGTAAATAAGTATGAGTATGTCGTCGTTACATTGTTTATTATCAGGTATTCCTGCTACAAAATTACTGTTTAATCTAATTTCTTTCCAATGCAATTTGTACCTACTACTACCCCGGATCACCTCGTTTGCCAGAATTTCATTTGCCATAACAGTATAATATGCCATAATATTAATTTGCCCGAAAGTCATTTTTCCTGAAACAGTAAACCTTTCAAGTACTTTATAAATACTATCTTATTAAGACCAATAGGTTAGGTTAGGTTTGTTTTATAACAACTCTGAACAGTTCATGGTTTCATAAAGAACGCCTTTCTGGCAAATGAGCATTATGGCAAGTGATACTGTTATGGCAAATGAAATTTGAATCGGAGAATCAGGTAATCCCGTATACCCATGTATTTTTTTGTAAAATAAAACAAACAACTATTATTATTGGGATATAAAAAAGGCTGGTGATGATGATTATTACCGATTAATAGCTACACTACATTTTGCCGAATAATCGCCGGCCAATCGCCGACTACAGAATGCTCCGAATAACCGAAAAAATCGATACGAGTGTTAGTCAAATAGTTCTCCCGACTAGTTGGCAAATCATTTTAATACCCCTTCTCTAATAATCATAATAATAAAGCATGTTAACAGGACATGGACACTGGGAGAAACTTCAACATCGTCATAAATGTAAGTTTGTTTAGGCCAATTTCATTTTCATTCGTAAGATGTGCCTTCGTTTCATGTTTGAGGGATAAGAATAAATAATAACATAATAGAACGGAAACTCCCGCTCCGGACGGGCTCAAGGTAACGATATTAGAGTACTCGTTAAACGAGCTACCCAGTCAGGCTGTCACGGCCGGCGTCGCCGCACGCGCGTTTGGTTGTTTATAATTTGGTTGTAATAGTTTTACGTGAGCCTGTATGTATTTTATTTTATATTTGTAGGTAAGTAATACGTAATTAAATCACCTTAAATGGTTTCATTTGGTATGGCACTTATAATAACTTCTTATTTAGAAGTGTCTATAATATGTAGACCTACGTAATGAGTTATAAATCTCATATTTTGTAAAACTAGAAAAAAGTAATGGTTTTAAAGTAAAGAAAAACTTATATTTTAGCGATATTATCTTTAGACGTTAGTAATATTAACAGCAAGCAACCCTAGCAACACGCCTGGACGACAGAGGGGTGTAACGACGTGAAAGGGAAAGTAGGTAAATAAATGGCGGCGTTTTGGACTCGGTCAAAAGAGATTCCGTTCTATTATGTTATTATTTATTCTTATGGTTTGAGGCCCAAGGCGGTTCAGTAACAACTTGGTAACAGGACAATTGTATTATGCGTTGTTGCTGGAATTTTTTTATTGTGCCTTTGATTAAGTAAATTATAATAGGTTTTTCTAAACAAAGTTTAGAGGCAAATTGAAAATGAAGAAACAGAAAGTCATTAGTATTTGATTCGGAGTTATTACGGCCTCGGTCCATGGTTGTTTACAAAAGAATTAGTTAGCAGGAATTTCGACCGCACAATGTAATTTACAATACTTTAATATCCACCCGTATTTTCTTCAGTCCACCCGAGATTATGATGTATGTAACTTTGGCTACTTCTTGCTATAATTCTCCCCTGTAATGTTTTTTTTAGGGCAGTATATTCGTCCCAATCATAGATGACAGCATTGTACCAACGGTAATTATATCATTATTGGACGTGACAATTTATTTACTGACTCGCTCTCAGAACCTCTAGTGCACCTAATTTTCGACACAAAAAAATGTCCCGATCGCTTTCGCGTTAAGAGGCTTCCCTGAGCGGATGACCTAGAACGTTTTGCGCCTTCCTCACCCCACCTTACTTCTACTAAACAACTTATAATGGCGCGTGATGTGGCGCTATAAGCGCTTCGCGCCACGTTACCTCGTAAGTCCGATGAAAAACATTCGCATGTTTCAGGGGCGCTACAGGAATGATGAAGCTCGGCTCAATAATCCCCCAGTCTTCGGCTCCGGGCTTCTACTAAAACCTCGTCCGTGATTCCTCAGTTACCGCTCTTAATACACATCACACACAATATGCTATTATTTTACAGGTAGTACCCCCCACTACTGCTGTAACTTTAACACCGAAGACGACCACCGAGAATATTGCCATGGCGGCGCTTCTCCAATTCGTGGTGCCTGAAGAACTGACCAGAAACGACTGGTTGGGTTTCGATGCGGCTTTGAATAATAAGGAAAAGGCAGATAAGGAGGTAAACATACATTAAATACAAACTGACTTGTTGCTGTTGTTGTATCATAGAGAGTATAAAAAAAATATAGGTAGTTAGGTATTAATTTAATTTAATTGTTATTTGCAAGACAAGCATCCCTCCCCCTCCAGGCCATTGGCTTTTCCACCGGAGCCGAACCCTTCAAGTCCATCCCTTTCAGTTACCCCTGCGGAGGTGGCCATTGCATTGGGGTCTTTTTATAACGGATCGGCTTCGGGTCTGGATGGTTTGCGCCCCCAACACCTCAAGGAGCTGACGTCACCTTCTGCGGGTAATAACGGGCTGCGCCTTTTGGAGTCGCTCTCAAATTTGTGCAATTTTTTGTTGCAAGGTTTGTTGAGCGCGGAGGTGGCACCCTACTTATATGGAGCTTCTCTCTGTGCCCTTTCGAAGAAGGATGGCGGTATCAGGCCGATTGCCGTGGGGACCATGTTTCGCCGCTTGACTGCCAAGCTTGCTTGTAGATCAGTCAGGGACGCAATGTCGTCTCACCTTCAGCCGAGACAGGTGGGTTTCGGTACGGCTTTGGGATGTGAGGCGGCGATACACGCCACCCGATCGTTTGCGATGGACCACGAAGGCACTGACAGCGTTCTTGTTAAGATCGATATTAAGAACGCATTTAACAGCGTCGAGAGGGACGTTATTCTGTCAGAGATCTTGGAGCATGTGCCATCCCTTTACCCTTTCGTCCACCAATGCTACGCTGTCCCAAGTAATCTTTTCTTTGTTGAGAATCCTATCCTCTCGCGGGTGGGGGCTCAGCAGGGGGATCCCCTGGGCCCTTTATTGTTTTGTTTATCAATTCAGAACATAATTACTGCCTTGAGCTCTCCGCTGAATGTTTGGTACTTAGATGACGGCACAATTGGCGGAGATCCTGGTGTTGTTTTGGAAGACCTAAGCAGACTTCAGTCGGCATTGGGGGCCATTGGTCTTGAAATTAACCCGAGCAAGTGTGAATTGTTCGCGTGTGGCGATGTGAGCTCGGACGTGCTTGACAGCTTTCGATCACAGTTGCCTGGTATCAAGCAGGTGGATAAGCCAGCAGTTAGCTTGCTGGGCGCGCCAATTTTTCCCGAGGGTGTCAGTTCTGCTCTTGAATCAAAAAGACTGGCACTTTTATCGGCACGGGAACATTTGACGCATATGTCGGCACATGTCGCGCTCACCTTGCTGCGTAACTGTTTGGGGATGCCCCGGATGACGTACACTTTACGTACGTCTCCTACATGGCTTTTGGAGCGAGACGTGGCAATTTTGGACGACACACTTAGGGTAACACTGGAGGTTGTTCTAAATATTCATTTCACTGATACACAGTGGTGTCAGGCGGTACTTCCAATCAGTCATGGTGGTCTTGGGGTGCGTCGAGTCCGAGATGTTGGCTTCGTGGCTTTTTTGGCGTCCTCCTATGGCTCTGCGGATCTCGTTGCTCAGATTTTGGGTGGTGATGGTGGCGAGAATCGCGTGCCATTTCAGTCGGAGGCTCTTGCCACCTGGCAACCACCTGGTCGAGTCTTTGCCCAGGTGACAAACGCCGAGAAAATACCAGTTTGCACAGAAGTTGGGACGACATTCTCTGCAAGCAAGTATATGATTCCTTTTTGGCGGATGCCTCGGGTACGGATGTTGCTCGGCTGAAGGCTGTCGCTAGACCTGAGTCGGCGGCGTGGTTGCATGCTTTGCCGTCTCCCCAACTGGGTGCCCTGCTCGATAATAACTCTTTAAGGATAGCAGTGGCACTTCGGTTGGGTAGCAAGGTATGCGAGCCGCACCGCTGTGTGTGTGGGGTGATGGTGGGGGAGGACGGGCATCATGGGTTGAGTTGCCAGAGGTGTGCGGATCGTTTTCCGAGACACCATGCCATTAACGACATTGTGCGGCGGGCTATGGTGTCTGCTAATGTGCCTTGTGTGCTCGAGCCCCCGGGCCTTAGCAGGATTGACGGCAAGCGGCCGGATGGTCTTACATTGGTTCCTTGGCGGAAAGGCCGTTGTCTTTTATGGGACGCCACGTGTGTAAGCACTTTTGCGGCATCCCATTTAAGACAAACTTTGCGGTTAGCTGGTTCCGCGGCTGAAAATGCCGCGAAACTAAAGCACGTAAAATATTCTGCCTTGGAGCCGGTTTATGACTTTGTGCCGGTTGCGGTCGAGACAGCTGGGCCCTGGGGTTCGGAGGCACTAGACTTATTTGGGGAGCTAGGTCGCCGACTCAGGGATAGGGGCTGCGATCCCCGCTCTGGATCGTGGCTGGTTCAACAGGTTTCCATTGCAGTCCAGTGAGGGAATGTAGCCAGTATAATGGGGACCTTTGAGCCGGGCACGATACAGGGAGGGGATTTATAGTTAGTATTAATTGTTGACGAACCATGTTGCGGATACCACTTTTTATGTTAATTCTATTACTTATTTTTGTCATTAATCCTATTGACGAAGCCTTGCGCTGACCTTTAGTTTGTTCATTTGTAATATTTTTTTGTGATTGATTGTTTTTATTAAATAAGAACTACTATTGTTATGTTAATGCTACGTTTCTCCTTTCTGTTATTTTCCGCCACCTAAATTAGCCTCTTCACCTTGGTTTCCGTATTTTGGTTGTCTGTAAGAGATCGCTTTTAAGCGATAAGACCGCCTATTATTGTCTACCATACCTGTTTTTCTGTAATCTCCTTGTACTGTTTTGTGGTTTTCAATAAAAAATATTTGTATTGTATTTTATAAAGAGCGTATTTTATAATTTAGGGTGTTAATAAGTTAATAATATTAATTGCAGTGCGATGGAGGCGGATGCCGCGCCAGAGTAAGAACTAAATAAAAAGTTTTTTTTTAAATTAAAGCGTTTTTAGACAAAAACAACATCATCATCTCTTGGCGGTGGAGTATCTTCAAACTGTAGCGACCTTAGCGCCATGCGGATGACGTCATCACTGCTCTACATCGCGCTAACGACGTTTTTCAAGTCGGTTGCATAAATACAACTTCCAACTCTCTTCCATCAGACTTCGGTCCCCGGGCATAACATCTGCCTGGAGAGAGATGTCTCTATTGGAGTCCTCCCCTATGAGCCAACTCCTTGACCTCCTGATAGAACACGACACTGGTATAACTATGTAACTCTTGTCTTTGTAGCTGCGCCTAGGTGGACATCTTCCTCTCTTTCCTTGGATTTTCCTTCTAAAATATTAAAGAAGTTGTTACAAAAAATCGACATCTTGTCAGTCACTGCTGGACGGTGCCCCCCCCCCCTCCTGCGGCTCTCCACTCAGACCGGTCTTGTGCTTTCCGCATCTACCGCGGTCCCGCGATCTTTACCAGGTCGTCGCTCCATCTTGTTGGAGGCCTGCCGACAAAAAATAAGCAAGAATAATTCCGTTTATAATAACAAAGTTATTTATTTATTTATTAATGTAGGTATGCATGTTTATTGTTTCAGTGTCACACGCAGTCGTGTCTATCAAGGGTAAATATTGCCACAGCATTTCACGACAACCAGTATAGTTAACAAATATCTGAACTCGGGCCCTCAAGCTTCACAGTCAGGTTCTCTAACCACTAGGCTATCCGGTCGTCACCCTCGTCGTACGGGACAACGACAACGCTGACAACGGGCGACGGAAACGTTGACGGCGACGACGACGGACGACAACGACGACGACGACGACGACGACGACGACGACGACGACAGTGACGACATTGTTACTAATTTTGCACTCCCCCTTATTTTTTGTGTACTTAACTGGTCCAAGTTCGCGACACTGTCCCTATTTACCTACTTAGTTAGCATCTTAAATTTTTAACTTATAGGAAATGTGACAGGCAGGACCGTGCTTTACAAAGCTACAAGTTACAATTTACAAGCGGAAGTCTCATTCTATCACCTTTTGTTAGAAAGAGACTTCCGCCTGTAAATTACAACTTGTAGCTTTATAAAACCCAGGTGTTAATTATTGGAGTTAAGGTGTCAAACGACGAGACGCGTCACCTTATGTTACAAAATAATTTCCTGCTCTGAATTTTAACCACATTTTGTTTAACCTTCGCTAATTGAGCTACCGGTAATTTGATCACGGTTCGCAAATTAATCAAAGGGTTAATTACTAGCCTGTTCCCTGTTTATTATTGCCCCATTAGTAATTAACTAATTACCATTGGGGAAAAAGTGGATGCACTACGATTTTAAAATGAACTGAAAAATATTGCCGATTTATACACAACTAGCGGGATGTATTCGAATCCTATTTTGCACCATTGAGGTTATTTTTTTCTTCTATTTTTTAATTTACAATGTGTCATGCAATGGATCAAACCTTGCAACTGAATTTAAAAGCAGTAAGTTGAACTCAATCGATTGAGATGAAATTTAGCATGCATCTGTAAGACCGGTGACAGAATAATCTGCTAGTTAGGTATTAGAGGCCCTCCCAGGACCGAACTCTTCAACGTTTAACGACATCGACTTGAAATTTGGTATGGATTATGTAAATTGGATGACAATGCAAGTACAAACAACAAACGTTATTTATTATAGGTATTTAATATTAAATTTTTATCAGGACACTTATTTGACCTAAAGCTATAAATAGTACCTAAGGTAACGACACACTGACCGACAGGTAATGCACAGCATAAACAGCATGAACTGGAGATACGAGTAGATACTTGAAATTTGAAAAACATACTGATGATCAAAGAGGAGCACCAAAGCAGGGATTTTTCGGGATAGGGAATTCGCCTAATTTATTTTTTCACCGTTCTATTTATACCGATAATCTATAAAATAATTCTCTAAATTTTCGAGGGAATCTAGACAAGCTCATAAGGAACCAAAGCCCTCTCTACCAACCAACCATCTCGAAGAGAAAGTGCAAAGAAGAAATAAGTATAAATAAATGAAAATAAAATAAATATCATGGGGCAATTGACACCAATTGATCTAGTCCCAAACTAGGCAAAGCCTCTACTCTGGGTACTAGACAACGGACAAACATACTTGTATAGATAAATACATACTTGTATACATATTAACCATCCAAGATCCGAGAACAAACATTCGTATGATATGAAGGGTTTGCCTGAAAACCAGCGCTGTAGCAGGCACCTGCTGCTGCATAATGCTGAGTCAAATTCCTTTTCGACATCATCATTTAAGTATAATTTTAGTAACTTTTTGTATTGGTTTAATAGTCAGTGTATATTTTGATGTCCAATAAAGTTATGTCTATGTCTATGTATTCATCATACAAACATCTGCCCCGACCGGGGATCGAGTCCGGGACCTCAAGTTTCATAGTCAGGGTCTCTAACCACTAGGCTATCCGGTCGTCAAATATAAAATCAGCAAGCTATAGCGACGGTACTCTGACTCACTCTGACTGAGGTTGAGTCAGAGTACCGTCGATATAGAATATGTATAATATAAAACCAAAAAACTCTCCTGACCTTTGAAAACGCAAAAACACCCAAGACATTTTAAGTTATTCACGAACCGGGGTAAGGGCATAATATATCAGGGCATTAGATAGTGGAGAAAAATGGCGGAAAAACACTCCTCAAGCTTTTGTGATAAATGCTGGTGATTTACAATCATTTGTACGAGTTAGAGGACAATTTTATTTTCAACCTCGACAGGAAGAAAGACTTAATTTGCGGGTTCAAGGTTAAAGGAATATTGAAGGGATCTAATGACAGGTCATTTGGAAATCAAGACAAAATTTTTTAGGGTACAGTCGAAGAGATTAATTCCCGAGCCACCGTGGAACCTTTTCACAGTAAACGTCATAGAGACATCGCATTGATTGACAAGGAAAATCGTTGACGTTTTCTATGAAAACGTTCTATGGTGGGTCAGGAATTTAATTCCTTGACTGTACCACGTCTAATAACCTAACCAACTTCTAGAAGTGTTGAAAAACTCCCGACATTGTCATTTCAAAGTTCAGTATTTCAAAAACGGGTGGACCGATTTTAATGAAACTTAGCTAAGAACAACTCCGATTAAACTAGCTTTCGATTAAAAAAACTGCATCGAAATCGGTCAATCCGTTTGGGAACTATGATGCCACAGGCAGATACACAGATACACAGGTCAAATTTATAACCCTCCTCTTTTTCGTCGGGGGTTAAAAAACACCGCTCGCCATTGAAACCCTGGGTTGGAGATTACCTACGGTGATCTCAATTGGAAAATCTTTTTGTATTTTTTTATTTATTTTTCCAATTTTTATTTTTTTTTATTTTTACGGTCTTCCCGTGAGTATCAATTATATTTTTAATAAACTCATCGAAACATGAATACACAGAAAAACCAGAAAAAATACCAACCCCGGGAATCGAACCCGGAACCTCGACACTCCGGGTCGCGTGCCCACCCTTACACCAGAATTGGTATTTAGGTAAGGCTCGAATTTCTCCTATATATTCAAATCTCAGCTAGCGCCACCTATGCTAGTTTGGTATTTTTTCTGGTTTTTCTGTGTATTCATGTTTCGGTGAGTTTATTAAAAATATAATTGATTACCTACGGTTTTTGAACGTATAATAGAGGACTTACTAGTTACTCGCCTTCGCCTCGTTTCATAAAAAGCACACTCTTGTGTTAAGGATCCTCATTACGTAACAGTTGCATTAACTAATATTACTATTGTGTGACAGTAATGATGGTCATTACCTACGATTTTTGAACGTATAAAAGAGAACTTACGATAAGTATAGATAAAGCTTTTTTTTTTATTTGTAGTGCCACGGTGACACTTGTTCTGCAGGGGTGAGTATAGGGGTTTTATATTTTCTCTATTTTTCAGCAGAATAACTGCAGTAGAATAAATGGTAACACATTGAACGGTGGTTTTGGTGCTTTGAGAATGGGCTCGCAGAAAGTTCGAAACGCGTCAGCGGACTGTCACCACCACCAACCCAAGGTTGATAAAATAAAAATAAAACCATTTTTGGAACTTCCGTACAATATTTCCGGCGATCTACTTAATGAGCACCGAATTATTTCAGTGGGTAAAACACTTATTTTGTACTTACTCATAAATTAAAATCACAGAGGCCCGAGTACGAATATTCGAATCCTGCGTAACGTAGTCGAGTAGTAACGTAATAAATTCGTATGACGTTAGGAACAGTATGAAGTTTCTCAATTTCGATACGATAACGTTAAGTTACGCAGGATTCGAATATTCGTACTCGGGCCTCAGAACTTCATCGGGATAGAAGAAAAGAGTTCATCGATTTCTGTGGAAACCGAGCGTGTCCCATTTTGCTTAGGTACTCTAATAAATAAAATAATAAATAAATTAATATCATGGGACAAATTGACACCAATTGACGTAGTCCCAAACTAGGCAAAGCCTGTACTATGGGTACTAGACAACGGATAAACATACTTATATAGATAAATACATACTTGTATACATATTATACATCCAAGACCCGAGAACAAACATTCGTATTCATCATACAAACATCTGCCCCGACCGGGATTCGAACCGGGACCTCAAGCTTCATAGTCAGGGTCTCTAACCACTAGGCCATTCTGACGTCACGAGTGTAGTGTAGTGAGGAAATACATCGATTATCAGTGCCATCTGTTGTGGTGGTGTTTGAACAGTCAAGTGATGTTTTTAAACCTGACGTCGCGCGCGGAAAGCGGTCGGGAGCTGGAACGCGTAATGAGGTTCTCGGCCGTTCTTTTCGGCACGCGGGGTACTTACACTATTTCCTTCTATCTCGACATAGTTCTGTGGTTTAAATACTATACTATAAGTTTTGAAACTTAGATAAGTTTAACGAAGCTTAACGAAGTTTAATGAAGATGAAGCTTAGCTTTCGGCTCGACTTCGGATTATCCATTACTGTTGAGTACTTTTGCTTTACGTTTTGTTTACAGTGTATTGGAATAGACTGCAAGTCGTCTGTAAGAATTTGATACTTCTAAAGCCGAGTTTAGACCAGCCCCCTATTTCACCAACTTTACAATTGTCAGTTTTCAATGACATTTCGGTGTCAACTGCTGACTTGAAGAGCTTTTGTTTTAGTGCGCTTCATATTGTTAAGGAAATGTTGTTCGAATTGTCATATTGTGGCCTGTTGCTGATGTATTTAAATTATAATTTTGTTCCTGTCGGGTTTGAAACTTTGGGTCCATGGGGTCCCAGCGCTTACAAGCTTATTTCTGAGTTAAAAAAGCGCTTAGTTGATGCAACTTGTGACCAAAGGGCTGGCAGTTTTCTCTCTCAAAGAATCAGCATCGCTATTCAGCGAGGCAACGCTGCCAGCCTTTTGGGCACTATGCCACGGGGGCCTTATTTAGATTTAATTTAGTTTTAAGTTGTAGTTTATTTAGTTTAAGCTTAGATTTAATGTCATTGTAAATTGCTTTTATTATGTAAATAAAGTAGTATATTTTTTAAATGTAAATTCTCTTAACATGACATTGTACCGTCGAGGAAATTAATTCTTGACCCACCACGGAACCTTTTCACAGTAAACGTCATAGTGATTGTACGATCGACATCGTACAGAATTTTGCTAACTTTGTGACCTACTTTGTCGCATAAATCGCAATTATAGTTAGTTGACAATTCGCACTGACCGCGATCGGCCACAGTCGAGCATTTACTTAGAACTTGTGATTTTATAATAAACTTTAATAACTTTTACGTGAAACTGTGATTTTGTGTTCAACTCAACGTACGACTACTACTATTAACTTTCCTTGACCCTTCGGCCATACAGTGATGTCGCATAGCTTGGCAAGGAAAATCGTTATGACGTTTACTATGAAAATGGTCTATGGTAGGTCAGGAATAAATTACCTCGACTCTACCTATAATTAATGATGTAATTTTATATTCATAAATAAAAAAAAATACATAGAAAACGGACAGTTGTAAAGGTTGAAACAGGGGTCTACAAGAAAAATCATGCAAGTTGCAATAAGTACAATGCGAGGCCGTAAAGCGAACTAGTATTGCAACTTGCACGATTTTCTAAATTCGGCTTAATACTTTGATTCTATAAGACTACATTCCGTTTGAATGAGATATGTTATGTTTATTTATTACAGTGCGATGGGCCAGGATGTTTATCCATGGTAAATTAATAATATACATAATAAGCAATGATGACGTACCTACCTAATAACTTGAAGAAAAAATGCTTTCAAGACAGCTTTAACTTATTTTACTACTTTTCAGTGCATTGGTGATAAATGTAAAGCATCTGTAAGTAAAATACATAACAAAAAATATTATAGATTATTTGGATAATTCTTATATGTATTCGTTTTATATTTTAGTGCAACGGCCAAGCCTGTGACGCGCGGGTTAGTTTTAATCTATTTTAATTTAACAAATAATTGCGTTCCAAGGGAACTGTGCATATTCCCAGGATAAAAGTTATACCTTATCATCATCATGTCAGCCGAAAGACGTCCACTGCTGGACATAGGCCTCCCCCAAGGCTCTCCACTCAGACCGGTCTTGTGCTTTCCGCATCCATCGCGGTCCCGCAATCCCTACTAGGTCGTCGCTCCATCTTGTTGGAGACCTACCGACAGCTCGCCTCCCGGTCCGTGGACGCCATTCGTGAAACTTCAATCATGGATCTTACTCGCTAATCCTGCCTCTAAGCAGCAGTGCTTGCACTGTTAAGTTCTGGTGTGGGGAGTAAGACAGCCGGTGTAATTACGGGCACAAGAGGCATTTCATCTTAGCTCTCTAGGTTGGCAACGAAACTGCAAACCCCCCGCGGTTGCGGGTGTCTATGGGCAGTGGTGATCACTTACCATCAGGTAACCAGCTTGCTCTTTTGCCTTCCTTGTCGTATAATAAAAATGGATAGAGTATTTTTCTATAGGTGAAATCGAAAACACTATCTTACGATTTCTGACTTTGTGGTTACAAATTTGGTTATTCAACATTGAAATATATTTTTAAATCTGTTCAGTAGTTTTAGAAATTACAACCCTATATCTTAAGAGTAAATAAAAAGTTTACCACTTGATTAGATTACTATAGAAGAAAAAAACAATCTGTAAAAATTACATAACAATAAAATGTATTGCAGTGTAAAGGATCGGAATGCACGACGGACGTAAGATTTTTTTAAGTGGTTTTTCTTTACTTTTAATTTAGAATAAGTAATCGACGTCAGTTTTAGAACTGTGGTCAAAAGCATGTGTTTTACAAATGGCATGCCTATAAGACTATTCGGTTTATACATATAACTTTTACCGTTACTTTATAGCTAAATATGGTGCATGGTGGAGATCCTGGATTCGAATTCCAGTTCGAGAATTAATTTTCTGGTATTTCTGTATATTTACGTTTCAGTTTGAAATTTGAGAAACAAATAGTTAGTTGTTTGATCTTAGTTTAATTTTAGTATTTTAGTGTACTGTGGGCTAAGTAAATAAAACGTTCCTTAGTCCACTTAACAACTTATATATTTACAAGAAAAACTAAATACTTACACATTAAAACATTTTAAATAACATAAAATGCAACCGTACAATAATACCGAACTAAACAAGAACTACTGACAGTAGATACTGACGTAAATCAAAGTCTGACCTGCCAGCATTCCAGAGCGCACCAAAGAGTCCTGCTATAAACCTTCGCGGCAATCCGCCACAGTATTATTATCAAATATTAGCTAGTATGTTTTAAAGCCTGAACCAGTTTTCGCTTCAATGGGTATCGTAAGTCACGTTTCAGTAGTACAATAAATAAATAAAATACACTACTCCTTGTTTTTTTTTCAGTGCAAGAGCTTTTCCTGCACTCACACTACCAATGGGGCAGTTAAGAGTGGTGGTGGGTCCTGGGACCAGCATTACCCAGACCAGGGAGGTGGTCCATACCCTGACACGCCAACGGACTATAAGGGCCAGTCTGAACAGCTAAGGATGGGACCCATGTACGAGGACGAATACAGCATGAAGTCAGAGTCTGATTGAGAGAACGCTACAATAAAATAAAATAAACGGCGATTTGTGAACCTTCTCCTTTTTTTGAAGTCGGTTAGAAAAGCATTATTCGACAGGCCTGTATGGAGACTATAATGTAAAAAAACATAGCAATCATTTGCAAACTAAATAGTTGTTTATCTACACACATCAATAAGTCTTTTATAATGCGTTCAGAAACTTTTAGTTTGTGTCGATTATTAAAATCGAAATGGTAAATGAGTTTCAAATTTGAGACATCTTCAAAAACCAATATGATTTAAATAGGCCTACGATACGAAACGTCAGCTCGGCATTACATTACATCACATCACCAGCCCTTTATAACCCCCGACGAAAAAAAGGGGTGTTATAAATGTGACCTGTGTATCTGTGTATCCGTGTGTCTGTGTATCTGTCTCTGGCATCATAGCTCCCAAACGGATGGACCGAATTCGATGCGGTTTTTTAATCGAAAGCTAGTTTAATACGTCAAGCGGTAACAAACTGATAGACAGAGAGAGTTAGAGAGAGTTAAACTTTCGCATTTATAATATTAGTATAGAAGTATACACGGGTCTAGATATTGAAACAGGTATTTAGAGTCTAAAACGAACACAGACAGACTAAGGTAGCGCCTTAATCTATTTATAGAATACAGTGCCTTAGCAAATTCCCTCAGAGAAGCGATAAATTATCTTATCATTTATTAACAGTTGATTTATTCACAAGCGTAAGGCCTTCCATTGTTAATAATAAATCTGTAACTACAGCCATAACTGGAATTTCGGCTTTTATTTAATGAGATACGTATTAGTTAGTTCCTAAAATATTATCAATTTATTCACTTGGAATTAGGTCATAAGCAACATTAAAACATTATTTTGGTTCCAAAGTTTCTGAAAATCAAATCTAGACGGCTGTTTAAACTAAGCATAATTTTTACAATATGTTTTACTTTAGTATTTATAACTAGATTTTTTTATAGAGACTGACGTCGAAGATAAGTACTTCTTTATATTTCAACCGCAAACATTTCGTTCGGTATGTCTATCAGAGTTATAAGTAAGAGTTAGTAAGATTTACAAGTACTTATAGTCGTCCTACGATAACTCTGCAACGAACTGACAACAGTAGAAATCTAAAGTTTGTTTATGGCAATACTGATTTATAGTCAAACAACAGGTTTTGAACTTTTAAATATAGATTAAACAGGTCACCGTTCAACCACCATTAAAATACCTCTCATATTTCGAATTCTAGATTTTTTTACCGTACCTACAACGGCAAAACCTACTAAACACTGGCAAAATTGTCCTCCAATGGACAGAGCCATATTTAGAAAAAAACAACAACAGTTTTTGATTACTAGAATTCAATTTTTTTTTTAAAGTACAGCTCCATCGATACTATCGATGATTCCGCCTATAATGTCGAGGTTGAAGAAGACACTGTCGGTAATTATTTTACCGTTGTTTGGTAGTTTGATTACCACTATCATTATTATTTATAATTAAAGAAATGTCTAAGTGACATGAAAAAAGTATTACCACAGCTTGATTGTTCTGTGTTGCCAATTGGACTGCCAATTGGATTGCCAACTGGAATTCTCGTGGGACGATTATAACAGTAAAAGTTACATAATTATCTTACTTTTGATATTTCCAAAGTTCGATAATTATATAACTTTTACTGTTACTTAGTTATAGATCTTGACAATCTTCAACTCGACAACGGATCGTCTCGGCTGTGAAAAAGTTGAGTGCTGGCAAAGTTTTTTTTTGCGTTCCATAGCCAAAGGTACAAACAGGACCTTATTTCAGCCCCCCGACTTCGAAGTGCAAAATTCGAACTTCGTATCGTGCCGTCCCTCTCAAGCTGATATTATTTAATACAAGAGTGAGCGGGATGATACGATACGAACTTCGAATTTTGCACTTCGTAGTCGGGGGCAGGCCGCCGTTCAGAGGGCTGTATCTTTAGAACTGTAATAGCTAAACACTTGACATTTTCACAGAATGCCTAACAACAAATAATACCAATAAAATAAAATTAAAACAGACAAGAAACGTTTAAAAAACACTTATGTAGTGATAAATTTATCTACGCACATTATCATAAGTCCTGTATAATGCGTTCAGAAACAGTAGCATTACGACAATCACTTTTACTATGAAAATTTTCTTATCTGTGGTAGTAGCTAGGAAATAGCGGTATCTAACCATACCAATGAGAATATAATCACTACGTTTTATCTATGATTAAAAAAACAGTCACATTCGTGACAGGTTTGTTATGCTCTCGTTCGGCTTCTGAAATCCATCTTAGAGTACTTATAATATGTTTGTAGATCTATATATGCAACTTAATGTATGCAACTCTACATAATTAGGCCTTATTACACTCGTGTACACGCGTATTATGAAACTCGACTTCGTCTCGTTTCATAGAACTACTCTCGTGTTTTAAGGACGCATAAACTACTATTACGATGGTACGGAACCGTTCGCTTGCGAGTCCGGCTCGCATAGTTGGCCGGTTTTTTTTAATGAACTGTAGTGGCAAAGAGATAACGGGTAACGCTCTATAAAATAAAACAACGTTTATCTAGTAAATTACAGCTATTGTTCACGGGTGTATCAGAGGCGAGAAAACTGAACAATAGAAATTCCCAACAAATTTCGTAAAAAAACTGTGGAAAATAATTTGACACAAAAAGTTTTGGTGTAGTTATGTTTAGTAGCCCATACTATCACGTTAATTTGTTGTATAATTCAATATCCTTATGCACCAAACAGCTTAAGTGGATGACTTTGAACGTTTCGCGCCTTCCTCACCCCACCTCACTTCTACTAAACAACGTCGTTTTAGTGGCAACATTTATTAAATATCGGTCTAACTACATTTTACACAGTATTATCACAAAACGACCCACTCTTGCCGATTTCCCCCTAAGAATCTTCCCATCTCCGGAATTCCCTATTCCTCTTTTATTATATTACTAGCTGTTACCCGCGACTTCGTCTGCGCAGAATTCGTTCATTGTTTAAACGTTCTATTGTACACCTAATTAGTAGTTACAAAAGCGCTTAGTTGATGCAACTTGTGACCAAAGGGCTGGCAGTTTTCGCTCTCAAAGAATCAGCATCGCTATTCAGCGAGGCAACGCTGCCAGCCTTTTGGGCACTATGCCACGGGGGCCTTATTTAGATTTAATTTAGTTTTAAGTTGTAGTTTATTTAGTTTAATCCCATTAGTAGTTAAGCTTAATTCCTATTTGTCCAATGTTCACCTTCCTCTTTTTTATTTTTATTAATGTATGTATATTTAGATAGGTAGTTGTGAATTTTGTGATGTAAATTTGACACATTTTGAGAACACTGTAGCTGCTAGCTACATTATAAATTAATTAAACACGAAGATTGACATCTGCTAAGAAACAACGAAAGTATTAACGTTTCGCCGCGCGCGGGCACTCGTCGCTCTGAGAAGTGCGTGCGGTGTTTGCGCATTGACGTCTGCGGGCGAAATGTAAACTACTTGGCGCTGCGCGTATTTATATTGGAGCCACACCGACAGCACACTACGAAATGCGCGTGTATGAGTGCAGCTCCAAAATCACGCCATGATCACGCCACCTTTTGTGGGCGTATTTTCGATAGCGGGATATCCCGCTAGTTGAGCATAGTTAAGTTTTGTATATGTAGAACCCTTTTGTAAATAAAGGCATGCCAATTCGATCGCAAAAATTATTTCACTCCGCACCTTCTACGACGTTCCCCAAAGTGGTGACCCCGAGAACAACATGAGTGATTCAGAGTCAAGCGACCCCGCATCTCGCGAACCCAAACCGCCACCAGCACCTGAAGTTCAAGCTCCCGCCCATGAAGTCTCCGGCATCGCCCTTTCGCTGCGTTTACCACAGTTCTGGCGCGACCACCCACGGCTATGGTTCGTCAGCTTTGAATCCGCAACCGCCGAACTCAAGAAAAGCCAGAACCAGCTCGCGCAGATGGTTATCGCACAATTGGATAAGCAGGATATCAAGCAGCTCACAGACCTTCTCTACAACCCGCCAGCCCAGAACTACTACAACCACCTCAAGGAGCGCCTAATCAAATTGTACGAAGAATCTGACAGCAAGCAAGTGAAGAAACTGCTCGCCGAGCAAGAACTCGGCGACGAAAAACCTAGCCAGCTGCTACGTCGAATGCGTGATCTCGCAAGAAACAAATTCCCCGTAGACACGCTGCGGATTATATGGATGAACGCCCTTCCACCATATATCAGGTCAGTTCTCATCGTCAGCGAGACTTTCGCCCACCAAGCATCACTCGACGAGATCGCCCAACTTGCAGACAAAATGATCGAAGAATCGCAACAAATTGCCGCCTTTTCAACGCCTACGTCGATTGTGCCGCAACAAGTCACACAGATTGCGCAAATTTCACGTCAGGCGCCACCCGCTCAACCGCAGTATGTCGACACGCAGTTTCTCATCAATGAAATCCGAAGATTATCGCTCGAGGTCGCGGAACTCCGTGCTAGTGCCAGGCCACATCAAAACGAACGCTACAGCCGTTCATTCAATCGCCACCGCAATCAATCTCAATCCCGCAACGCCTCCCGAAGCCGCACCCGCCAAAATTCACCGGCGCCGTACTGTTACTTTCACCGCCGTTTTGGACTCGACGCGAGAAACTGCAGCCCACCGTGTAGTTTCAAGCCCATCCCACCACCATCGGAAAACTAAAAATAACGCTGGCTGAAGCGGGAACCGGCGTTACAGATCAGTCACACCGCTTATTTGTCACGGACAGAAAGTCGAAGCTATCCTTCCTTGTAGACACGGGTGCAAATATTTCCGTGCTACCTAAGAAGAAGGGCGCAGTAGCTCATCCACTACCATTCGAGTTATACGCAGCCAACAACACAGTTATACCCACCTACGGAGAGAAAACGCTCGAGTTGGACCTCAACCTACGCCGCCCCTGCAAGTGGAAGTTTATCATCGCCGCTGTATCGAAACCAATCCTTGGAGCAGACTTTCTGAATCATCATCACCTGATAGTCGATGTGAAGAACCGAAAACTGATCGACGGCAAAACACAGCTCGTAACTAACGCCCAACTCAGTACTGCAAACATACCCACAGTTCGCAGTATAGATATCGAACAAACTTACCATAGAATACTCGCAGATTTTCCCGGTACGACAAGAATCACCTCGATGAAGCTCAGCCCCAAACATGCCGTTGAACATTTTATTGAAACCACTGGCCAGCCAATCCACTGCCGCGCTCGTCCAATTGCCCCGCACCGCTACGAACAAGTAAAGTCAGAATTCGAAAATATGATTCAGCAAGGCCTCTGCAGACCCAGCAAAAGCCCGTGGGCATCACCCCTTCATATCGTGCCCAAAAAGAGTGGAGACCTACGTGTGTGTGGTGATTACCGACGGTTAAATAATATCACCAAGCCCGACCGGTACCCCATACCACGCATAAAAGATTTTACCTACCAACTCGCCGGTAAAACCGTATTCTCCACACTCGACTTAAATCGTGCATACCAACAGCTGCCCGTCGCCGAGCAAGACATAGAAAAAACGGCCATCATAACACCATTCGGCCTGTTTGAATTCCCTCGAATGTGCCCAGGACTGAAAAACGCAGGCCAAACCTTCCAAAGATTCATTCACGAGGTACTAAGAGGACTTAATTTCGTTTTTCCGTTCGTCGATGACCTTCTGCTTGCCTCCACCAATGAAGAAGAGCACAGAAGTCACTTGCGCACCGTGCTAGAACGACTCGATGAATATGGAATCACGATTAACCCATCAAAGTGCGTATTCGGCCAAGCGAAGGTCAAGTTCCTCGGCTACGAAGTCACGAGCGAAGGTATTCAGCCCCCACAAGAAAAGGTGGACGTAATTGTTAACTATCCGAGACCACAAACTATCGAAGAATTACGTCGTTTCCTCGGAATGATTAATTTTTACCGCGAAAACATAAAGGACGCAGCCAGTACACAAGCGCCGCTAAATAACTTCCTCCACAACACGAAAAAACGAGACAAAACTCAGATCGAGTGGACCAACGAAGCGACGAAAGCATTCGAAGCCTGTAAAACCAGCATCAAAAACGCAGTTTTACTCGCACACCCGATACATCACGCTGCAACTGCAATTTTCTGCGACGCGAGTGAAAAGTCATCTGGAAGCGTATTACAACAATACGTGAATAAATCATGGCAGCCCCTCGGTTTTTTTTCGAAGAAATTCACTGAAGCACAAAAGAAATATTGTACCTACGACCGCGAACTTCTAGCGATGTACCTATCTGTTAAACACTTCAGAAAATTATTCGAGGGAAAACAGCTGATCATATAT
Organism: Clepsis dumicolana; assembly: GCA_963691665.1. Lineage (NCBI taxonomy): Eukaryota > Metazoa > Arthropoda > Insecta > Lepidoptera > Tortricidae > Clepsis > Clepsis dumicolana. The sequence goes on from OY829529.1 coordinate 3,425,458, forward strand.
ACAGACCACAAGCCTTTAACGTTCGCTTTCACTAAATCATCAAGCGACAGCGAATCGCCACGTCGAACCCGACAATTACTCTATATAAGCGAATTCACAACAGACATTCGCTACGTCCGTGGGGATGAAAATGCTGCAGTAGACGCGCTATCACGAATCGAAACGATCAGCTGTCCAACTCCTATCAACTTCAAAGAGCTAGCCGCCGCGCAAGAAAGAGACATCACTATACAACAGCTCCTTCAGCAAAACAACCTAAAATTGCAACACGTAACTCTGCCTGGAACCAACACCAAACTACTGTGTGAAACTTCTACCGCCGACATACGATTGTACCTACCAAAGGAATTTCGACGAACCGCATTCGATCACACACACAACGTGAGTCATCCTGGAATACGAACAACGCGAAAAATGATGTCACGCAAGTACTTCTGGCCTTCAATCAACAGCGACGTAGGAAGTTGGGCAAAATCATGTATTCCGTGCCAGCGTGCGAAGATACAGAGACATACTACAAGTCCCGTATCGTCGTTTCAACCTACTGGCCGCTTCGAACACATACATATAGATATCGTCGGCCCGCTGCCTACCGCACCCGAAGGACACCGCTACCTCGTAACTTTAATCGACCGCGCAACGCGATGGCCCGAAGCTTATCCGGTGCATGAAATCACAGCAGAAGAAGTCGCCAAGGTCGTCTATCAAGGCTGGATCGCGCGATTCGGATGTCCATCGACCGTAACAACCGACCAAGGACGCCAGTTCGAGAGCCGAGTTTTCGCGCACTTATCGCGATTACTCGGTATCGAGAAAACACGCACATCCCCGTACCACCCGCAGTCCAATGGAGCCCTGGAGCGCTGGCACCGGCAGTTGAAATCAGCACTGAAAGCCAGACTCATAACAACCACGAGCTGGATTAACGAGTTACCTACGGCGCTACTAGGCGTGCGAGCAGCGATGCGCAGCGATACCGGCGTAAGCGCCGCGCAACTCACCTATGGCTGTAACATCAAGCTGCCCGGCGATTTTCTGTCAGCTGAAACAAACAATGACGTCACAATGGACAGTACCTTCGTCGAAAACCTGCGAGAAACCATCAAACAACTGAAACCAGTACCTATACAATCGCACAACAGTAACCGAGCAATATTCGTACATCGCGATCTAGGTACTTGCGAATACGTGTTCGTGCGCGTAGACGCAGTACGAAAACCACTGCAAGCACCATACGAAGGGCCCTACCGCATCCTGAAACGCACTGAAAAAGTATTCACCGTCCAGCTACCAGACAGAAACGTAAACATTTCCATCGACCGACTGAAACCCGCTTACACCATCATTGAGAATCAAGATTACGAAGACGCACCGAACCAATCACAGAAAACAGAAACAAGTATCACAACACTAGCACAACCACCGCCGCCACCGCAAATCCAACAATCCTCAAGCATGAAAACAGCTGATCCTCCGCAAGTAACCCGTCACGGCCGAGTAGTTCGCCTACCAGTACGCTTCGCTCGAGGGGGAGCACTGTAGCTGCTAGCTACATTATAAATTAATTAAACACGAAGATTGACATCTGCTAAGAAACAACGAAAGTATTAACGTTTCGCCGCGCGCGGGCACTCGTCGCTCTGAGAAGTGCGTGCGGTGTTTGCGCATTGACGTCTGCGGGCGAAATGTAAACTCATCGTGAGTCGTCTCACACGCCTCCCCGCGCGAAGCGCGGGGGGGTGTGGGGGGGACTTTTCAGGGCTCCATGCCCTTTAAGTCGGCTTCAGGCGCGTCCCATAACAATGGGACGGTCTCTTTGTGCCATCTTGTGGCTTGGCCTCTCTGCGGCTTTTACCCGATTAGCCTATCTTTGGCGTTTCGGTTGGGATGCCTATCTGCGGCTTTTATCCCGTTTTGCCTATCTGCGGCGTGACGGGATCGTTGGCCTTTCAGCGGCTTTGAGGTTGCCTGTCGTCACCACGAACAGGAGACTCATCGCGGGGCACCAGCTCTCTGGGCTGAGCCAGTGCGCGGCGATCCGGGGGGCGCGCGTGGAGCGGCGCGATCCCCTGAAGCGACGGGAAGCTGGAGTTGTCGGCGCGGTCGAACATGACGCGCGCGAGGTGGCCGATGAACTCGTCCAGACTCTGCCATTGGAGGCTGCGGCTGATGTCCTCGTTTCGCACGTAGCGGGGAGCGGCGACGATGGTGCGCAGGGACTGGGACTCCTGCACACGAAGACGTCTACGGTTGGTCTCGGCCACTAACGCGTACCAGGCTGGTGCCGCGTATGTGAGCCGGGACCGCACGTACGTCTTGTAGATCCCCAGCTTGGTGCGCACGGGGAGGTTGCTGGCGAGTACTGGACGGAGGCAGGTGCGCGCGTACTTGGCGCGCTGTACGACTTCGGCGACGTGGTGCTTCATAGTGAGTCTCTTGTCAATGGTGACACCCAGGTACTTTACGGTGCCTGACCAGGGCACCTCCTGACCGTGCAGACGGAGTGGCGGCGGAGGGTTCTTCTGTCCCACGGCGATGGCCTGTGTCTTCCCTACATTCACCGACAGTCTCCATCGGGAGAGCCAGTCGGGAAGGGCGTCAAGGGTCCTCTGGAGCTTCTTCGCCGCGTGTGCGATGTTCATTGAAGAAGCGAAGTATGCGGCGTCGTAGGCGAATAGCCCCAGCTTGACGTTTCCGATCACCGGGATGTCGTCGGTGTAGAGGGCATACAGGGCCGGGGACAGGCAGCTTCCTTGAGGGACGCCAGCTTGGATGCGGCGCTCCGATGAGGTGGCGTCTTCTACCGCCACGACAAACCTCCGTTCGGTCAGGAAAGAAGCCAGGACGCGGACGATGCGCCGAGGAGCTGGTGACGTCGACAGCTTGTACAGCACTCCATCGTGCCATACGCGGTCGAACGCCTTCTCCATATCCAAGAGTGCTGCGACGGCGTGCTCCCTCCGGTTTCTGGTCGTCGCTAGGAAGTGGAGCACCCTTGTTAGCTGCAGTGTGGTGGAGTGGCCGATGCGGAAGCCGAACTGCTCCGGACGCGGTGTGATGTGTGGCTGCAGGTGGCTGAGCAGCAGTCTCTTGAACACCTTGGAGGTCGTGCTGAGGAGAGTGATCGGACGGTGACTCTCCGGTCTCTGAAGGTTCTTGCCAGGTTTGGGTATCATGATGACCCGGCCAAGCTTCCATGACTGTGGAAAGTGACCCGTGCGCAGGATCCCATTGAACAGCCTCGTCACCGCCGCGATGGAGCGCTGCGGCAGGTGGCGTAGGGCCATGTTCGGGATCGCATCGGCGCCCGGGGCTTTCCTCGGGTTGCAGCGTTTCAGGGCTCTGCCCACTTGGCCGGGTGTGAAGACGACCGGATCGTCAACCGCCTCGATGGGTGCCGCGAGGTATCTCTCCAGGTGTCGGTCCACTGCTGCGATGTGCTCAGCGTCGTCCGAAGCGTTCGGCTGGAACTGCCTTTCGAGGCACTCGGCGAAGATCTCCGCCCTGTCCTCCGCCTTGTACCTCAGCTGGCCGTTCTGGTCCCGCAGGGGCCTCGTGGCCGTCGGTGTCGCGCCGAGTTGACGGCACAGACGGTGAATGGAGGGGACGTCACCGTTGACCGACGCGATGTGACTCTCCCACGATTCTGCAGCATTCTTCTTCAGCTCCTCCTTCACCCTTCCGACTAGTGCGTTAAGCGATGTCTTCAGGGTAGGGCATCTCGTCCTTTGCCATTGCCGTCTCAGTTGGCGCTTGCGCAATATGAGATCCTGGATCCGGGTTGGGAGTGGGTTCCTCCTCTCTCTTGCCGGAACGGTGTGCGCAGCGTGGTCAAGCGCTTCCTGGATGCTGGCGGCTATGGCGTTGGCGGCATCTTCTACGTCCTCAGTTGTGGAGATGGGCCTGGTCTGGGACTTCTCCTCCAGGGCTGCTGTGAACGCTTCCCAGTTGATGCGCCGTCCCGGCTTCTTCTGGATGGTGGTCGCTGGTGCTTGCAGGGTCAGGAGGACCGGCCGGTGGTCAGACGGCAGGTCTGGCAGCGTCTCCTGAGCCATTGTCGGCCTCACCCCCTTGCTGACCACGAAGTCGATGTTGGACTCGGTCCCGTGCGCGACGTCGTAGTGCGTCGGCTCCTCGGGCCCGGAGACATCGAAGTCGTGGTCGACGGCTGCCTTGTATATGGCCTTTCCAGCGGCGTCGGTGGTGGTGGAGTGCCATGCCGGGTGCTTCGCGTTGAGATCACCCGCCAGGATGGTCGGCACGGGTGACCTCATGAGCTCCGTCAGGTCTGCGGCGATGGTGCCCGGCGCTCCGCTCGGTCTGTAGGCTGCGTAGATCCGTAGTTCGTGGCCCTCGACTAGCACGTCGACTCCCAGGGTGTAGACGGAATCGAACTGCTTGAGGTCTACCACCTGGTGAACTACGGATCTCTTGACGAGCACAGCGAGTCCCCTGTACGCTCGCCCGGCGTCCGACGTCTCGTCCCTCCTGTAGACGACGTAGAAGGGAATCTTCAGCGGCGCGGAGGGTGGCAGCATGGTTTCGCTCACCAGCAAGATGTCCACCTTTTGCTCACGGACGAAGTTCCGGAGCAGGCCTATCTTGCCGGTGAGCGACTGGGCGTTCCAGTAGACAATCCTCAGCTTGTTCGTCATTGCGCGGCTTGGAGCTGGGCGGCGGCTGAGAGGGCTTGGGCTATGGCCTGCGAAGTCTCCTGTTGGGCTTTTAGGATCCCCTTCAGGAGTTCGAGGAGCGCTGTGTTGCCCGCGCTTGCTGCTGTTGTGATGGTGGTGGTGGCGGCTGGGACGGTCTCGACTGCGGACTGGGGCTGCTGCGAGGATTTGGGGCGCTTCTTCCTCCTCTGCTTCTTCCTGGCCGGTCCCGGGGTGGGCTCGGCTCCCCTCGCACCCCTTGGTTGGGGGTTGTTGGCCCGCGCCATCAGGTTTGATGACGCGGGGTCTTCCACTGTGGGCTTGGGGATGCTTGCTCTGGTCTCGGGGCCGGTGCGGGTGCTGTCGCGCGTGCGGGCCGCTGTTCCTGCCCGTTTGTTCCGCGCCTCCTTCCGGAACACCGGGCAGCCGACGTGGTTCGCCGGGTGCGCGCCGCCGCAGTTCGCGCACGTTGCTGGCTCTTCGCGGGGTCGTGGGCAGTCCTTGGCCGCGTGGGGTTCGCCGCACCTTACGCAGGCGATCTGGCGGTGGCAGCAGGCGGACGAGTGCCGGAACGCCTGGCATCTGTGGCACTGGGCGGGGCCCTTTTTGCCTCGCCAAGCCTCTATTTTTATGCCTGACATATACAACAGCTCGCGCAAGTTGTATATGCCGGCATTGGTTGCTGGCGCTCCGACGAGTTGGATGAAGAAAACGCATCCGGGGCGGCCGCTTCTGGCCCGGATGCATTTAATGTAGTCCGCGTCGAAGCCCTTTTCCCTTAGGGCCTCCTTCAGCTCCTCAAGGTCCGTGGATGCTGGCAGGCCGCGGATGGCCACCTTCAGGCGTCGCTCATCTTGCGGGGTGTAGAAAAACCACCGCACCCGTGGGTCTTCTGTTGCGGCCTTCCTGAGGTGGGCGGCCACCACCCGGTATTCTTCTCCGTTTGGCGGAATGAAGCGCACCCCATCATCGTAGGGAGCCGCCGTAGGTGCGTGGCCCAGCGTCTTGGCTATTTCTGCCAAGTGCCGGGACCAGTTCGGCAGGCTCTCCGCGATCAGGGGCGGGTATCGCTCCCTCCTCTTCGGCTGGGTGGCGGCGGCGTCGTTCGTGGTGTTGGCGGCGGCGGCGACGATGATTTTAGCGGAGGCTGGGGTGGCAATGTTACCGGAGGCGGCGGTGTTGGCTGGTACGGTGCTGCGGGAGGCGGCGGCGGCGGTGGCGGTGGCTTGGCGGGGCTGAGGTTGCGGCCCGGTGGTGCGCGCTGCGGTTGGAGGCAGCGGTGGCGGCGACGGCGGCGGCGGTGGTCGCGGTGGTGGCGGGCTCGCGGTCACGCGCGAGTATGTCGCTGGCGGCTGGCTTGGCGGGGACGGGGGCCCCGGGCTGGTGTGGGCGCGCTTGGCGGGTTTCGGCGGGCTGGTGCTCGAAAGCACCCGCTTGCGCATGGGCGGCTCGAGTTGGGGGAGCTGCGCTGTCAGCTCCAGGACCTCGATGTCTTCGGCGAGCAGGGCTTTGGTGTTCCCCGTGATGTTAAATTCCTGCAGCCAAAGGTAGGTCCTGATCCATCGCATCAAGCCCTGAGACAGGGCGTAGCCCTCTGAGGCCATCCGGGTGACCATGATCAGATCACGATCATGGTCGGCCCGTGGCGTGAGGGCGGGTCCGTTCTCAAAGCGAGGCAGTGGTGCAGTTGACGGTGTTGGTGCGGGGTCCGGCTGTTGGCCGGTGGTGGCGGCGGCGGTCGTGGTAGGCCTCGGGGTGGTCGGGGTGGCGGGGGGGCGCGCTGGTGGGGCCTCCTCGTCGTCCCCGCAGTTCGCAGGCTCGACGGGCTCGATGGACGGGCGATCTGATTTCGAGGGTAGGTCGGCAACTGTCCGTTGCCGACTACCCTCGCTTTTTACTTTGCCTCCCGGCGCGGGGTTTGTTGTTGTCCGGGGCGCGGGGGGGTGGCAGCTTGTTGAGGGTAGGTCGACATCTGCATGTTGCAGTCTACCCTCTTTTTCCTCCTCTCTCTCCGGTGCGGGGTTTGTTGATGTCCGGGGTGCGGGGGGATGCGGAGCCTTTGTTGCGCTCGTTGTGGGCGATAAAGGCGCTGTTGGTGGCTTTTTGGTGGGTACACCGAACTCGAAGCGCTTCGGTGTACCCGCAGATTGTGGCGACCGGTACGACGCCGGTGGCGGGAGGATTACGCCGCATTGTGTGCGGCTACCCGGGGCTGTGGTGGTGGTGGCTGGCTTTTTGGCCGTGGAGGGTAGGCGGTCGCCTTGCGGCTTACGACTACCCTCTCGACCTTTCTGCTCCATGGTGGAGCGGACTCGTCGGAGGGTTCGGTGGGGGTGCGTCGCTTCAGACCGGCGACGCCGAGCCCCGCATTCCCTACCCCGGGGCTTCCGCTTGAACGGGACCGGGTTCGGGAGCACGGGGAAAGGCTCCGGTCGAAGGCGCTAGTGTGGAGACGTTCCCCGCCGACGGAGTCGGGCGCAATCGCGGCGACTTTTCACACGAAACGCAACGCGACGATTGCTGGAGACGTTGTGGCGACCGAGCACTAAAATTGGAACGCTGGCATACACCGAAGGCAGTCCTGAAATGTAAACTACTTGGCGCTGCGCGTATTTATATTGGAGCCACACCGACAGCACACTACGAAATGCGCGTGTATGAGTGCAGCTCCAAAATCACGCCATGATCACGCCACCTTTTGTGGGCGTATTTTCGATAGCGGGATATCCCGCTAGTTGAGCATAGTTAAGTTTTGCATATGTAGAACCCTTTTGTAAATAAAGGCATGCCAATTCGATCGCAAAAATTATTTCACTCCGCACCTTCTACGACGTTCCCCAAAACACCATCCACCCAAATTTCATTTATGTACTAAGTAACAGTGGCATCTTTATTGGTTAATGTTAGATATGAATTTATTAGATTTAAGTTAAATTGTACCGTTTGTGCCCAAATAAATATCAAAACATTAAAACATTGCTATACCGTGGAAACTAAGTAGGGATATAAGTTTTGTATAACAATTAACTGTCCATTATCCCATGCGTTTAGGTCTATTTAATTTGGGAAGCCATTCTCAAGAATGATGGCCTGGAAGCCTAGATATTGTCTTTGGATTCTTTACATTACAGGGGGGCTATGGCCATTGAGAAATCTGCTAACTGCAGCGCCAGCGTAGTGATTTACTTTTTCCTACTTACTTAACGTACGGAATTTATTTTGGCTGGCTGCGCCCCCTGAGCCCCCTCTTTCCTTCCGGTGGCGTAGTGGTTCGCTAATTATCAATGGCTTTGAGGAAAGAGTAATATTTGTGTTCTTTTTATGGCGGGGGCGGCGCCCCCTGAGCCTCACTCTTTCCTTCGGTGGCGTAGTGGTCCGCTACTTATCATTGGCTTGGAGGAATGAGTAAAGTTTGCGTTCTTTTATGGCGGGGGGCTGAGCCCCCCGAGCCCCCCTCTTTCCTTCCGGTGGCGTAGTGGTTCGCTACTTATCAATGGCTTGGAGGAATGAGTAATGTTTATAATTTTTTTATGGCGTGGGGCTGCGCCCCCCAGCCCCCCCTCTTTTCTTTCTGCGGGGTAGTGGTTCGCTACTTATCAATGGCTTGGAGGAATGAGTAGTATTATTAATAGCTCGGGGGAATGAGAAATGCTATGCAGTTTGGCAGAAGTTTATATCTAAGTTTTGTACTTTTATTTTCTTATTTTTGAGTTAAATAAATTAAAAAAAAAGTATTCGTCTGCTTTTTGTGGCGGGGAGCTGCGCCCCCCGAGCCCCCCCCCTCCTTCCTTCCTGCGGCGTAGTGGTTCGCTACTCATTAACGGCTTGGAGGAATGAGTAGTGTTCGTATGCTTTTAATGGCGGGGGGCTGCGGCTGCTGCTCTTTACTTGCTGCAGGTGAGTGGTCCGCTACTGATGAATATTCTGGAGGCAATACCTTTTTACATTTCTTCTTGCGGGGGGCTGTCTGAAAGAGGGCCCCGGCCGTACAGGAACTTAACGGTTATGAAAATAAAATTTATGTATGCTCTAATGATCCTCTACTTGAATAAAGTCACTTTTTTTGTAACATTTAAAACCCACCGCTATCTTTGTTCCTACTACAGACAATAATGAGGTACTATTAGTAAACACCAAAGAGTTTGTGCATATGTACTGTTCTGGAGTAAGGTTAAAACTGTAGATCTATGGTTAAAACAAATGTCATAGTGGCAGAAGCGTTTACTTCATATCACGTTTGTTGTTATTCGAATGATTGTATTTTTTGCTCTCTTTCTGTAGTTATTTCTTTAAGGACCTGACGACTACTGTTATTTTACTTGTGCGATGCCGATAATTGTACTCTGGATCGGATTTACAATTTCGGCTACACGATTGCGGATGACAGCATCAAGACTACTCTGGCATCAATAATGCTCGTATTGAGTGTTGGAAAAAGATCTTATGTTCTTATTTGTATAACAGTGAATTTTAAATGAATAAATGACATAATAATATACATTATGCTGTTTTACTATATTCTTTTTTTCTTAAGTCTATAAAAATAGCTAAATATCCATTAAAAAGAGATTCAATTGATCGTCTTCGCTGCGATCCGTTTCACTACAAATGTCATATTGACATGCCATACATCCGACAAAGAATTCAATATGAAATGTATTAAGAGAAGGACCATATGACTGTGGAACCGTATCACTGCAAATGTCACATTGACGTACCATACATCTGCCAAAGAAATCATTGTAAATTTTGTTGTGAAAAGGTTCCTCGGGGATACGCGATTCCATTTTCTCAAATTATCATTATCACGCGGGATTTTTGCTGTTTTCCGGGATAAAAAGTAGCCTATGTCATTCCCGGATGTTCAAGCTATATTTTTGTCAAGTTTCACCATGATCGGTAGGGCGGTTTTTGCGTGAAGAGGTAACAAACAGACAGACAGCGAGACAGAGAGACAGAGTTACTGTCGCATTTATAATATTAGTTAGGATTAGAATTAGGATAAGCTTTTTAAAAAGGCCTCTTGAAACAAAAACCGGCCGAGTGCGAGTCGGACTCGCGCACGAGAGTTCCGTAGAAAGATTTTAACGCTTTTCCCCAGTGTTTTAAGAAGTCCAGTGTTAGCAGATCCCTGTTCCTAAGCAAAATGTACGCAGTGTGGGGTCAACTTATATTGGTCTACGAAATCTACAGACAGACATAAAAATTTAAGATGTTGAGACTTTTCTGAGTGGTTGTGCTATAAGAGCTATCTTTATACCAAATTTCAAGTTTCTAGGAGAACTGGAAGTACCCTTTAGGTTTTCGGATTGCAGCAATTTGTATGGAAATAGCCTTTTTAATGACTGTATCTTTTGATTGCGTTGACATAGAAGGTTGGTTTTTTCACAGCTTCAAGGGACCGCAGGTTTGAGTATTTAATATTAATTTCAGCATGCTACCTCCACGCGTTCCAGAGAAAAAGGGTCTTGACAGACAGATAGACAGACATATAACAAAGTGATCCTATTAGGGTTCCGTTTTTTCCTTTTAAGGGTACGGAACCCTAAAAATAACTAAATGAAATCTCCCACTGAAAACCACGGAGTATTAGTTTAAACCTAGCAACAAAATCTAAACTTCAAACGCGCTGGGGCCCCCGTTAATAGAATTACCTATAAGCAAACTCTGACTAGATTTAGGCTGGTACCTAACCGAATCACTAAGCCGCTATAGCCGTTATAGGAAGCTTTCCATTTACTGACATGCGAAGATTTAATTAAATTATTTCTGGCACTATAATTTTTTTAATCTACACATATATCATAAGTCCTCTATTATGCGTTCAGAAACCGTAGGTAATGACCATCATTGCGACAGTCGATTTTCGCCTTCAAAAACCAATACAATTTAAAAATATGCCTCAATTAAAAAGAAATCTATACGAAACGACAGCTCGATATGTTTTATGTCAATAAATGTTGTGAGTTTGAGTTTGTCTACGATTAAAAAAACAGTCAAATTAGTGACAGGCTCATTATGATTATAATGTGTGTAGATAAAGTAATGTATGCAACTCTACATAATTAGGCCTTAAAACACTCGTGTGATCCTTGAAACTCAGCTTCGCCTCGTTTCATAAAAACACACTCGTCTTTTAAGAACCCTCATTACGTAACAGTGGCATAAATTACTATTATGTTCCGTTGGGTGGACATAGATGCAGAGGCCGACCGAAGAGATGGCGGAACGACTTTGACGCATTCAGATCGGATTTTTCTGTTAAAAGTTGTGATGGTAGTTTATTTTACTCCCTATACCTCTAGATGCTATTGGTGTGGATTTTGAAACTTCACACACCATTGAATTACTTCGCACGAGTGTGTAGGTGTCGGTAGGCCTCCAACAAGGTGGAGCGACGACCTAGTAAAGATTGCGGGACCGCGGTGGATGCGGAAAGCACAAGACTGGTCTGAATTGAGAGCCGCAGGGGAGGCCGCCGTTCAGCAGTGGACGTCAATCGGCTGACATGATGATGATGATGATGAGTGTGCAGGTTTCCTTTCGATGTTTTCCTGCATAGAAACAACTAAGTAATGTTTCCGCCCCCGAGGCATGCGAATAAACGTGTTATGATTTTATTTTGAATTTCCTCTTTTTTGAATAAGCTCTTAAATTATACGTATATTTTTTTAATTTGATAAAAATAAAGTAAATTAACTGAATTGCGTGTTACAGAATAATTTCTTTAATTTTGCCTTCAATTTCCTGGCCAAAGGTTCACCTCCCCTGCCTTGTAAAATTTTTCTTTGTGTTTAAGTTCTTTTCAGACTTTTTCCTCTCATCCTTACCTTTCTGTTTTAATAACATTACTTCTAATTAGATTAAATTAAAACTTTACGATTAAAACTCGCGGGAATTATTTTTGGAGATCTCTTCGTAATTTACTATGCGGCGTAGTCTGTTTTTAATAAATTCGCATTTTCGTCTGAAAATAGTTTTTTTTTGTAAATGGACTAATCGAGAGCTCATCAAAGCTATGAGGTAATCGCGGTCAATATCACGTTTTCATTATAGACTTCAGAGTCGGACTCGCGCACGAGGGTTCCGTACAAATATTTTAACGCTCTTCTCCAGTGTTTTAAGTTGTCCAGTGTTGGCAGAGCCCTGCTCCTAGGCAAAATGTACGCAGTGTGAAGTCATCTTATATTGGTCTGTGAAATCTACAGACAGACATAAATATTTTAGATTTTGAGAACTGGAAGTACCCTTTAGGTTTTCAGGGTGCGGCTATTTATATGGAAACCTTTTAATGACTGTATATTTTGATCGCGTCGACTTAGAAGTTTGATTTTTTCACAGCTTCATGGGACTGCAGGCTTGAGTTTGAGTATTTGATATTAATTTCAGCATGCTACCTAAACGCGTTCCAGAGAAAAAGGGTCTTGATAGACAGACAGACAGACGGACAACAAAGTGATCCTATAAAGATTCCGTTTTTCCTTCTGAGGTACGGAACCCTAAAAATGAAACTAAAATCTTTATACTCTAAAAAGTGTAGTCAAAATAGACAAAGCAAGTCACAGCCTCTTGTGCTAGCTGTTCTGTAGGTACGTAGATCTAGCGAGATTTGAATTAAGGACGAGAAGCATGAAGTAGACTTAGTCGCGCTTGCAAGTACCGAGGCACACCTTAGCTTTACAGCGGGACCATTATACATTATAAAAAAACCGGCTAAAAAAGAAAGGTTTTAGAATGTGCAAAAACATTTTTGTCATGTGACTCCCCACATACCTAGTAGGTAGTCTAACTTAAAAAATTAAGACCGCCTTTTCAGTATCTATTACAATTACTTTTCTTATTGGCAAAAAAATTGTGAGGCAAGCATTATCTAAAACTACTCAAAATTTCAAGAAGGTGTAAGTTAATAGTTCCTGAGATAACCAGCTGTGATAGGCAGACAATCATTCTGAGTCACACCCTAAGGGATACTAAAAATATTAGTAACACTTGCTATTTATCTTAAAATTACAAGCTATGGCCAGCCTACATTTAGCGGAACAAAAAAGAATGACTTAGTGAGCCCGCGTGCCCAAGCCCTCTAATTTTGAGAGGAGACCTTTGTCCAGCAGTGGCACATAAACAGGCTGGAAATTATGAAGAATCTTTAATGCCCCTTTTGGCATTAACATTAATAGTTATTTGTGTAAGTAATTAAAAATTTCAGTGTTTATGTTTATTGTTTATTGTTAATTTATTTTATGTAGGCTTTACATTACAAGGTCGTGAGCTCTTGACGAGCCAGCGGCTGGCCATAATTGCGCGTATCTTTTCAGTGTAAAAAACTGGAAGATGACTAATATTGATCGAGTAAAACTAAGGTGTGTTAATTTGTCTCCCGAACCAATACTAATGCTTGTTTGAGAATTTTCATAAAAAATTACAGTTAGGTCTTCATTTCTTCATACTTAAGTGCCCAAGCTGTTGTATTCTGTGGGAACGCTAAACCCTTTCGAAGGAGTTTAAGCGTACTTAACAGTGTCGCTGCTTGCACTACACACTGATCCCGTGAGGAGACTGAATGTACTTAGCGTCACAGGAAATCTAGGAGCCAGAATAAAACACGAAACAAAATTCTCAGTTTTTGGTTTCAACAATAGAAAACGTAACGTTTTGACAAATTAGCTATTTGTGAACTGACACATTTGGTGCCGCAAACCAGGATACTGGAAACAAAATACCTATTTATTAGAATATGTATACCTACGAAAAGAGCACTATGCTCTCCCCACTGGTACGGGTTTCCACCCTTCAGGTGAAAATTTAGTCCAAGCAAGACTGTTAGTTTCAATATCCAGTTTTCATTATGTCTAAAGCAATTAATAGCGAATCATTTAAAACTGTTATTACTGTTGTTTTTTATGGGGCTGGCATGTTCGTTAGTGATCAAAGTCCCCGAATAAATTACGATTAAAGCAAAAAAAGTGCGTCAGCCCTATTTTTGTCTATTTAGTAACAGAATAAGTGTGTGAAGTTCCTAAAATCTGTACAATAGTGAAATCTGTCATCGTCACCGGTAGCCTAAATTCTGTATCGATATAGATAAATATAATACAGCGGTGGTTGTAGTTGTATTCGCTAGGTAGTAATAATTATGTATGCAGTGTTGGCCATTGTTTTCTGTACTGCACCTTTTGCAAGGCCCGGTCGCTGCGCCCGTTTCTAATCTAACTTCAGAACGCTCCATTCATAAGCAAATAAGGAATAATTTCAGCTCCAAGACATAAATCATTTGGAGGAAAGTTTGAGGAGCTCCGATTAGTCTCACCTTGGATGTGGTGTAGTAAGGTGTCAATAATAAAATGAATAATATTTTAGATAAGATGTTTATCTACACACATATCATAAGTCCTCTATCATTATAGAGGCCATTGGTTCAGAAACCGTAGAAAATGACCAGCATTGCAGCACGACGACGCCTTCGCCGCCAGCCCCAGCAGCACCACCACCCCAGCAGTAAAGTAATAGTCATTACGACATCGAATTCGATGTCGTAATGACTTTTCGATATCGAATTCGGTGTTTCAAATTTGAAAACCAACATAATTTACAATCATAGTGAAATAAAACGGATTACTCACGTATATAAGTTGAGTTCAATCCGACATGCATAAATAATAATGTGATAATTTACAATAAAAAAAAAAAGTTTACGAAGCGTCAACTCGGTAGGTTTGTCTATGATTAAAAAAAACAGTAAAATTCGTGATAGGTATCGGTATGATATGCCTTCGGCTTCTGAACCCATCTTAGAGTACTTATAATATGTGTGTAGATAAAGTACGTAATGTATGCAACTCCACATAATTAGGCCTTAAAACACTCGTGTGATCCTATTACGAAACTCAGCCTCGCCTCGTTTCATAAAAACACACTCGTGTTTTAAGGACCTTCATTATGTAGCAGTTGCATAAACTACTATTATTATACAACTAGTTTATGCCCGCGATTTCGTACGCATAACCCCGTTTATTCTCTATCTCTTCTCTATTCTCTATCTATTAGTGCTTGTCTACATCATAAAGGCAACCTCTATGCAAAATTTCAGCTTTCTAGGATTAGGATTATACTTAATATTGTATTGATTGTTATAGGCTTGCGTTTGATCACGTGGTCTAAGATAGAGCGCGCTTATCTATAAATGCACATTCACAAAAAAACTAAAATAATATATTAAATTCGAAATTCCTGACTTATAATTATAAAAAATATATACAATTGAGCGCCCAGTTAAAATTGTGACAGTATTTAAAAAATAATGGAAGATAAAAGAAGTTACCCTTCAGCAGTGTTAAACGAAAACGCATACAAAAATATTTAAGTTAACAAACAAATTAATTCGCCTTTTTCCTTCAATGTTTTGACTTTTCTGTATATTTTTCCATTCGCATTGCAATATGACAAGGACGACAAGCGAGCAAAACAAGTTGATCGTATTAATCTCCATTAAATATAACGAATTGAGTCACCATTCCGTATTCAGAATTGGTTAATTTTTTGTTCGCTACGGCGTCAGTTTGAAAGCCGCTGACTGCCCGATGAATATCAAAGACCGATGCTAGCGTGATGTAGAATATAGTACTGGCACCTCGAGTGGGAATATTCGAATGCTACTACCACGAAATATCCGTTTATTTCACTACCACGAAATGTAGCCTAGACTCAGATGATTTTCAGAATTTCCACAAAACCGATTACACACATGTTGGTTAATTCGGTAGGTACTACATTCCCCGCCACCATTCCTTATAGGTAAGTATAGTGAAATTTTTTTTCAACAGATCAGGCAAAATCAATCTTACGTCATGGTCATAAACACTTTGTCATGTATAAACATTTCTCAATCCAACTATACGAGTACACACTTGTACAACGGAATTAAACCAGCAATGAGCAGCCATACGTTCCGACAATCCTAATCCTAACTAACCTAACTAATATTACAAATGCGAAAGTAACTCTGTCTTTCTGTCTCTCTGTCTGTCTGTTTGTTACCTCTTCACGGGAAAACCGCTGCACCAATCTAGATGAAATTTGGTAAGAAGATAGTTTGAATATTGAGGAATAACAGGCTACTTTTTATTCGGGAAAATTATATAGTTCCCGCGGGATAGCGATAACCGAAATCTACGCGGCAACAGCTAGTGAGGTATAAAAATACCAATCTCAGCATGTGCTAGGTTACATTACAAGTGCCCAGCGCTGATACGAATGAATGTATAATATGATCGGTCTCTTATCATAATTTCGTCCTACGCAGAAATATATTATATGTAACGTTCATTGTAAGTCACAATGTGAGATGGTGAGCTTGCGAAAGAGTGGCTCAGCAATGACTATTAATTTTACTGAGCTTGTTTAAGTGTCCTCTTGAGCGGACTATAGATTTTCACAGCTTATGGGTCACGAAATAAATCCTAATGTCAATACAATCGCTGCTGCCAAATCAAAGATGTCGCACGCAATATAGTAATTTCAAATGAAGGCTTATAATATTGTACCAAAACTACCTAAGCCGATTAAAAACGTTTCCTTGAGGGCTGTTCATGATTTTTTTATTAAACGTGAAAAGTAAGAATTTTAACCACCTTATTTTATTTCAGTTAGGTGTGCAATATACCCGGTTTTAGATTGCCTCACCAGATAGGGTTGCCAAATATAAACCTCAAAAACCGAATCTGAGTTATTTTCATACGGAAATCGAGCATCAAATTAACGGACACGAAACCTTTATTTTACAAAGGGCTTCGTCGAAATATGATATCACGTTTTCATGTTTTTTTTTAACAAAATTGAGAGACAACTTCGAGAAATATTAAAGACGCAGTTTTGTTTTTATTTTTCCACCTTTTGATATTTTTTTGGTGCCTACACATAACGGTGATTCTTCAGGGCCCTGATTTTCGATGCCCGGGGGCATATTTCAATGATCTATTTAGTTAGTATTGATTCCGCGGCAATTTTTATGGTAACACCCTTTTAAATTACTGTATCTTTTGATTGCATTAATTTAGACGTTTGATTTTTTTTCACAGATTCAAGACATTGCAGGGCTGAGGCAGGGCCTATCTATTTGATTCCATTTCAACGCCTCGCGGCCAGAAAAAAAAGGGTCTTGACGGACAGACAGACAGACAACAAAGTGATCCACTAAGTTCTGTTTTTCCTTCATCATCATCATGTCAGCCGAAAGACGTCCACTGCTGGACATAGGCCTCCCTCAAGGCTCTCCACTCAGACCGGCCTTGTGCTTTCAGCATCCACCGCGGTCCCGCGATCTTTACTAAGTTGTCGCTCCATCTTCCATGCTCCATGGTTTTCCTTATAAAGTACGGAACCCTAAAAACAATGACGACGAGGGTACTGCTATCAACCGGACCTAGAGCGGAGAGATTATAGCTTTGGCCTTTGGTCACAGAATAAGTAATAGTAAAACTTTGGTGAGCAGTGTTCGACTCACTGACGATTGATGGGAACCTTCCCACAAGATGGAATACGGGTCAGTCCGCAATACATCGGGGTAAGCTCAACCCATATACATGAGTCATCCATTTGTTTCACAACACTTTGACTTTTCCAATCACATTATCATGATACTCGGGATTTAATCGCGTAAAAAATATTTAAATTTGAATTTAAACACCTCGACGTTTCGGACGCGACGTTGCGTCTATGGTCTCGAAGGGACTGAAGAGGCGGGTATCAACATCTCCTAGCTGCACGGGTTCCTCGAACTACCCGCACTTGGTCTTTATTATTAGTTTTCACTAGGGTTGCCACTAGTCCGACACACAACACTCACAACATCCGGCGATTTATGAGACGATATTTGATGACACTTACACATACTGATTACCGAATTCCATGAAGATGAAAGCTTGAAACCATCCTCCCGGTTGAAATTAAGATGTTTTCTGATTTCAAGTGCTTCACGTACAATCCTGCTATAAATATGCCGCTCAGTAGAGAGGATCGTGGAGTTATGAAGCTCAATCCAGTGGTCTGGTCCTTTTTCAATCACTTTGCTTATCCTACGAGCCATCGCAGTATCCTAGGCTCCTGTGTCCTTCAATAGATACCAACTGTTTCCAGTCTCTTAATTTAGAGATTGGGTCGAACAATAGAACCTCCAATTAATTTGACATGCTGTTATGGGAGTAACAATGGGGCGTCGATATCCCTTACTTTGACGGAAGCGTCGTGTGAGGTTTCAAGCGAAATGAGGTGTAATCCGCCCAAGTCAGAAGTTACATTCTATTAAGAATTAAAAAATCGCTATCTGTATTTTTAAGCCGCGATAGCCTAGTGGTTTGACTATGGCCTCTCAAGCAGATGGTCGTGGGTTCAAACCCCGACTCGCACCTCTGAATTTTTCGGAATTTATGTGCGGAATTACATTAATTTATCATGAGCTTTTCGGTGAAGGAAACAATCGTGAGGAAACCTCCAGACTCCTGCGAAGCAATTTAATGTGTGGGAAGTTCCCAATCCGCACTGGGCCCGCGTGGGAACTATAGTTCAAGCCCTCTCATTCTTAGAGGAGGGCTGTGCCCAGCAGTGGGACGTAAAAAGGCTGGTGATGATGATGATATTTTTAACTCCATAACCGCTGTTCTGAATATTCAATGTATCTCTTGTTTTGATGAAATGACGATAAAAACATCCAACTATCTTAAATTTTGTCGTCTCAATAAACTTTCTGCCGGTAGGCAACCTAACCTCTGCTTGCTATCTGTCGATGGGAAGAAATTGGGCAGTCTACAAAATAGCAAATTGTTGGATTTTATATTTATGAAATTCGTCACGGTGGTAACGGCTATAGCTATAAGTATAAGTCAGCCAATAGACCTACATTCAAGTTAGTTCGAACCGAAATCTAAAGAAGGAAGTTACTAACCTTTGGAAAGAAAACGATGGGAGCTTTCCTAATGGCCACTGCGGCCCATCTTAGATCCTCACAACATCAGACGGACAGCAGGTGGTATGTGGTCAACCAGGCACGCTTGGTTTTGTCACGAATGTAAGTTAAAGTTCCCTTTCTTAAATTACCAGTACTGCTGCAAACGCACATAAGATATATCGGTTGCAATATTCGCAATTGTATGAAAGAGGACGCACAGACCGCGCGTTTTTCGGCCGGTACTCTACGCGACGTGTTTCATACAAATTCTAATATTACAATCGACACCGCCCCGCTATCGCTCTCTACCAAGCTTAACCGTTAGCAAAATTTTAAATTCGAAATTTTAATCAGCAAATAGGCAGTAGAATGCTCTTTTATACGTTTTTTTTTGTGTTTACTAGTAATTTCGGAAATACTATGGTTGCCAAGAATGCGCCGGAAGAAACGTGGCATAAAGTATTTTTTTCTAAAAACGAGTTACCTACATAGGTCTTACAATACCCACATAATCACAGATGAATTAAGTACTACACAAAGAAGACTCACTGTATCATTAGCATTAGATTCATTAGAAAATAAAGAAAAAAAAAACAGTATTATAAAAACAAGTAGCGAAAAGAGTACGGTCTATGGGGCTGGGGGTTGTTTTATCTTTTTTTGAAGTCGCTGGAAACAAATTGCTATTTCCGTTGTCTGTTCAAAAATTGCGCCACCTCAGAACGTCTTGAATTTTCGACTAAGCCTTTGCCTGTATTTGCTTTGTGCATAGAGCTCGCATCACACATCAATATAATGGCAAGTACACGTTGGCGGGCTCAATAGGAACAGTGCCCTTAGTGTAATCAAAAAGTACAAAATACGTCTCGATCGCGTTTGCGTTAGAGTGTCAAATAGTATGAGAATTGTTAAACGCGAACGCGATCGAAACGTATTTCTTGGCCTGGTCGGCGATTACACTAGGCGCTCAGCAACAATGGACGGATAATGAACTAGCTGTGCAGTGAGCGACTGACTTCGGTGCTAGTGAAGAGATGAACTAGAAATGTACTCCAGAAGTACAGGTCACTGACCTCTTTTACATCTACAATGCCAAACAGAAAGATGTGCTCTAGAAGTACACTCACTCTACTGACCTCTATGACGACCGGATAGTCTAGTGGTTAGAGACACTGACTATGAAACTTGACATCCCGGGTTCGATCCCCGGTCGGGGCAGATAATTGAATGATGAATATAAATGTTTGTTGTCGGGTCTTGGATGTTTACTATGTAATTATCTATACAAGTATGTTTATCCGTTGTCTAGTAGGCTTTGCCTAGTTTGGGACTAGGTCAATTGGTGTCAATTGTCCCATGATATATTTATTTATTTATATTTTACATCTACACTGCAAAATAACTGGTTAAAAAAAATTAACGGACTTGTCGCGGTTGAACAAGTCTAGGTGAAGCGCATTCTGAAGATTTTTGGGGAAAAAGAGAATCATCTCAACTAGTATTCTCAAACAGCAGACGCAATGACAGCATGGGAGATTTAAAGGAAATACTGTTTTATAATGCTAATAATAATATTTCGCGACTTAACCACGATATAAACGTTTGCAGCATCTTAAGAAATCTCTGGTTTAACAGCTGACAGCAAATTCCGTAAAATTGTGTTTGTTATGTGTCTAGTTTTATAGTTTTCAAAAGATATCCCCTGAAAGTAATTCTCGAATTTTCCTCCATCATCAAATACCCTTATTTGAAAGTTCAAATTCATTACGAACTCGTCCGCAACAATTAATCAAATTACACTAAAAGGTCGTAATCCCTTTATTTCTAATATTCCCTTCGGAAAGCTTGATAAGTGATACCCATTAATAATTATTTGCCTTTTCCTACGATCAATTGCCTGGCTAATCGAATGAGAACGCATGGGGCCAGACTGCGAATCAACTTCGACAGAGTTCCAAGTTTCGCGCGATTGACAATGACATAAACCTTTGTTGTTGCAGGCTGGCTAATCCGCAATTGTACTGAGACGCTCTACTACTTACAATAAAATCTGCTTGTACGCGGTCCAATGCGTATTTTGACCAAGCCTCGTGATCTTGAAACAATTGAAGCCAGGCAATGTACGTGTTAGTTTTAGAGCTATGGTTGTGTGTGTGAGATGTATGGGTAAGGTGTGAGAATAGCTCAAATTTATTGTTCCTTCTGTACGTGAGGCGATTATCCCTTAATCTGGTTAACTCTGGATAGAGTTGTTATTGTAATATCTAATTGATAGTTCTTGGCTCCTTTTGCGTATTTTGACGACCGAATAGCCTACTGATAAGAAACCCTGACTAAGTATGAAGCTTGAGGTCCCGGGGTTCAATCCCCGGTAGGGGCAGATGTTTAAGTATGATGAATTCGAATGTTTGTTCTCGGGTCTTGGATGTTTAATACCTATGTATGTATATATACGATACCCTCGGTGCGCGAGTCCAAAACAAAACTAAAAAAAGTTTTGTAAAACCTTTTACTGCTTTCCTCCATTTTCTCATGGATATGACAATGACATACTCACTGCCCACAGTATTTGGAAATTTTAGTCTCCGAAGTATTTCAAATTGTGAATAAACCCTATAAAATAACTCTGGACTATTCCAACAGTCTGAAAATGATTTAGTCAAGAATTTCACTAAATGGAAAATACCCGTTTATTCGCTTAAAGTTCACTTCAATAAACAAAAATAAAATGATGAAATAAAGTTTTCAATTTAGATAAAGCCAAAACTATTTCGGTAAAGAGTTTTGCCGAAGTTATGTTAAAACGGAAAGATGGGGTCACTGAGAAGCCAAGGGATTAAGGCTAGTTTACATGAGACGAGACGAATCCGACACGACTTTTTATTTGAACTGAAACCACTATGTCATTCTGCGACCACACGTGCATCGTAGCTACGTCTGCGCGAACCATGTAAATTCCATTTCACGCGTCATGGTCGCCGAGAAGCAGATTTAACAACCTTTTATTATCATGCCTTTTACAACTTGCAAGTAGTATATTCGGCTAAGGTAAATTCCAATAGTTGGCGCCTTCAATCTGAATATTTACGTAGCAATAAAAGTAACAAGCAGGTTGTCAAATTGGAGTTAACGTGTCAATAATTGGAACATTTACCTTACATAGTAAGCAAAAACACTTTAACATACATAGTAATCTACTTGTGTACGTGCTACAGTTTTTGTATTGGCAAAACATGTCTAGTCTGTTCCTAATATAATTTCTGACCAACCAATTGAAGTGAACGTACAGACTTACCTAAACTGCGGAAAGACACCCCCTAGCTTTTGGCAAGTAAGGGCCACATAGTGCCAAATTTAAATAATAGCTGGCTGCATTTGCAGAGGGTCGAGCAGGACTTTTCGAATCCTGCGTCACGTAAAATCGAATAGTAAACGTTGTCGAGTTTGTATGACGTCTGGAACAGCGCCCGCCCGTGAGCGTATTTGGAACTTAAATTTAGTATGAGGTTTTTCGATTTCGATACGATAACCGTAACGTTACGCAGCATTCGTAAAGTCGTGCTCAACCCTCAGGTACGGAGCTGTATTTGAGTGGCTAAAACAGTCACGGGTCGCAAGGCATAGGGCTTCGCGTTGCCGACCGCTGCTCTAGCTTACTAAGTATTAAGTACTTAAAAAAAGAATCGTGAAGTGTAAATACACCGAATGCTGTTATACTTTTAATACTCTGGCAAAAAGCCAAGGCGTTAGAAATTTAACCGGATAATGCTGTAATGGCACAACGTGGAGAAAGCTTTGCTTTGCCAACCTTTTTGGGGCATAGGGGTGAATGGCTTTTAAATTGTATCGGCACCACCATCTTGCTCGCTAATCTCAAGAAAAAGACTAGGTGCTTTCGTTTTTTTATCAAGCTACTTAGTGACATTAGCAAAAAACTAAATATTTTTAATAATTATTAGCATCATCAGCCTAATTTGCGTCCCACTGCTGGGAACACGCCTCCTCTCACGATGTGAAGGCTTGGACTATAGTTCCCACGCGGGTTCCGTGCGTATTGGGAACTTCACACACACCATTGAACTGCTTGCATTGTGCAGGCTTATTCGCTATGTTGCCTATAATAAATTACAAATGTAAATTCGGACTTGAATTCCGAAAACCTCGGAGGTACAAGCCCGGGTTTGAACTCACGACCTCCTGTTTGAGAGGCCACTGGGCTACCACGGCTTTTTATTAAATCTGTTAAAATGTTTATAAGCTTAATGGATCCATTATCAAGGGAAGTTCATTAAGCTTCCAAAGAGGAAATTTTTTCACATTTCTAATGAGAAATTATGAAAAAATCTTAAGATGTTCTAGTTTTATATTTTTCCTCATGACGGCAAAAGAGGCTGGCAACGTTACCTCGTTGATGCTGATTCTTTGGATGACATACCAGTCGAGCAGGCATTTTTATAAATCTTTAAAGAATCTTTAAATTTTGTTAAAATGATTCGCGGTTAATTTCATTAGACATAATGAAAACGGGATATTGACCGCGATTACCTTTATAGGTTTGATGAGCTCCCGCTATTTCGATGCAGTTACATGCATCATAGTCACGGGCTAAAACATCATGAGCTCATCAAACCTGTAAGGTAATCGCGGTCAATATCCCGTTTTCATTATGTCTAGTCTTTAAATTGTACGAAACTACCGTGAGACTCAATTATAGTGAAATAAAACGGATCATTCACGTATATAACCACGTGTATCAGAGCCACGGCACGAGGGTCGTGCGCTCCCAGAGGAAGGACTACGAAATGTCCAAAACATGTCGGGCTAAACTCGAAAAATAGGGGTCACTAAGTATATTTATCGTTTAAGCAAGTTTTTTTAAATAACGGTTATACAAGGCTCTCATTTTTATTTAAGCTTAATTAAGTAAGTATAATAATCAATGTCTCACTTATTTCAATTTCCTTAGACATAACGAAAACGGGATATTGACCGCGATTACCACCCCCGTAATATCCCGTTTTCATTATGTCTAATGCTATTAACCGCGATTCAATTTACTTACTGCTTAAAATAATAATATTCACGTAACGGCAAAATATTTAGTGACCCATAGTTTTAACTCCCGACCCAAAAAGAGGGGTGTAATAAGATTGACCTGTATATCTGTGTGTCTTTGTATATGTGTATTTCTGTCTCATACCTGTTTGTGGCATCATGGCTCCCAAACGAGTGGACCAATTTCGATGCTGTTTTTTTTAATCGAAAGCTAATTTAATCAAGATGAAATATTGAACTTTGAAATTTCAATGTCGGAGGCTTTATAACTTTTCTAATCTTTTGTGTAGTATGCACTTTATTTCACTACTAGCTGTTGCCCGCGACTTCGTCCGCATCGATTTCGGTTATCGCCATCCCGTGGGAACTACATGATTATCCCGAATAAAAAGTAGCCTATGTTATTCCTCAATATTCAAACTATCTACTTACCAAATTTCATCTAGATCAGTGCAGCGGTTTCCCGTGAAGAGGTAACAAACAGAGAGACAGAGTTACTTTCGCATTTATAATATTAGTTAGGATTAGGATAATCTTAAAATTGGCTGTCATTAAGAACAGAAAGTGTCACTTACTGTTCATTCGAGGCTGCAATAGAGTATCAACGAACACGTGAACTGCGTGAAGCATGATTGTATAAGTCATGAAATCAAATTCCTATAAAGTGTTTTAGTCGTCATCTTTATCTGTCAGTCTGTCTTGTAGCTATTAAAGCTGCAGGGAACACTCGAAAGTACCTGGGTCTAGAATTCTGTGCAAAATTCGCGTGAGAGGTGAACGCCAAATGGCGTCCTTTGTGACGTTACGTTTGAGTGTGAACACCTGGGGGATGGTGTATACAAAGATGAACAACTTTTTTTTATTTAAAATTATTAATATTAGGTACTATATAAGAATACGGCAATAACAATTTAAATTAAAAACTAGTTAAAATTAAAACTAACCTAAATCTAAATATGACCCCTGTGGCATGGTGCCCAAAATTCTGGTGTCGTTCCCCCGTTGATCAGCGATGTTCACTTTTTTTTTTTTTTTTCTAATAGCTGCCAGCCCGTTGGCCACCAGTAGCGTCGACCAGTCGCTTTTTCAGATCTCTAAATAAAGCGTGTGCACCGGGAGCCTATTTATTCAGGGTCTCTATTCATACACCAACGAAATGAAAATGCGGAACTGAGACCCTGATGTTTTGCTGTTTTCTTTTTTTCGCCGGCTCTGTTAATGGTTTTAGAATGAGAATGATTTACATCCTCAAGTTAATAAGAAAATCTCTTCCAACCGTACAAAAGATGCTGGCAACGTTCCCTCTTTGGGCTTAGCCTTTGTCCGAGAAAGCTGCGAGCTCTTCGGTCCCCTATGAAATCGACCAGCCTCTTGGATAATCGGTTTTAAATACATGGTATTAGAGCTCTCAACGACCTAGGCTTTGATATTTGCCGTCGTCGGTAACGACATATTTACATCTGCCGAAAACAGGCTTCACGACAATTTCAACTGTAGTCCCCATGAGAGCCCAGTGTAGATAACTGTATGTCCGCACAATTTATTTCAATCTTGTAGCTGGCACTTTTCTGCATACCGCCGTCCAACGCCAATTCAGAAGCCATGCATTCAGGTGATATTGCCAAACAGTGACATACATACAGAATTCAGAAACTAGTTCTAGCAAGTGTCCTATGTATGTTCTAACATTTACGACTTCAGATGACACAAAGGAAACATTTTTCTCCGTTCTTCAAGAATTATTTTCACGGTGTGAGAAAAAATGTTGAGTGACACGTTATTGTTACTTAAACGAACTTAAACGATAGTGTTGTTTCTCCAACTATATAAGTACATAATTGCATTATAAATAACTGATTGATTGGATCAGACGTTTTCGAAGTGCCATATTTATCAAATTATTTATTCCAAATAACAAAGATTCATTTTGTTAGTTACGTAATGTCCCTTGTTAGTTGAGATTCTGTTGTTCATTATTTGGTTACTTAATTAAAACTTGTATTGTATTGCAACATTCTTAAATCCATATAAATCTGAGTGCTCTACAGTGATCCCGCTAAGTCGAGCAAACCGTACCATCCTTTTCTCGAAGTGACACACGGCAATTTTGTTCCCCTGTAACTTTGCTGTAAGCAAGCTACAAGTTTGAATTTCAGGCACCCGAAGAACATGCCATTAATGAATGACCACAATATATGGGCATACCCTAGTAAGTAAGTACACTTACATAGGTTGTAAATTTATCTGTGGTTACGTATTGTAAGAGCTAATGAAACTGAATGAATGAGTGATCCGTTTTTATTTCACTAATGAAACTTGTTTTTAGGAAAAAATTGCTTTGTGCCAAGTTTCTTGCGGCGCATTCTTCTTGGCAATCATGGTCTTTCCGAAAGCGCTGGTAGACTAAAACGTGTAAAAGAGCATTCAACTGCCTATTTGCTGAACATAATCTTGAGAATTTGAATTTGAACTATCGCCGGTTAAATCAAAATCACTATTATTATAGGCATAAATAAAGACGTCTGATACGATCACTATACATTTTCTTACTTGGTTGCACAGTCACTACTTTTTGCTGTGGAAGGACTGCGTTATAGGACTTGTAATTTTTTTACGTTTCATGTTTTTGATGTAAGCACTTTACTTTTAAACTTTATAAATATGGCTGTAGTGTACTCGCCGGTGAGAAAATTAATTGTTCTTAGTACATTATAACTGGTTCAGTAATATGCTTGTAAAACGTGCTAAGCATACAAACTGGTTTACTCTTCCATTTAATATATAATATGTAACTTGAAATACCTATCCACCGGAATTACAACCACAAATGTGCCGCTTCAAAATGATAGCACTATAAATAGCCAATTAATCTACCTAATGTGGCAGTTAGTTAATCTTAATTAACCTCATGCCAATTTAATTAATGATTATTCTGATTCTGACTACATGTAATCCAGATATGATAGTGTCAAAGATAAACTCTTAAATTTTTGTGTGTCTGAATATGTCGATGACCAATATAAAATAACCCACACTGCGTTTATTTTGCTTGGAAGCAGGGCTTTGCTAAGACTGGATTTGAAAATGCGGGAAAAATCTTTGAGACTAAGTTCCCATGACGGACGTACTATTGAGATACCTACTACAATAGGAATGTTGCCTCTTGGTCAAATCAGCAACTTTTTTTGAAATGTCAAAACGATTTGACCGAATCCGTTATTATGAAGCTTGTATTGAATTACAGAACTATGACGTCACCATTTTCAGTGATCAAACTGCCTCCTTTTATTAGTTTTTGTTAGATTAAAAATCGTTTTGATTGCAGTAACAAGTGAGGCATCGGTTTCTTACGAGTATTTTCGGAAGTTTGTTAGTGAACGTGCAAAATGATTTTATATTGACATCAGTCAACTACCCTATTGCTACGGAAGTCTGATTCACACTTTGACCTTTTTTATATACGACAAGGAAGGTAAATGAGCAAGTGGGGTCACCTGATGGTAAGGGATGACCACTGCCTGCATCTAAACTCGACTTGTTTACAAAATACAAAAAAAAATCTCTATAACTCGGACAGTCGAAATCTCAGTAGGTAAAGAATAACATTTACATGTAAATTATAAGAGCAACAAGTTTCCACTTAGGATTACACTGGTCCCTTCCCTACAGTAGGTGTAGCCTGTCTCGTAGGTAACCAATACCTATAACGGAATGATCCGCTTATTTCACTATGCTCACCATGTATACATATATAGATGAATGTTAGAGTGCATGCTTACTGAGGCAGCCCCAGCTGTTATTATCTAAGGTTGTTCTCGGCTGTTTGGGTGTCGAAGTGTCAAATTAGCTGTCTTAAAGTACCTATCAGAAATTTGATATTTCGGCGCTTGGAACATCCGTGAACGCAGCGCTGTCATCTTAGAGAAAAAACAGAGCAGCAAAAAGTGGCAAGTGTTTCCAGTGACGTCAACTGGAGATTTCAGGCACTATGATTGGTCGATTTAGGTTTAGCTCCTCTCCACTCCACCCAGCTCATTATATATTTGCACTACTATTCAATAGATATTCTGTGGCTGGGTATCCTGGTTTTCGGCACCAACTGTGACACTCTCCAAGATGATAATTAGCTGAATAACGAGCTAAGACAGAATAGAGAGTTATATACTATGGGGTGGATTTGATGGTGTGTCCCATAAGATCTTTCTAAATCTGACTATTTCTCTTCTTATTTGGTCACTTCAGTCTGTTGATGGAACCTTCGTCCTAAAGTCTTAGAATTAGCCCCCGAATTCCCTACAAAAGTCAATAAGTCCATTAACAACTTTGCATTGACAAAGTAATTCCTTAGTGAAAGGGCGTAATATTATTTAAATTTAAACTAAGAGCAAAGTGACTAGGTGTTCGAGTTTCAATAATAGGGCCTATTGAATAATTGGTTCTTCCTTTAAAGGGTTTTTGGAGGCAGAAGTTAGAAGTTAATGTATTAGCTGCTGAGCTCTTTAAATTATTGTAAGGTTTTGTTTAACTTTGCTGTTTGTTTGTTTGGTTTGCTAAATGAATTTTGACTCACTTTGGATTTACTGGGGTATATGTACGTAGGTTCGACTGATGTGGATACGAAAATGTAGTACCATGAGCAGATATTTATATTAAAAATAACCAAGTCCAAATCAGACTCGTGCACCTAAAGATTTTCTGATTTTTCGTCGACTTGTGTGACTAGTTTCGTGACAAATTTCATGATTCTAGGTATCTAACGTAGGTCAATAAGAAATAAACTAAAGGTTTCGATTTACTAGGGATTAATAGACAGATAGGTAGACAGACGACGAAGTGACCCTAAAGGGTTCCGTTTTTTTCCTTTAAGGTACGGAACCCTAGAAAAGTGTATTATGCACTTAAAAAATGTAAATCTAAAAAACTTTCCAAATATAATGCGATTAGTATAACTACTCGTAGGCATACGGACTAAACTACCTAGCCTAAAATTAAGCAAAGCTTATGTTCATGTCAGATACTAGACACTGAATATCCTCATGGATATAATCGTAACTACTATAATATGCTGTTCGTAGCGGGATTCCATATTACATTCCTTTGATAATAAATACAACAGTTATTTAGGTATTCATACTGTGTATACATATACTACAAGTTAACACCTCGTGCTTACGCTTATCCTATTATTCATAAACGTCACTCAAGCCGCCATTAATTAAAATGTATTTTATCTTCTTCTTACTAACAGAAATGTCAATGTGACAAATAAGGACAAACGAACTTTAACAGCATCT
The DNA here is from genome assembly GCA_963691665.1 of Clepsis dumicolana. Lineage (NCBI taxonomy): Eukaryota > Metazoa > Arthropoda > Insecta > Lepidoptera > Tortricidae > Clepsis > Clepsis dumicolana. The sequence continues at coordinate 3,454,398 of OY829529.1, forward strand.
TAGTTAAAATAGGTTTATGAATCATAGGGTCGATACAAATATACGTTACGCTAACCTCGTGTTAGTAACTAACTGGTGCTAGTTAACCTAACCTGAACTTTAAGCGCGCTAATTTGCCATCTTAAAAAGAGCAGGTTTATTGTCTAACTCATTCATTGTGTTCATTTTGACAGTTTTCGTATGGGCTGACAGTTGGTATCGGAAACAGCTAGCTGTCACAGTCAAACAAAAACTGACATTTCAATCCTATGACGAGTGTCAAAATAGACGCAATTCGATGTAATGTACCCTGCTGAAAACCTAAAGGGTACTTCCAGTTGTCCTAGAAACTTGAAATTTGGTATGAAGGTAGCTGTTATAGCACAACCACTCAGATAATTCTCAAAATCTAATTTTTTTTATCTGTTTGTAGATTTCAAGAACCAATATAAGATGACCCCACACTGCGTACATTTTGCTTAAGAGCAGGGCTCTGCTAACACTGGACTTCTTAAAACACAGGGGAAAAGCGTTAAAATCTTTCTACGGAATCCTCGTGCGCGAGTCCGACTCGCACTTGGCCGGTTTTTTGTGTATGTAAAGTAAAATATTAAACCAGAACGTTTTCCGAGAAATCCATCCTCATCAGTCAACAACGTGATCCAATTTCTTGGAAAAGACACGTTTGTGTCAAGAGAAACAAGTTTGCTCACCATCAAATATAATAATATAAAGACCATAAAGTACATTTTCAGGAGCGAAACATTTTTTTTTAACCCCCGACGAAAAAGAGGGGTGTTATAAGTTTGACCTGTGTATCTGTGTATCTGTCTGTGGCATCGTAGCTCGCAAGCGGATGGACCGAATTCGATGCGGTTTTTTTTATTCGAAAGCTAGTTTAATCGAGATGGTTCTTAGCTAAGTTTCATTAAGATCAGTTCTCACGTTTTTGAAATATTGAACTTTGAAATGACAATGTCGGGGGTTTTTCAACTTTTCTAATTTTTATACGACAAGGAAGGTAAACGAGCAAGAGGGTCACCTGATGATAAGTAAACACCCACAACCCCGGGGGGTTTGCAGAGATGAGTTAAGATGAAATGCCTCCTGTGCCCGTAATTACACCAACTGTCTTGCTCTCCACACCGGAACACAAGCACTGCTGCTAAACGGCAGGATTAGCGAGTAATATGGTGGTGGCGATCCGGATGGACCTCGCACAAGGTCCTACCACCCGCTAATATAGGGCAGAATCAGGTTTAAAACGTGTGTGATTTACGCACACTCACTCCCCCATGACAATTAAATGTCAAAATAAATGTCAAATGAAATGTCAAAATAAATCAGTTTGTCTTTACCTCATTTTGACATAACTTAATTTCTTAAGACATAATGAAAACGGGATATTGACCGCGATTACCTTAACTAGGATTGATGAGCTCCCGATATTTTGACGCAGTTACATGCAACATGATTACGGACAAACTGCTGTCGGGAGCTCATCAAACCTATAAGGTAATCGCGGTCAATATCCCGTTTTCATTATGTCTAATGCAATTAACCGCGAATCATTTAAAACTGTTCTTTGTTTCTTTAAGCTTCAAACTTTTATTTAGAAACAAATACCTACTCCAAAAATATTACACTAATTATGTGTGTTATACTCAGTGTCCGAATAACATTTGTTTTGTATTCTCCTTGAATATGTTTACATACGGTACAGCAAAAACTAAAATTAAAATAAGCTAACACCATAAAATAATCATTAATTATCTTGCGGCACCAACGTGACGCGATTTAGAAACCTTAACAACGACATCTATCGGCACAGCCGGCAAGGTCGTCATCAATTCGGTGCACTGAAATTTTTCCAAGAAGGGGGGATCTACTTTACTGGCTTCAGATGGTTACTGAAGCCGGTCTCGGCAGTCTCAGCTCGTCTGTGGATGCGAGCGGTCGTAGTCCCATCCCTTGCGCGCGTTCCTCGGAAAATTACAACCGTATTTTTTTTTGGAAAACAAAATAATGGCTGCATTCCGAGCGGAGTGATGTGAATTTTGTGTTTATCGCTACGTTTTCTTGGGTCGTGTTGGAGTGTTTTATTTTTTGTTTTTGTGTTTTTTTGGTGGCCTTATCTTCGGAGGTTTTGGGAAAGGGTGAGTTTATTTCTTATTCGTTAATAAATATATTCAACAAACAACACATTCTACACAGTTGGCTAAAGAAAATGTTAAGCAGAGGTACCGAGTTGGAACGTTGTAATTGTCAATCGTCAGCGGCTAAAGGCTTGTCAGTCCACGTAACATTTGAAACAATTTACTACGGCAAAGTTCAAAATTCTCAGCAATTTTGTGAGCACTACATAAAAAATGCTTGTAAAAGTCCGTAGCGATCTCACATCATTTATTTTCCAACGTTGTCACTCTGTCATCATTAAGGCTATCGTAAATACATCAAAGATTATATAAAGAGATGATGTGGGGATAAACTTTCATAGTAAGCAACGTTTTAGGTATCTATTAAATACTTTATCACATACTAGACTAAATGTCCGTGGCTTCGCTCCAGCGATATAACTTTCTATCCCGTAGGAACTTCGTAAAGTTATTTATTACCCGTTGCCTACATCATCATAATTATAGGGAAAATTTCAGCATTCTAGGTCCAAGGCCGTTGGGCGTTAATGAGTCGAATTACTTAGTTAGGGCTTTCCTTTTCATATATTATAGTAAATAAATATTTATTTAACATTCACGATAAATACTTTATTATCCTACATTTAAACTACCTCCTTAAAAAATTGACATAAAAGTTATGCCTATTTATAATATACCCTCTCTCTACTAGGCCATTCTACTAAGCCTTTAGGGATATTTAGATGCTAGCTGTACCTATGTAGGTACCTAAATAAAGTTTTGCTAACTCTACCAACATAGACTTTCTTTATATATGTTTTGGTTCGTGCTTTCCGACCCGTCGCTCTCTGCAAACAGCTGTTTTTAACTCTGGCGTAAAAAGAGGGTTGTTATACATAGGTAACTTTGAAGTTTGCATCTGTGTGTCTGTTTATGGCGTTACAAATGGACCCATTAGGACGCTGTTTTATTTAACCGATTTTCAATAGTTTCATCAAATTTTTTTCAGCTGTGTTTGAGATAGTGGAGTTTGAAATGAAAATGTCAGGGGTTTTCAACTTTACCTCATTGTTTTTAGTTATTTTATCTGAGAGTTTGAATTGAAAGCTGAAAATATAAAATATTTTCCATATTGCGTACTTGTAGTATTTTTTGTACGATCCCTGATCTAAAATTTAAACATATGTCACAAAGTAAAATATCGAAAATATGAGACGTCGTCAAAATTAACTTTTAGTTAACAGGGAAATTAACGTCGTCCATGCGCGAGTTTGATTTTATGTTTGACTTTTTAAATCATAATGATATGTGCCAATTGCTTGGCTCGTTAGTCTATTAGAATTACCATTTTTACACGGATTAGCGGCTGAGATACATTTTGACTTGGTTGATGAAAATTTAACTGTCCCCAGAGGGAAAACGTAAAAACGCTCCGAGAGGTTTCCTCATTTCTTGATCTTTTGCGTGCCTATTCATTTCTGACTGGCCTTTGAGTAATATCATTAATTAAAAAGGTCATTATGATATTGCTAATTAAGCCATGAAGCAGGGAAAACCTGAAACTATACGACACAGGGAAATTAGTTACGAAGTCCTCGATGTCCTATTTTTGAAGAAAACTTTAAAAAAAAAACTTATATTAAAATGTGTAAGTACACATGTACTTAATATACATTTTGTACCTGAAACTGTCGGAATGCATCTTCTTTGTAATCTTTAAGATAAACGGCGTAATGTTTGTTACTTTATCTACACACATATCATAAAGTCCTCTAAAATGCGTTCAGAAACCGTAGAAAATGACCAGCATTGCAGTACATCGTCGCCTCCGCCGCCAACCACCTCCACCAGCAGGTCCTGCAGTAAAGTAATTGGCATTACGACATCGAATTCGATGTTGTAATGACTTTTTGATATCGAATTCAATTTTTCGAATTTGACGACCAACGTAATTTACAATCATAGTGAAATAAAACGGATCACTCACGTATATAAGTCGAACATGTATAATTAATAATGTGATATAGATTTTTTTTTCACAAAAAAAAAAACAGTTTACGAAACGTCAGCTCGATATGTTTGTCTATGATTAAAAAAAAACAGTCAAATTCGTGACAGGTATGGGTATGATATATGCCTTCGGCTTCTGAACCCATCTTAGAGTACTTATAATATGTGTGTAGATAAAGTAATGTATGCAACTCCACATAATTAGGCCTTAAAACACTCGTGTGATCCTATTATGAAACTCAGCTTCGCCTCGTTTCATAAAAACACACTCGTGTTTTAAGGACCCTCATTATGTAGCAGTTGCATAAACTACTATTATAATACAGCTATGAGCTTATGACCCTGAATTCTGATTGAAGGTATCAATATTGGGGCTTTGCCGGGCATTACCTTAAATTGGCGAGCTGGTAAACACACATGAGTTACCCATGACACACATTTCCTCTCTGAGCAGCTCCTTGACAAACTTGAGTGACTCCAGAATGTAAAATAAAAATAAATAAACATCATGGGACAAATTGACACCAATTAGCCATGCTAACTTTTTATATATATATGGAAATCTCAAAACCGTTTCGAGAAACAAGCTTTTGGTACAGTTTCTGTATATCAGATTTAAAAAAAAGTCTTACATTATCAAGATATTCGTTGAAATGTTTTGACCTTCAAATGACCTTTCTGTGAGTCATCAAACGCTTAATGGACAATGATTCTTTTGGCTTATTAAAAAAACGACTGACGTCTGTCTAGTCTACATCAAACACAAACTCAAACTTGACATTGACGTAGTCGTTTCGTTTTGTAGTTTGTTTGTTTATTTGTTATGTAAGCATAAAGAGTAAAACCAGCAGCATTTTATCCTCTAACGGCACTGGAAATGGCAAAAAGGACGGCTAATTTCGAAAAAGCCGATTCTCGCAATTTGCCACAAGTGGACAATGTCATGATACTTACTGGAGTTCATGGCGAATTCTAGCGAATTCTGGGATTGGTACGAATAGCAAACCCGGATTATCTCTGTTGTTATTCGGACAGAAAGGGACGAAACACTCGTAGCCTTCCATTTCAAACAACTTCAGTTAGTGTCAGTGATTTTAACATACAATGACAATGCAAAGAAAAATTCGTTAAGCAGCTGGTGTCCAGCTGCTTAACGAATTTTTCTTTGCATTGTCATTGTATGTTGAATTTCATTCTATGAATGTTTCATAAAAATAAAACAGAAATAATCAATAAATCGATTATTTTCATTGATTCAGTGATTTTAATTTTTTTTGAGGTTAGCCGTCCGCGGTCGTGGTGACGTTAACACCTTTTTTTTTTTTATTTAATTCATCCCATAAGGGATAGGCAAAGGAACTGAGTCCATACAGCCACGTCTGATGTGTTTTGTAAATTTCTGTATATTTAAGTCCTGTCATCGTCAGAGTTGTGTCAGTCTGTCCTAGTCACGTCCTGTCAACTGCTCATGCCTTCCGTAAAGCGATAGTGTACCTTACGGCGAGCTACGGCGAGCAGCAGCCGGTGGATATTTGGGGGTCACAAACAGAGGGTATACGCGTTTTCACTTGAATTCTTCATTTGCTGGGCGCTTTCACGTCAATTTGTTGTATAATACACTATCTTTATTATCCACCAAACAACATTAAGCACAGAAACTAAAATTCAATTAACGACACGATCCACTCTCATCGGTTTCCCGCCAAATTTGACGTTAACACCTTGACGTTTACTTTACCATAGACTTTACTGTAATTTTTTTTTGTGCAGGCGAAGACTACATTATCCATTATGCGTTTGATGACGTCACGTCAGCAATAAATTAATATTTATTTTTAATGTAGATAGGATTCATTAAATACAAAAATATCGAAATCGGTTTCTTAAAATAGTCTATATTTGTCAAATAAATTATAAAAACCATACAGCAAAAATATGAAGCATGACCAATTGACCTAGTCCCAAACTAGGCAAAGGCACTAGACAACAGATAAACATACTTATATTGATAAATACATACTTAGATACATATTAAACATCCAAGACCCGAGAACAAACATTCGTATTCATCATACAAACATCTGCCCCGACCGGGATTCGAACCCGGGACCTCAAGCTTCACAGTCAGGGTCGCTAACCACTAGGCCATCCGGTCGTCAAAACGCATACGCTTCATATTCGGCCTCCGGAAATACGACCACGTGTCCTGTTTCCGCGCTCAGCTGAAGTGGCTGCCGATTCGCCTTCGCCGTAATGTGCACATCCTGTCGTTGCTTTTTAATGTACTTTTTAAACCACAGTCCCCTTCCTACCTCTCGGAATGATTTAACTACTTGGCCACTGGTTCCGGGAACCGTTTACGGTCGAGTAACAATCTTTCTCTCGTTTTCCCTGTCACTCATTCCAAATCCTACTCCAAATCCTTCTCCGTGCAGGCTGTTAGACTGTGGAATCGGTTACCTTGTGACATCAGGCAGTCGGAAACTGTTGCCACCCTGCAGAATCGCTTGAGGAAGTACTGGCTTGACGGTTCCTCTTAATTAGATATTGTATGTTCTCTAATTCGTGTATTTTTATATATGTATTAATTTATGGTTATGCTATTGGTATGTACTAGAGTATCTGTATTTGTATGTATGTTTATTTTAAATACTTTAGTTATTTAGTTTAAGTTCAGGTTCCGGATCCTTTTACTTTTATTTGTATGTCTACTCTTCTTTCTGATGTCCTGTCAATCGCCCGAAGGTTAACTGGTAGAGATCCCTTTAAGGGATAAGTTCGCCTTTGTACATTGCTTTTGTTCTGTTATTTTTTTTGTTTTATGTGCAATAAAGAGATATACATACATACATTTTTATTCAATATATTTATTAAGTTGTTTAGTTAGTATTAAGTATTTACCACGGACCAACCACCCTCTGGACACCAAATGTCAGGGCGAACGTTCCGAAACGCATAAGCTCATTTGCACCTATAAATCTTATTAGAAACCAATCGCGGCTCGCTTTCGACCAGATGACAAGCGAGATGACAAGCGAGATGACAAGCTATGAACCAGTCACGATGCATTCCCCCGGCCCGCTCACCGCGGCTTTTTTCGTAATGACTTTGCAAGTAAATTATAGAAGATGCGGTGTCCAGAGGGTGGTTGGTGCGTGGTATTAACAAACTAGGGCTGGGCGATGCTCGATGGGATTATATTCAAATGTAATAAAATACTTATTGAAATGAGACAAAATTAAAAATTTATAATTCAAATTAAAATCAAATCAAATAATTTATTGACAATTATGGGTACCTACATAATAAAGTTGGATCAACATAGCAATTTATTGAATAATTTCACAGCCGTTAAAAATACCTATGCTTTTTATAGTAGTTAGGCAGTCTTAACATACCTAATTACTTGGCAGTACTTACATTTAACTTGTGAAATTTTCTTGGCCGCTTTCTCACAAATCGTCACCGAAGCAATTAAAAGTATCCAATTTCCAATTAACTTAAGTCACGTTCCGTCATCTCATGCAAAATTAAACTTCCTACTTCTGAAATTTCGCATATCCTTAATGAATAGGCCCAAACATCAAGATTACCAAACTTTCTTGATTACCTCTCAATTTTCCTTGATAAACGACTAACAAACAGCTCCCTTGACGCATTAATAACACTTTTTCGCTAATTAATTATCAAACTTGGAAAACAATTTGTAATTAAACATACATCCCTTGTGATTTGAAGTCAATATGTCGACCTGGATTCTAGAACCAGTTTACTAGGACCTTCCTTGCCGCTTCGGTGTTCCACAAAAACAGTAGCAGGGGGGTGGAGGCATAATTCAAAATTCAAAAAATTCAAAATTCAAAATTTTATTCAGCAAATAGGCAGTTGAATGCTCTTTTACACGTCATTTTTTTGAGTCTACCAGCGCTTTCGGAAAGACCATGATTGCCAAGAAGAATGCGCCGCAAGAAACTTGGCACAAAGTCATTTTTTCTAAAAACAAGTTACATTAGCTCTTACAATACGCAACCACAGACAAACTACACAAAGAAACCTCACTCTGTCATTAAAAGATTAAGAGAGAAAAAAAAAATACCGCATTTTAGAAACAAGTGTAAAAAGTAAATATTAAAACAGCAAAACCAGAACACTTTACTTTACTGGCACGTTTTATTTGAGCAGGAGATGTATAGGGTCTCCAGGTCAAATATCTGTGAAAATTTAAATTACAAAGGGATGTATAGGGTCCCAGAATTAATACTATAATATAATACTTAATCTAAATGGCTTAGAGATGTATAGTCTCTAGGGTCAATTTAAACTAAATTAAAATCAGCAGAGGTGTAAAACGCCTCCACGGTCAAATAATAAGTATAATAATACATATACATAAACTGGAGATGTATATGGTCTCCAAATGTCAAATAACAAAAATTGATGAAATATACATTTCATGTCATCATGTCAAATAAATAAAACATTATTTTTGTCAATTGTTTTACAATTAGTACGCAGCGGACAACGGCAACAGAGCCGGACACCATACACGAATATCTTCGGGACGCAGCCAAGTCACATTGATGTCCTAATTATCTTCTGTTTTCAACCTTGGCCAGGTGGTGCCATCACATAAGTATTCATCCACTTTGTAGTATGCTTTTTTCAAGAGAGCGGTCTTTATGTATCTTTTAAATGAATTGTGAGGCAATTCCCATGCATCTACAGGCACTTTATTGTAGAACCTCACGCAATTTCCCAAAAAAGACTTACTGACTTTTCGTAGACGAAATTTAGGGACGGCAAGTTTATGCTTATTCCGAGTGTTGAAACCATGCACATCCGACACTTTCTTGAAAGATTTGATGTTCTTGTGTGTATACAATATTACATCATATATATACTGAGAAGCTACTGTAAGGATGTCGATTTCTTTAAAGCGTTCTCTAAGTGAATCTCGGGAGCCAAGATTGTAAATAGACCGGACCGCCCTCTTCTGCAGGATAAAGATTGTCTCTATGTCGGCCGCCTTGCCCCAAATTAGGATGCCATAAGACATAATGCTGTGAAAATAACTGAAGTAAACTAACCGCGCCGTTTCTACATTGGTGAATTGCCGGATTCTTCGTACAGCATAAGCGGCAGAGCTCAATCTACCAGCAAGACCAGATAGGTGTGGGCTCCATTGCAAATTGCGATCTAAGGTAAGCCCGAGAAAAACAGTCTCATCCACGAGGTTCAGCTTCTCTCCATTTAATCTGATAGTAGTGTCAACCTGTCTTACATTAGGCAACGAAAATTTTATACATTTCGTTTTAGCTGCATTCAATAGTAAATTGTTTGCAGTAAACCATTTCAGCACATCTCTTAGAGTCTCATTGATGTGACTTTGATCTTCCTGTTGCCTGTTGACTTTAAAAATGAGAGAGGTATCATCAGCGAACAGTACTATGTCACATTTGTGTTCTAGCAGCTGGGGCAAGTCATTTATGTACACCAAGAAGAGAAACGGACCCAAAATAGACCCCTGTGGTACTCCAAGCTTCACCGGTGATCCACATGACTGCACTCTATGTATGTCTACTTTCTGGATTCTCTGACTGAGATAGGACATAACAAGGTTCAGTGCATTAGTTGTGAGTCCGTAGTGTTCAAGTTTGCGGATAAGCGTCTCGTGTTCCACGCAATCAAATGCTTTGGAGAGGTCGCAAAATATTCCTATTGCATCTTGCGATTGTTTCCATGCGTCATAAATGTGCTTCATGAGATTTGCAGCCGCATCCGTTGTCGAGCGGCCCTTCGTAAACCCAAATTGCTGACTGTGAAATAGTTCATTAATATTGAAGTGATAAAGCAATTGATTTAGCATAATTTTCTCAAACACTTTACTTAGTACAGGAAGCACGGAAACCGGTCGAAAGTTACCAGGCTCAGATGAGCTGCCAGCTTTGAATAAAGGAATAACTTTACTGTACTTCATTAAGTCAGGGAACACACACTCATCGACGCAGTTGTTAAACACGACGGCCAGATATGGTGCCACAATATGGATGACAGATTGCATTACTTTAACTGAAATACCCCAAAGATCCTCTGTGTTCTTAATTTTCAAAGATTTAAATGTTTTTATAATCTCTTCCGAGTTTGTGTGTTTAAAATCAAATTTCAAGTTACTATCCTTTTGAACCACATTTAAGTATGAGCCAGCCAGCGCAGTGGATGACTTTAAGTCACGAGTTGTATCTATAGCTATATTAGAGAAAAAATCCTCAAAAGCACTCGCCACTTCTAAATCTGAAGTTACTATTCTTTCATCTATCTTTAACTTATATTGGCTATTATGGGTCTTTGATTTACCTGTCTCTGAATTTATTACGTTCCATACTGCTTTTACTTTATTATCAGCGGATTTAACTTTATTACTAAGGTATTCCGCTTTGGCGGCCACACAAACTTTTTTAAATAGTTTCGAATATCTTTTAACATAGTCTCTAAATGTGGGGTCGTTATTGTAGCTTTTCATTTCATATAGTTCATAAAGTTTAGTCCTACTCCTGTGAATCCCGACCGTGGCCCAGTCACTGAACCTTACCTTCTTACCATTTTTCTTGACAGTCTTAAGTTTGAAAATGTTCCCAAACTCTCGATTTATTACAGTAGTCAGGTCCTTATATAAGATGTTAGGATCATTCTTCTCCATGTTTGGTTGAGGAACCTCATTGATAATACTTTCCTTAAATCTTCCTATACGGTCTTCAGTTACCGGCCTATAAGTAATTAATTGCTCCTTCGTCTGCTTAGGCATTTTAAAAACAGCTTTTTGGCCGCTATGATCGGAACTGAAGCAGTTAATAATTTCTTTGTTCGTAGCTTCACACTTGCAAAAAATATTATCTAAACATGTGGCCGTGTTGGCCGTCACTCTAGTCGGTTCCTCAAAAAGATGATGCAAGTTAAATGATTTAAAAAGGTTCAGAAGTCTCACGGAATTTCTATTTTCGGAGTCCAGTAAATTGACATTGAAATCTCCACATACTATGATATATTTACTACTATTAAAAACTTGTTTCAAAGCATCCTCCATCACGGACTCGAATAGACTAAAGTCTGAGGACGGTGGCCTGTATACACATAATACGATGTGATTATCCAATTCAACACACGAAATCTCAATAACTCGTTCTAATGAAAGTTAAACTACATTTTTCCGTTCTTTACACTTATAATCATCTTTTACAATAATCATAGTTCCTCCATGTATTGCTGAGTTTCTAGTGTAGGAGCTGCCAATCCTATAATTACGAATGTTCGATATCAGCTCATGCTGTCTCAGCCAGTGTTCAGTAATACACATTACGTCTATATTAAAAGCATCGAGGAATAATCCGATTTCAATTGCTTTGCTGGAGAAGCCTTGTATATTTTGATGAACCAAAATGAAACTATGCTCCTCCGCTGTCTCGCGCATCAGTTTAAAGACTGGCGGTCCGCGGGCGGCGCGTTCGCGGGGGGGCCGGCGGGGCCGGCGCCGCCG